>VZTM01039863.1:0-102788 GCA_013400555.1 Jacana jacana
CCCCCCCAGTTTTCAGTTCTTCCTGTCTACACCCAATTGGAATGTCATTTTGTAGGTAATCCAAAAGGTGCTGTCACGAGAAGAACAATGTTTCCAGGAGCACATCCTGCTCAGTGTTTGCGTCTTAAAATTTGTTAACGTGTAGGTCCCATGTCAAAGCATTTCTCACTTGAAATGGAACAGACCTAGATGTCTTGAAAAGAAGAATAACAACCCCCCAAAAGCCTACAAATAGGTTACAAAAGGGTTTTGTTGTGGCTTCTAGGGTTTAGTACATGTGACAGCAGTAACTAATGCCATTTGAATATTCATTTATTCATTTTACTATATGAAGAGAGTAACTTAGATTTTTCTTAAATCTGTGTTTCATTCTGTAAGCACTCAGGTTGTTTGAAAGACTCATCTGTTGGAATGGTGCTGATTTTAGGCAATGACTACTCAAATGGGATATCTTTTTAAGTTGCTGCCTTTTCAACTGTTCCTTTTTTTGGCAGACACTTCTGCTTCTTGTTTTGTGATTTCAGGTTTTCTGATGCAGGCCAGCTGTTTGAAATCACCCTGTTGTACCAGGAGGGTCTCAAAATAGTTCAGAATTCTAAAATTGTCAGGCGTCAGATTTTTTTCTTTAAACATATTTAGATGCTTTTTACTTGAGCTGTGGGAGTACTTGGGATTTATTCAGTTTCTAATCCTAGCAGTTGCAGAAGTGCTCAGGAGGCTGCGGAATAGCAGAAGCAAAACTTGCATGTGTGCTGGAATAGTGATGGAGTTCATCTGTTTTCCCTGGTAAAACATTTTTCGGGGGAAACTGCTGTACAGTATGATTTGTTTACTTGCCCTTTTTTGTGTTTATAAACTTCATATCCTTTAATCTTAGAGACTGTTTCTTCACTGAAAGTAGTTCAGTGGTTAGGGCAACCTAATCTACAAGACAGGCAGTTACTTTCTGTGTTTCAGTAAGAGTCCTGCCAATCTGTTTTTAGCACGTATGTGTCTGTATGTAGTAACAGAGTTAGGGCTACCTGGGCCCTTTCAGTTGAGGGGGATTTTTGCATGAATTCTGCAAGTTTGTTGTTGTGCTGTAAAGAAAGGAAGAAGGCGGCCCAGAGGTAGAGAACAACCTCTGGCACCGACCTGATTCTAGACCCATACGTGTAGGAGTCTGTTTGGCCTTTACTTGTCACAGTCAGTGGTTGTACAAAGCCTGTAGGGTTGATATGAAGAATAAAATAAACCCCACCCTGAACTTCATTAGCTCTAGAGTGTACACCTTTAACAAACACTTCATTCCCAAGACACGCTTTAGTAATGAAGTACTTGGCTGGTCTGCAAGTACTGCCTCCCACTCATTAAGCGCTTTGGAAAACGGCTTAGTAAAGCTGCAGAAATTGGGGTGGGGGTTCTTGGAAGTATTTGCTGTCATTGCTAAATCAATGTGCAGTGTTTCATATGGCTCATCTTAGGTGAACAGGTAAGGTATGGAACTCAATGTGCTACGCACTGCTATCAAGCAAGTTTCTGATGTTTGTGTAGAATCTCTGTGATGAAATTTCTTGGAAAGGTATTTTTGATTAGCAAAAAGACAGTATTCAAGAAATACAGTTTTCAAACATCTCTGAAATTTCTTTTGAGTATTTGGCCTGCTTTGGATGTTAATTTTTGCCTTCCTCTTACAGGTTATGTTTGAGACGTACCAGTTTTCTGGGGTGTATGTAGCCATTCAGGCTGTTCTCACTTTGTATGCTCAAGGTAGGCAAAGCTAACTTAACATCTCTTTCGTTTATCAAAGTGTTGCTGGGCCCAAGTCCTAATATGTTATCAATGGCTCTTAATACAAGGCTGTTGTGAGCTCAGCTCTGACTGAGGGGCTTGCTTTTTGTTTGAGGAACTACTGATAGGTACCATTGTTGGTGTTAGTTTCATGAACCAGCTGCGGAGACATTTATAAATGCAACAGTCTGGTTTATTGAAACTGTCATTGTTTCAGGGTGTAGTCGTTTAGCCTTTGGCCTCAAGCCTTAATGACATGCTTTTGATTTTCTGATAAAGCAAGAATTTATTACTATAAGTGAATTTCAAGATGACTAGGTGACTTTTGCACTGTTTGCAGTTACAAAAAAAAAAGAAAAAAAAGTAGTTGATTCTTTCACTGTAGGTAAACTAGAATAAATGACCTTCGTCCTGAGGAAAAAATTCCATATTCACTGAATTCAACAGAAATTCTACCATTGGTTGCAATCCATCTAGGATTTAAAGCAGTTGCTCCAGCACATTAGTTCTAATAACATGACTCCTTACATCTATTTACTGGTGGCTCGATGTATTTAACTGTCACATGGAAGGACATAAATATCCTTGTCACCACAGTTTCTGTGTCTAAGAGCAAAAGTGATGGGGTACTGGTAAGGTGGTCCCATCATGCAAGGCATTAAAACCAGTTGAATCAACACTATATATATCTCTTAGGGAAGTGATTGTGCTTTTGTACTCAAGTACAAAGTGTTCTGTTCTGGTCCCCTCACTACAAGAAGGATATTGAGATGCTGGAGTGTGTCCAGAGGAGAGCTACCAAGCTGGTAAAATGCTAGAGAACAAGTCCTGTAAGGAGGGGCTGAGGGAACTGGGCGTGTTTAGTTTGGAGAAGAGGAGGCTGAGGGGAGACCTCATTGCCCTCCTACTTGAAGGACTACGAGGCCAACTACCTGAAAGGAGGTTGTAGAGAGGTGGGTGTTGGCCTCTTCTCCCAAGGGAATAATGACAGAACCAGAGGAAATGGTCTAAAGTTGCAGCAGAGGAGGTTTAGATTAGATTAGATATTAGGAAGAATTACTTTACTGGAAGGGTGGTCAGGCACTGGAATGGCCTGCCCAGGGGGTTGCTTGAGTCACCATCCCTGGAGGTATTTAGGAAAAGAAACATGTAGATGCAGCAAGCACTTCAGGGCATGCTCTAGTGGCCGAGATTGTAGGGGCTTTTTGTGTGTGTATGGTTGGACTCAATGATCTCAGAGGTCTTTTTCAACCATGATGATTCTGTGATTCTGTATTTGCAGACCTGGATATTAATTTTATTTTTTGCAATCTGTGCTATTACTCCTCCCCCCCTTGATTTTTTTGGTGGTTTTTTTTGTTTGTTTCCTCATGTTAGTCAATTCAATACCTATATATAGTTTTAAACTCTGCTGTAATTTTACATGTATTTTACCATATAGTGTTCAATTACTTTATAACTAACAAAATGGGAAACAACTTAGAGCAGTCCACAGCGTTTCTATGTATTCTCATCTAAAACAGAAGTTGAAGACTTTCTAAGATATGACCCCCAAATGGCACATGAAAAGAACACTTGCTTTGGAAAATAATAATTAAAAAAGGCCCTTTAAAACATCCTACTTATTTATGTGACATGAAAGATGAACTAGTGGCTAGAGTTATGTAGAGAGGCATGCTTCGCTTCCGCGCACCACGCTCTCGTGCTGCTGTTAAAACTATTTTAAGCCTAATCGTTGCTTTTACGTGGAATTTCTTGCACTTGTGTGTCTTTTAAAGGCAAAGCGGTTTCTATTTCTATATCAAAACCTAGTTCTAATTAGGAAACTCTTTAGTGGTTCCTCACAACAGCCTTCTGGAGTTTTGGTGTAGTCCCTTGTGGCTGCCTGCTTCCTTCCTTACTGCGTGTGTCCTATTACAGGACTTGCGTCTGTGTAAGCTGTTATCCACTAATAAGTCTGAAGATCTGGTCCCAAAACTGAACCCAGGTGTGTTCTTCGGTGCATTTGAGGCAAATAACCAGTTTGCCCTCTCTTTACAAAGCTTGAGCCAAGCCAATGCACCTTGCCGTTACATCTTAAATGTTCGTTGTTTTAAGGACTCCCCTTGTATTTTCTTGCTGTAGGTAGCTTGGAAGACACTGTAGAACTATTTTCTAATCAACTCCTACCATCCAATCTGCTGCTTAGTTATTTTCTTAGTGAAGTATAGAAGCTTTTTTTTTTATATGCTTATGATACTGTTTTATATACCTTAGAATTTAACAGTTTTATGGTGAACTTTTTTCCCCTGAGTTCATTTCTTCAGTCTATGAAAGTGGATCTGATTCAGCCTAAAGCTATTTCTGTGGGGAAAAAAAATCAGAAGTCTGCTGTATAGTCCAAATATTCTCTACCTTATGAAAGCATGGTTTTGTTTTTTCAGTACCAGCCAAATACCAGTCCTGACAATTGAAACGAGATGAACTTGTGGCCTGAGTACCTCTAGGTTTCTTCATATTTGAGAAATAAATATAAGGTTGCACATATGCAGCTGAATCTGAGGAGGAATTTGTGCTCCAGCAAGCATTTAATGATGTTAGAGATTCTTATTAATTAGAGTGCAATTTAGTATGTCAAAGCACCAGATAAAATTGTGAACAGTACATTTATAAGCATCTAGGAAAAAGTAGAGGTGATATTTTTAAAAAGTATATGAAAGCATTTGTTATTATGAAAACCTTAAGTATAAAATCCAGCTGAATGGAAACAATTGAATTTTAAATTGTGACTTCTTTTCCCAAAGCGATGGCTGGGGGAGCAGAGGTTGTCTTAGGAGTACAATGGGGAAAAAACCCCAAACAAACCTATCTTAAACACTCTACTATTCTGCTCTATTATGAAGGTGCTAATAAAAGTTGTACTTTAATCCCCCGAACCCTCCACCCCCTTCTTTCAGGTTTGTTGACTGGTGTTGTTGTGGACTCTGGAGATGGTGTAACTCACATTTGCCCAGTTTACGAAGGTTTCTCTCTCCCTCATCTCACCAGACGGTTAGATATCGCTGGGAGGGATATCACTAGGTACCTCATTAAGGTAAGCTGGGGAGAGTTTTTAAGGTTGAGGCTGAAATCTGGGGTACATTGGTTCAAGTTAAAATCCTTCGATAGCAAGAAACCACCCACTATGTTTTTCCTTTATTATTTATATGGTAATTACATAAACAACTGTGTATCATATTCTCTGTATTGCTTCAGTCTGTCCTTATGTTTCCTCATTTAAATCACACATGGTATTATTGGTATTATTCAGAGACTTCACCTTTTCTTAGTGGCAATATTTTAGGAAGGGATTTTATTTTGCGTATTTGGGGAGGAAACACTCTAGGTTGGCTTTCCTGATACATAAAATGAAAACAAATTTGTATTCTATCAGTTCTACTCATCTGTTTTCACAAAGATTTTTTTTCTTACAGTGTGGAAAATAGTGTAGTAATTCTCACTTTGTTATTTAATAATCAGTTATGTTTTATAGAACGTTTGCTTTTTAAAAACCTAAAAGCGATGTTCTCGACTGATAAATCTGATGGTTAAACTGGAATGGCAGAGTGTTCTGAAGTTAAGTCCCACATAGAAGAATTCTTTGGGTTGTCTTTCACTTGTCTTTATAATGATTATATTGAAAATTATAGTGAAGAAAATCTCCACCATGAAGCAATGCTGCTGCTCCTCTACTTCCCTGGTGGTAATGGGTGGTACAGTGGGATAGCTTTGGCACAATGCTAAATTTGCGGTTAAAAAATGGAGACCAGTTTTCCAAGATTTGTGTTTGCGTGTCCACATCTCCTGATAAAGATCCTGACTGTTCTCTCGCGTGCCGCTAACGCCGTGTCTTGTCTCCAGCTCCTCTTGCTGAGAGGGTATGCTTTCAACCATTCTGCTGACTTCGAGACGGTTCGCATGATCAAGGAAAAACTGTGTTATGTGGGATACAACATTGAACAGGAGCAGAAGCTGGCGCTGGAGACCACAGTACTAGTTGAATCCTACACGGTGGGTGGCTTAAGAGCTTTTCTTGCTCTGAACTTCATAAGTTTAAATAAGTTAAAATCAAAGCTTTTACATTTTTTTGGCAGTAGCTCACTCTCCTCCCCCCCCTCCCCTGACCCCCATTTACCATCAGACTTCAGTCATTTTTGTCAGTGTTGATCCTTGAATGTTAGAATTGGAATATTAAATTACAGGAGTGTATAGAGAAAGTGGACTTAGTCCAGCGTGTCACTGGTTCAGCTGCATCTAGCATTGCATCACCATCTGGCATCACTGGTTCATCACCATCTAGCATTGACAGGTGACTGGTAGGTGGTGACAATGGTAAACTTGCTCTTAGTGGGAACTTCCTTTGATCGTACAGGGAGAAAAGCTCTTGCAGGAAAGCCTTGCTCTTGCTGTAAGATCACCTATTAAATCAATACTGGGAGCTGTATTGTGAGGAACTGTGCTTGGTGCATCAGTGTTGATGTGTCTGGTCCCCGATGTCTCTAAGTAAATAGCTCCACAGTCCAAGAAGTTGTATCTTCCTTCAGTAGTACGGAATGGCTTCTTGCAGCGGTGACAATTATCAACAACTTCCTGTTTTAAAACATTAGGGAACAACGTAGGTCGTTTCCTCTTGGTTTACTTAGTATTCAAGTGGCTAAAGGTAGTCCTCTAAATGCTGCTTTTTCTTCACTAGCTTCCAGATGGCAGGATTATCAAAGTTGGTGGAGAACGGTTTGAGGCACCGGAGGCTCTCTTCCAGCCTCACTTAATCAATGTAGAGGGGGTTGGTGTGGCTGAATTGCTGTTTAACACCATCCAGGCCGCTGACATTGATACCAGGTAAGAGCACAACACTTAAAATCCCTTTGGCAGGGAGTGGGGTGCCACAAGAGCTGCATTCAAACAACATAACAGCTCTTGCTTTAGACAGAAATATGTGTACCATTGGGGGAGAGTATTTACTGGGAGCAGGGCTCAATCTGAGGTGACTCCTTGGAGCTTAATGGGTTAGGTGGAAACTTGACTATTTTGGTATGAGCGAGCAAGGACAGAATCTTGCAAGCGCAGTGCTGTTGTTTTAGGTTTTTTTTTTGGTTGGTTTAGGGTTTTTTTTGGGTGGGGCTTTTTTTTAATGGACACCTGGAAAAGTATGAGCAAGTCTGCCAAACTCACACAAAAGTGTTTTTTGTGTAGTGACCATTTTGTAGGTTTGTAATTGGTCTCCTGTACCTATTTGTACTACAGAGTATATATACTATGTGAGACTAAAAGACTTCTTTTCGGTCAGGTCTGAATTCTATAAGCACATTGTGTTGTCTGGAGGGTCCACCATGTACCCTGGGCTGCCTTCACGACTGGAGCGGGAACTTAAACAGCTCTACCTGGAACGCGTTCTGAAAGGAGACGTGGAAAAACTCTCGGTAGGATGCGAGTCGCAGCTTTGTTTGTGTGCGGCAGAGATTTATCCTGAATCCCCACTAGAGGGAGCCAAGTAGTCAGAAATGGCAGAAGCAACTTGCAAAATCGCTGCTGCTCGGCTTGTTTGGAGGAGGTGCCTTGTTGTGAATATAGCGTTAGTAAAGCCTCCTTCTAGTCCGTGCTGACAAGAAGTGGGTTCCTGAAGTCTTCGGTTAGTTTGACCATAAAATGGGCTGTTAAATATTAGGGCACAATTTGTAACGTTAGTTTAAGGAAGCTAAGGGGGGGGGGGCTGTGCCTTAGAGAAAGTCACTTTTTTCATTGTTACTATTTTTGAAAGTTTTGGTTCAAGCTAAAAGTTAAATACTCAAAAGTAAAAGACTGGAGTTCTCACACACCTTCAAACGGAACAAACTTCTCTTGTTCCCTGGGTGCCCTGATAAGCAGATGACGACCACACACAGGTTACAGAGGTAACGTTGCGCTTTAGCGCTCTCTGCTTTTCAAGGAGGAGATTTTTTCAGAGAAAATGCCAGCAGGAGGACTCTCTAACGTTGAGCTGAACTGAACGTCCCTGGTTCTTAATACCATGTTGTCTAACAATCTTTTACAGCTATATGGAATGACTCGGTCCTACAGAATGTTTTAAGTTAGAAACAGTATTTCACACATAGCCTTGGCCACGCTAATTTTTGCTGTTGAGGTTAGGGCTTCAGCATCAAAGAATTTAAGGGAATATTAAATAGTTAAGCTGGTTTGGATCGTGTAAATTTAAAATCTGTTCCAATTGACCTCTAGAACATGGGATAATTCTAAAATATTTTGTGATTTGATGGTCTGGTAACTTCTGATAATTTTAGCCATTGAAGCTTAGGAAGTATTTCACTTCTGAGATGCTTGTGAAGTACAAAATCTGTGCTTTTGCATACTGACTGACTCCTGGGCTTTTTGTGGATACACCGGATGTGTAGTTCTGGGGAAAGTGTCAATAGCTGTCCCTAATTTACAGCGCAAGGGAGTTATTTGACTGCACAAGCAGGAAGCTCACGTGGAGTGCCCTATGCCAGCATTTCACTACTTTGATTGCATTTTTCCCGCTAAAGGCTTTCCATTTCGTTGTTCTGGTGGAAAACACAATTTTATTTTGAAACACTTAATTTCAGGATTCCTAGGAACGGTTTCTTTTCTTCTCTTCTCCTTAGAAATTTAAGATCCGAATTGAAGATCCGCCTCGTCGAAAGCACATGGTGTTTTTGGGTGGCGCGGTTCTAGCAGACATCATGAAAGACAAAGATAACTTCTGGATGACCCGACAAGAGTACCAAGAGAAGGGAGTGCGTGTGCTGGAGAAGCTTGGTGTGACTGTTCGATAAATCCCAAAGCTTGTTCCCTTCCTGTCTAAAGCTTTCTTTCTTTTTTGTTGTTTTCTTTCATTGCCAATCTCTGAACTCACTCAGCTACACGCTATGGAAGGGCCTGTCTGTGGCCTTTTGACCCAAAGGTCAGGTTTTGTTCTGGTTTCTTGGGGTAGCTTTTGTTAAATGTTTCTTAATGTGGCTAAATTTGACTATTAAATTTGACCACTTCCCTGCAAACAGAGCAGAGCAAGAGCAGCTTGTCTACTTCATTGTTCCTTCCCAGTAGGCAATTGGGTAATTCTGGTAGGCTTTTTCTTCTGGGTTTATTGCTATAGTCCTGCTAGCTTTTGTCTCTAGTTCACAAGGGGTTGTGTGCCTTTTTTAGCATAAGAAAAAACCTTCAAACGGGAGCTTTTGCTATTGGATCATCGTGGTGGTTATCTTTGCATCTTTTTGCCTCTCTCTACTTTAAGATTTTTTTTTTTCTTTCCTGCAATTTAGGGATTCTGATTAAACATTTTTAGAAACTAGTTTAACGAGCTGGAATGGCTTTAACACGCTGTTTCGATGTAATGTGGTTCCGTCCGCACTGCTGCCTGAACTGGCTTCCGAGGTGGTTTGTCCTTAAAGGTGGTGGTGGGGCTTTCGTAGCGTAGTTCTCAAAGTGGGCATGTATGCAGTTGCCACAAAGGGAGAAACACCTGATACTCTAGCAAATGTAAAATTGTGGCCTTAGGTGTCTTTTTCTGGAGGGAGGAGACAGGTTGGAGCTGTGTTGCTTTTTGTTAAGGGACAGCTGGGGGTCAGTCTGACCAAAAATGCCTCTTTTTATAGCTAAATTTTGGTACCGTGTTGTCTCAGCATAGGGAGCAAGAATGTTAAATTAGCTGTTCTGTAATTGTGGAGAAACTTAGGGGTGCTGAGACAGGAGCCTCTAAACTTTTGAAGAGATTGAATGCTTTCAGAAATGCTTGTGAAAACTGTAACTATAGAGAGATTAAAACCCCCAGACCAAGTTTTAAAAGTTTGATGTTTTAAGTGCTTATATGTACATCAGAAGCACTTCTATTAAACTTTACAAGTATATTAACCTAGTGCCAAGTAGTTATTGCAAATGAATATTTCAATGACCAGTGTTTATTGCCGCAAGCAGATATTTATAAACAACCATTGGCAGTAGGTTATAAAGAATGACCTATATTTGTTCTAGTTAAAAATAACATTGGAATATGAGATGTTGTTGGTTGGTAAATACCCACAATTCATTTTGTCCAGTCTTGATTTTTGATGCTTAACGTGTGATGGGGAAGGAAGTGAAAACCAGTGATTAAAATGCTGTTTTCCAGAAAGTACATTAAAGCTGAGTTATTCTGAAAAATCGAAGTTGTCACTAGTAATTATCAGCCATCTTCTCTGAATATAGTTGCCTGTGTTTTTCTTCCTACTAGCAGGCTTGGTAACTATCTCTGCAGTAAAATCTGCCTTACATAAAGCATAGCAAAAAAACTCCTTGCATACCCATGGCAGTTAGACTTAGTTCTACAGGGATTTTCAGGGAAATATTATATCACTTCTTACTGGTTTTCTAAGCCTACCGTAACATTTAAGCCTAAGGAAGTTAAGTTCTGCTTTTGACTTCCAAACCCCGGAATATATGAGAGATGCTTTCATATACTTGCCATTTGTCTACATCTTCTCAGTAATAATTGACCCCAGGAACACAGAAATATTAAACTCCCTTGGACTCTTAAAATTTGCTTGTTTTTTTAAATCGAGCGGACAGCTTCCTCTTGACTGGGAGCGCCAAACAGGCAGAAACCACGTCTGCATGTCTTTAATAACAAGACAGTCACTATAGTATTGCTAGTAATGACCGTTTAATTATAGGTGGGTGGGGTTTTTTGCAGCTATATTTACTCTTAACTTGAACAGTATGAATTTGCAGGCATGCCGGTCGTGCCTCAGTGCATGCACTTAAGCAGTTACTAGATTTTTGGGGACGTGAATGTAAGGGGTACTCTGAATTCCTGTAGTCTTCTGAGCATTTAATGCACAAGATTTAAAAATGCTGTGAGCTTGCTTTAGGGCTATGGTTTCTCATGTGACTGTCTCTGGGCTTTTCAGACAGTGTTGAGACTCGTGGAAATAAACCAAAGAATGATTTAAACTTTTTTTTTTTTTTTCAAATGACAATCTGTCATGTGATTTCTTTTTTTTTATTTTATTTTATTTTTCCCAAATCTAGACCTTGACTCTACAACCTCTTTTCTAAGCTGTCTTCTCCCCTGTTCATTGGCCTTGGTCAGGTATGGGCACGGTCAAGCAAAGGTTTTGGAATTTGGCCCTTTCACTAGAGAACTTCACAGCACCATGAGTAATAAACGTCAGTTGATTGTGCAAAATCTCAGGTTTCCATGGAAACCATGTATATATTTAAAAAAAAGAAAGGTAACTAGGATTTTAGATTCCAGCAATCATGGACGCAGAAGAGCGCACGTGTAACCCGGATACTGAATGGGGTGTTCCAGTTGTGCCCAGTGTGGTTCTCCGCGTGTGTGCTTGCACACACCAGCGCGCCTGTGTGTTCTCTCGGCTGACAGCTTCGATATTGCCATGAAAGCAATCTGGTTTTAAAGTGGTTTTTTTGAAGACCAAATAACTTGAGTTGTATTTGCAGTATGCTTCAGCTCCTATAAAATTAGCATAGAAGATGCCACATCAGTTGTAAGTTTTTTGGGAACATCCTATTTTTAATGTTAAGCTGCTTCAAACCCCCCCCTCCCCCCCGCCCCCAAGTGTTCTAGGATGTTAACTGATGTAACACAAATGGCTTTTTATACAGTTCTGAATAATGTTAACACACAACACTGGTTGAGACCATGAATGGAAATAAACAGCTATTTAAATTGACAGGTCTTTTCAATACGATAATAAAATCCGATTTTTTTCAAAGTAGATTATGTTTGATTTGTTTCCTTTGGGAAATCACAGTTCTGTCAGGTTTTCTCGAACTTAACTTCCACCACCAAACTATAATGAGTTGCTTATGCTGAGGAAATCTGACGTGACAAAAACACCTTCCCTAGTGATTGCTGTCACAGAGTAAGCAAAGCACCCCTACTCCATTCTCTAGCCAAGACTCCCCTCCCTCCATCTTTCTTTCTTTGAAAATAACATCAAATCCTTATCCGTGGAGAGGAATCTTTTCTAGTTCAAGTTCTGTGCTTCGTACTCGAAAATGGGAAGAACCCTCAACTTCTGTTGACTTCAGCATCCCTGTCTAAGCCCAGAACCCACCTAATAACGCTCTGTTTAGGAAAAAGCTCCTTGGCGTTGCGACCTCGTGTGTTACATTACCTGCATCTCAACTGCTAGAAGAACTGTACAAGTGGTTAGTGGGTAGCAGTTAGAAAGATGCACTTGTCTGAAGCAGCTCTTGCACCTGGATTTTTATACTTCTCAACTTGCTGTGTGCATTAGTGGCTAATCACGGTGTGTTTATCTGGCTTCTGAAATGAGCTCAGGCACGTTGTAGGTGCCAAGGGGAGATGTGTGTGTGAACCCCCAAATCTTTATTCCATTATTATGCATTTTTGGAAAAAAAAGTAAAACTCGGGTTTTACCTCTGCTCAGTAATAATTCATGTTCCCCACTCCTCCCCTTTAGCTTACTTTGCCTGACATGGCTTTTGTATGGAAAAGGCTAAGTACAGCTCAGTCCACATTTGCTACTCAACTTTTTCAATAGCAAATTCCTCCCTGCGGGCACTTCATCTATTTTCCACAAACGAGCTTCATTAGCTCTTTCAATACTGTGAAAAAATCAAGGGCTTTTTTTGCTGCTGTTGTTTGGATTTGTTGGGATTTTTTAAACCCAAATATATTTCTTCCTGTGTTCCAGGAACCAGGAGAATGGTGTTGGGGGGGGGGAAGAGGGGAGATGTTTTAGACCTTCTCAGCAAGTGTTTAAACTAAAAATTTGCTTTATTCAAGTCCTTCCATGTGCTACTTGTTCCTCTCTAATGGGTTGGTTTGTTATCCTGGTAGTACAAATCACTAACTTTGCCATTATAGGCCTCAAGAGAAACAAACCGAAACAAACAATCTTTGTTCAAAGTGGGCTGCTAATTTTGCCTCTTGCCTTCACTGCGTTACAACATTCAGATCAGCTTTAATAAGGTCCTCCAGGTTTACCTTTCTGTAGCCTGTTGTCACAAACAACAACTGCATCAACCGGGATTGCAGCACAGCTGCTTATCACCCAGACTGCTGGGGAAGGGCTTCTCGCCACCTTCATGCCCAGTTCTGCTCTGGTGCTGCTGAAACAAGCAGGAGGAATTCAGAGAGGAAAAGAAGTGTGGGGATTTCCTTCCTTCTCAATTTACTTTTTTTTTTTTTCCCCTCTTTGAAAGCAATTCCTTAACATTGAAGATGTGGGAAATGGTTTCTATGCTGAGTGATGACTTAAGCATATTAAGAATCTTAGTGGAGACTTGGGATGATGCTAAGGGGCATCTTCCAAGTGCAGAACTTGTGTTCCTTTCCCATATCTTTAAAAAAAAAAAAAATCCAACCAAAATCCATCTCTGTTCCCCAAAGCCTAGGAATGGTAATTCAATTGTAGCTGCAGGAATAATGACAACTTTTAATTGCTGTGCCCGTCTCCCTCCCAGCTGTTTTTTGTTTGCCCTACAGCTTAAGTGCTTTCAAGATCCTCCTCTTGCATGCGTGTACTCACCACGTGCCCATTTTAAATCTCTCCATGTATTTTAATGAATGAATTAAATGCCAGTTGCTGACCTCAACACAAGTACATCCTGTAAGTCCTGACTTGCATCAGGTGCTTTTCTGAGTGCAGCAGCCCTTCTGGGGGGCTCCTCCAAATCTAAACCTTTGCGTTGCTTGATAACTTCCCATCCTAAACTGCTCCATGTAACCCTGCTGTCAGCTTTCCCTGCCAAAGCAGGAAAAGGCAAGGGTGGCATTAAGGACATGAAAGGCAGTATTTTGGGAAGTACCCAAACCACAGAATCTCTTTGGAATATTTTAGGGTTTTCCCACTGTGGCAGGTTTCAACGCTGCTTCAAACTCCAGTAAGAGTAGGTGGGATTTACATTAGCACCCATCATGCTGGTAGATTGTCCCCACTAAGAAAACCCTTGTTAAGGGGGTGCAAAGTGCTTCCTTACTGGCTGACAACCTATACCACCAGCCTTTAAAGTGTGGTCAGTGCCGGAATCTGCGTAGAACAAAACGTGGTACCGGTAACTGCTCATTATGTAATTATACAAGAACTTGCAGCGCCGGAGGGTGAAGAACTAATTAAATGGTTATTCTCGTTTAAAATAGCAACAAAGAAATGAGGAATAGTCATTCTTTTGGCTCTTGTGATACTGTCCTCGAAAGGTGAGTGAGGCAGTTGGGGACAGACAAGGCTATCCCCATCCCGATGCTCAGGGGGGTTCTGAGGCAGGAAACTTGCCTTCAGGAGAGTAGAGGGCTTACTCAAAAGGAACTCGACTTTCAAAGTGCAACTCAAACTGAAGGAGGAATCACTGACCCGGGTTCTCCAGGAAGGCTGCTGATGCTTGGCCTTTGGAGCAGTATGGGTCACCGTTTACACTCAAGGATTTGCTCGTGTGGAAATCTGGAGCGGTTGGCCCCTCGGTGTGGATGCAGTGTGCCAGGAAAAGAGCTGCCTCTCAGAAATGCAGTGGCATTTCTCTGTGATGAAAGACCCTGCAGCTTTGGTGCCAACAGCAGTAGGACCTCTGTAAAACTCTCATCAGGAGTGCTGAAGCCACCAACAATAAGCACTCTAGGCTCTAATTTCTCTTTCCAAAAGGTACCAGACAGCTTCTACCTCATCTTGAGCCACATGCATTCCTCAAAAGCCCTCACTCCTGCTTCTCAGCATCTGTAGGCTGCTGCTGCACTTGCACAAATACCAGGAACCTCACTGCTCAAACTAGGGACTCCCAAATAGGAGAGACATGCCAGCCTTTACAGAGCAGAAAGAGGTGACAATTTTAAACTGAAAGAGGGGAGATGTAGATGAGATCTCAGGAAGAAAGTCTGTGCTATGAGGGTGGTGAGACACCGACCCAGGTTGCCCAGAGAAGCTGTGGCTGCCCCATCCCTGGAGGTGTTCAAGGCCAGGCTGGTTAGGGCTTTGAGCAACTGGGTCTGGTGGGAGGTGTCCCTGCCCAGGGTAGAGGGGTTGGAACTCGATGGTCTTTAAGGTCCCTTTAAACCTAAGCCATTCTGTGATCAGAAGGACAACATGCTTCTCCATGTGTCACAGCTGTGCTCCAGCAAGCAGCTGGTGCTGAGCTGCTGTGGGATTTGAAAATGAAGCGTTCCTCTGCCTGTGACACTCCGCGCTCTAGGCATTCTCCAAAGTCATGCTGTTGCTGTAAAACAACTGCCCAGTTGTGGTGCACACTGGTAGCTCACAGCTCACACCTAGGACACGGCAGACAGTGGTTTTGAGCTGTAAACTGTGGCGTGGGCAGCGAAGCCCAGATATCTACCCTCACCAGAAAAGCCCCCTCCCCATAACCACCAAACACAAAGTGCAGAATTTGTGCTCTTTCCAGTCCCAGACGGTAATGATTTTGATCAGAAAGGCATAATTGTGACTGGGAATGAAATTTCAGCGAGGTCAGTGACACCTGGGCAGTTTCCAGGAAGCAGCTGATGCCCCTTTGTTCACGTTCTCGCAGTAAGAGGAGTGTGTATGTTTTTGGGGTACTGTTGATTACAGAGCTGTTGGCTGAATGACCTTCATATCTACGTTGGCTTTTCCCCCCACTTTTCCCAAATACACGGCTCAAGTTTCTGCTGTTAAAGGGGAGTATTAACTTAGGAGGTAGGTTGGCCCTTTATAATCGGAACACTTGCTATTTTTCTTATGGATTAGAGTGGGTCAGAAGGAAGTAACTCTTTTTTCTCTTTTTTTTTTTTTTTTTAAATTCCCCATCCCCCCCCTAATATTGTAACACAGTTGTTGCTTTCAAGAATATGCGTGGTCTGTTTTCTTCAGACTGTTGGCTCGTCTGGTAAAATAATTAGCTGTTAGGCAGACAGAGGGAAAGGATCACATCTGCACAAGACAGGAAGACTGGGACAGTAGAAAGGGGCGAGGGGGGGAAAATCCCTGCTTGAATCACAGCTGCCCACCATGCATAGCAACAGAGCTTGCCAAGAATATTCAAATTGATTTGGGGAGAAAAGCTGAGGAAACCATTTAACCCCAGCCTGCTTGGATCTGTGACAGTATCTCTGCGGGCTGCTCTGCTCACACTTTGGGCCGAAAGAGGGGTTTTTAAGTGTTCCACCAAGCATCCTTCCTCCATCCCCCTTTCCCTTTTGCAACAGGAACACAAAACACAAACTAACTGCCACACGTGAGGCTGTGAGCAGTTTTGCTCACCAAAAATAACCAAAGGTGGGAGCATTTATTTGGTACTGATGGGCTTAAGTCATAATTGGATCATGTGATTAAAACAATTATTTGTGACTAATTTGGGGCAACAGGAACCTTTTGCTGCCTGCCATACACTCTGAATTAGGCCCCTTCTCAGCAGAAGTGGCCTCTACATGATGCATGTGCTGCATCTGCAAACAACCTTTTCAAGCGTGTGCATCCAAAATCACTCGCTCAGGAGTTTCTGAGCGCACACATCCCTTCTGCTGATCGACTGTTCACAAGCGTTGTGAGGATTTTACATCAAAAAATATAAGTAGCAATTACTGCGGATGCACAGGTCACAAATCCCTCTCCCTACTTACATAAACCTAAATCTGTAAGGATATGCTGATTGAGTGATTAAAAAATAAGGGTGCTGGGAGTATTTGTTCTCAGAACCTGTTGTCTCTGGGACCACCTTTTCCTGCAGAAATCCCTGTCTCAGACCCAGCAATCTCTTTGGGATAAAGCCACAAAAAGTTAAATGTAGAAATGCGCAGAGCCCTATCCAAATAAAATAGAAGTGCTATAATGCAGGTGTTCCAATACTTGATTTCAGGTGCTGGTGCTCAGGTTGAAATCTGGAGCCCTGAACACCACCCGAGCTGTGGGTGGGCCTCCATTGCCAGCTGGAACCGCAAACTCCGGCATTCAGTTTCTCCAAACCTCTGCTCAGCTGCAGCCTCCCTTACAATGGGAGGTCTCTGGCACATCAGCTTTTTTTCCAGTTAAAATACAAGTTCCCTGGGTACCTAAATGTCTGCTGCGAGGCAAGTGCAGGTCTGCTGAGACCCTGACGGCACTGAGCAGCTATGTGCTGCGTCCATGCCTAAACCACAACAGGCCCTCACCAGCAAAGCGTTCTCCATCAGGCTCGCCTGCTGAGCCAGGCTAGAAGATGTGCGCACAAGATGTTTTTGGATCAGGTCTTGCACAAAAAAACAGCTGTGGGAGGAAAGGGCCCCAGTAGTCAGACCACACTCACCATTAATATTCATTTATGCATAAATACTAACACAATCATAGATGACTTCTAAAGGAATGGGCCTAAGTGCCTCCAGGAAGAGACACTTCTGTGCTCTGGACAAATGATTTAGAGGCCACTGAAAGGAAACCCAAACCCTCTTCCTCTATTTCATGAGAAGGGCCTCTCCTGCACAGAGTTCCTGCCTGTGCATCCTGACAGGGATGAGACATCTCCTTATAGAATAGGATTGAGTGCCTGAATGGCGTCAAGGGGCTGCAGCAGTGTCCTCGGCCTCTGGTATTTGCCAGGTTTTGGCAGCTCCTTGCACACAGCTGACCAGCACCTGGGGATCCTCCACACACCTTCAGACACACAGCAGCATGAAACAGGGTACCTGAGAGCCCTGAGCACTCAGGCCTGCAGGAGACATGTCCTTGCAGAGATTCGGGTCTCCAAGGGCTCTGTAGCTCCTGTGGCAGAGAAATTATCCTCCCCTCATGCAGCACAGGAGCACTAAGCAATTATCAGCCATAAATACACCTTGCAGAAAGCTCAAGTACAGGAGCAAAGCAGCATGCTATATCTCTAGCTGGATGGATATTTTTGAGGTTGCTTATTTGTAGTTCAGTTATAAAAGGAGGACCGAGGTGCAAAACAGACTCAGAGTGGATTTAATCACTTATTTTTCATTTTCAATGGGGTTAATTGTAAGCTCCAAAATCATATCGCTGAAGAAGGCAGGATTAAGCATGGTAACATCCCAAAGAATGGCAGAGATCTAGAGCCCCAAACTTACACTACTGAGTCAAGTCCTCAGCTCATGGCAAGACAAAAATGGAATAAGGAAAATGCAACTCAAGAAAAGAGAAACAAACAGGATGGAAGAGAGGCAGAGAGAGGGAAAGAGGGACAAGAGAGAGGACCAGGATAGGTGGGAAGAAGGAAGAAAGACAATGAGATGGATACCAGTGGCTTACTATCCACGGTTACATGGTCAAGACCACTGTCACAGACACATGTACTGCCCCTTGCTGGTGACTGTGCAAAAAAGCACAGCTTGAGGATGCCCTTATAGGACACGGTCTGGCCCCCACATCACTCCCCACTTTGGTTTGTGCAAAGTGACAACAGTCAGTGTCCAAACATGTCTCTTTTTTGTGGTTTAGAGCAGAGCCAGTGCTAACCCTGGCCACACTCCTTCCACAGTCAATGAAATAGGGTCTGGATGGGCTAAGAGAGGTGTTGAACAGTGCTCTGGGGGGGGGTCTAAGGAAAATTCTTACTTGTTCTAACATTGTGTTTTTATTTAAAGTACTTACTGCATCGAGGATTATACCCTACTGGAACCAGCTATTTCACAGGGATCCCAGCAAAGATGGAGGTCTGGGTTTACCTCAGAGACAACTCCACTTTGACGGGCAAAGCCTAAAAAAACGCACAAGCAGGAGAAGATATAAAAACCTTTCTCCCCAAGGTTTGCTCAAGTTCCCCACTCATGCCGGAGAAGTTATTAAAAGGGTAGGGAGTGTAAATCCACTAACACCAGGAATCTATTTTCTTTCAAACCAAATTCCTCCATGAATCACTGTGAAGAAGCAAACACACGAGACCAAATCCCCAAACCCCATGTTGCTGCCTCCTTAGGAGACTCAGAGAGATGGTTAAGCATCACCTTACACTTGATGGCCCAGCTGACTTCCAATATCTGCATGCACAAGCCCGTGCCTGCCAACTTCAAGGGAGATATTCATGTGTACAACAGGCAGGATGAAGCCTTAAAATCAGTAGTAGTTACACTTTTCCTGCCAGAAGCAACATTGTCATCTAACTATTGGCTCCTGACAGAGGCTGGAGTCTGAGGCGCTCCAACATCTTTGCTCCATCTGAATAATTGCGAATGCCTGTCTTTAATCTATTTTCAAGAATCGTCGGGTTTGTGTTTTTTGTTTTTAAGTACAAAAGAAAATGTTTCTGTGTATACATTCATGGCAACAGAGCTACATGGAGACATAAACTAATGGAAGGTCCATATGTCGAGAGAATATCATATGTAATGAGAACTGCTGCATTTTTGTAAAATGTAATGGGACAGATACGCAGCAGCTGTGGGTTACTCAAGAAGCAGCTAATTTAGCAAGCTGAATTCAAGGATATTTCCCAGATCTCCCAAACAATGAATAGCAGTGTTGTTTAAGATTACCATTATGCCTTACATCCTCCTTTGACTGGAAGCAGGGGGAGGAAGCCTCTATCTGTGCTTCTGGGGCAGAAGTACATGATTAGTGCCTAGCTATCATAGGAAGCCCCAGGGGAGCAAGGGGGTCTGGACTTGAAGGAAGGAAGGAAATGGTGTAGGATAAACAAAAAAGAGCCTCAGGAAAACAGTCGGGATGGACAAGACTTGGTGAAAAACAGAAAAGAGAAACTAAAAGGGAAATGCTGTAGGGATCTATTTGAGTTCTGGCTAATATTAAACATTGAAACAAAGACGCCTTCTCCTAAAACAGCATTAGAAATTTAGCAGAAATTTCTATACATTCAGGTTTGCTCTAAGGTGAGGTATTACTGATTACAAATCTCCAAATAGCAAAACTTTTAAGGCTCAATTGACCTTAGATTTTACTTTTCCAGGGATTTACTCTTCCCCCTAAAAAAAATCCATAAAGGGGGTAAGGAGGTAGAGGCATAGAGGCAATCTGGATGTAGCAGATGCATTCACACCTCCAGTTTACCATTCACTACTAGATTCACTGAGGAGATGAGGCTGGTGTGATGTGTCCTCCCAAGCTGGCCAGTTTTCCACAGCCCAGGTACCCCACAGCCACCCTTGAGAGCCACAAGCTCAAGCCAAGCACCTCATATTGGAAAGATGGATCAATGCACCGGGATCTGCTAATTCATATGTTAAAACAGATTATATTTCCTGCTTAAAAAAGAGGGAAAACAGAAATGGGGCTAGTTCAAACTCTGTCTCCCTATGAAATCTACAAACTCTCCAATTTTTTTTGTGAGGAAGGCCTCTGCACTGACAGTGCCTATGCTGCCCAAACTGCTGCAGTTTGCAGCTGGGAGGTGGAGGGGGAGGATAGGGACTAGCTAATCTGGAAGCCAAATTTGTTGCAGGTTTCATACATGTAAACAAAAGTGGCCAGGCCATGCAGACAGCCTGGGGCCTTGCTTCATCGGCTCAAGGAAGATTTGTCAAACACAACACAAAACAATACTCCCCCTGCAAAAAAAAACCCTCAGTACCCCCCTCCAGCAAATTACCCGAGCAAGTAGAGTTTTGCAAAGGATTTTCAGATATAGTAAATTGTTAGCAATAACTGAAAAGGTGATTGTTGTATTAAGACAGATTACATTTATCTGGTTCCAGGATCATGATGTTAGCATTTCCTCTTGATATACCATTGAGATAACCAAAGGTTCTCTCTCCCTATAAAAGAAAAACACTTGATTTTCCACACAAATGGAGTGATCTTACAGAAGAGAAGTACCAGGAAAGTCCACCTGGCTCTTCTCTCTGCTTTGCTGGTGGAAATCAGGGGTGGATGCCTGAAGCCCCGAGACTTGCTGTGCCCTCCTGGGGATAGAATAGACCAGAGGCTCCTGCTTTGCTGACAGAGTCATTCCCACAAACCCAGCTTTAGAAATTCATTATAGCAACAGGCTTAAGCCAAACTTTTTGCTTAGTTACACAGAGAAGGTACTGCTCCTTCTGTTGAAATCAATGCTAAAACCACTGAGTGGCTTATGTAATGTACTATCGGGCCTTGGAAGTGTTTTATGGTAGAACACATCTGGAGTCAGCAAAAGATTATCTTGGGCCAAGGACTTTGCTCTGTACATGCAAGTCTGGGGTGTAATTCTGCTCCTTGAATCACAGCTGAAGCGAGATAAGAGAGCTAAAAGAAAGAACAATGGAACTACCTGAAATAATTACATTTTAAAATAGACATTTTTTTCTTCTTAAAATTTTTTGAGCTGACTCTTTGTGTTTAATGATAAACAAATACCACTCCACTCTTGTATCAGAACAAGGTTTCTAGAGCAGTTCATTCCTTTGCACAGGGAGAAAAGCACATCCCTCTGCAAGAGGAGCCTGAATTTATTCAGGAGTCCATAGGAAACAGCTGTTGCTTTTAATCCAGCCTCTCCTTTATCTCCTTTATTGTTTATTCATGTCTTAGCTAATACTAGCTCACTGTGAGCAGGTCAGGACTCTGCACTCCAAAAAGCTCCTCAGAAGCTAATGGAACTCAGCCCAGTGCCAGTAGGACAGAGGAGCTGGGTTTTACATTATTCAATTCCCAGGTGGTGACAGAAGTAAATTCCTGACTTTGTTAGCTAACAGTGCAGGCAAGAGCCAGGCCTTTGCAGCAGATTTTTTTTTAGGGGGGGTGTGGGGGGTGGACAACAAACATTCAGGGAGTTGCATGAAGGAAACCAAATGGAACAAGCCAAAAATGGAGCACGCCTCTGGACATTTCTCCCCTTCTTCTCTGAATTCGTTCACAATTCCTTTGTACTGCAAAGGATGTTTAACTCCCCCTCTCCTCTGCAGTGATATAGTGAGCAGGATTATGCTCAAAAACCTGCAAATGTGGGGGTGTCATGGCATGCAGAAGCAGTCCAGAGCCCAAACAGATGGGGTATTTCTCCAGCGAAGCAGGGAAAAGGCACAGAGCGGTGACCCCAATGGGTATTTGCTGGAGATTTGTTACCAGGCAGGGGGAAAGCCGGCAGTAATGAGCCCAGTATGAAGAATAGGAGAATGGAAGGCAGGGCTCACATGTCTTCCTTCTAACTGCCTTCATTTGTCTCTGTTTCCCAGCCAAAACGTGGGTGTAATTGTTCAGGCATAGCACGAAGCTTTGAAGACTCACAGTGGATACAGCATAGCGGGAGGACAGCATGATGTCAGCAAGAAGTGAGTTGTTTTCTTCAGCAGTAGAAGAATTAGCTAGCTAGAAATCCTGGGATGTCAGGATTTTAGTCCAAATTGGAAAGAGCATTTGAGCTCACAAGATTGGCAGGGGAGAGAGGGACAACCCTATGTCTCCCCTTGCAGAAAGACTTGCTGATTTTTCTGAGTTACGAACCATTGAGAGCTGTACAGATCACTCACACTCTTTAAAACACTGCAAAACCCAAAGTAGCATCCCCACAGGGAGAGAAGCAACACGAGTTTGCCTTGGAAAAGGGGAAAGGAGAGGTGAAATCCTGCCTATAGAGCAGACCTCTTTTTATTCAACAGCAGATGACAGTATCACTTATTTTCACAGACAGCTATTTAACAGTCAACATAAGGAAGCATCATGAATAGAGAAGAGCAGACAAGGCATAAATTATACAGCTAACTAAAGAATATGGTTCCTACTCTGCTTTAAAAAGGCAGGCCAGATGTCTTTAGATACAGTCGACTGTTGGCGTGGTGAAACCCTTTCAAGACCAACTAACTCCAGTCACAATGTGTGCACTTGATTCACTTGGCTGAGCAGGGATCTTCCTGGGCTGTGAGCAGGATCTATGTGCAGCTGAAAATATGGTGGGAATGAGTCAGTTCCTTGGAGCTTGTGTGGGAGGCAAAGACAGAACTGTGGGTGGCTTCAAAGTGTTAAAGAGCCTTTTAAATTCAGGCCCCATTTCTCAGAGGAACAAGGAAACAGAGATATTCACCCAGTCTGGATTTAGTTCTATGTTTTGGGTCAGCCTTGTGAAAATTGCTCTCTGATAGTAGACCCACTTCCCCAGGCATGGAGGGCCACTTGCTCCCAAGACAGTTCAGCTTCAGATGTAATTCTGTGGAGTTTAAGAGCAACTCAGTTAGTCCCTCACCTAGAGCAAGGAGGCAGCTGCTCGCCCATCTTCTCCTGTCATCTACAGACTGTCTCCAAGACAAGGCCGAGCTTCACCAGCTCCAAGTCTAGAGCAGCCATGAGGAGAAGGACTTGGGGGTACTGGTGAATGAGAAGCTCAACCCAAGTCGGCAATGTGCACTGGCAGCCCAGAAAGCCACCAGCATCCTGGGTTGCATCCCCAGCAGCATGGCCAGCAGGGTGAAGGGGGGGGATTCTGCCCCTCTGCTCTCCTCTGCTCTGCTCTGGGGAGCCCCTATCTCGGGTACTGCATCCAACTCTGGAGTCCTCAGCGCAGGAAGGACTGCCGGAGCAGGGTCAGAGGAAGCCACAGAGGTGCTGTGAGGGCTGAAGCCCCTCTGTTGTGAGGACAGGCTGAGAGAACCGGAGGTGTTCAGTCTGGAGAAGGCTCTGGGGAGCTCCTTCCAGTCCCTAAATGGTCCTACAGGTGAGATGGGGAGGGACTCTTGATCAGGGAGGAGAGTGATAGGATGAGGGGTGACAATTTTAAATTGAACAAGGAGATGTGCAGATGAGACCTCAGGAAGAAATTCTTTGCTGTGAGGGTGGTGAGACTCTGGCCCAGGTTGCCCATAGAAGCTGTGGCTGCCCCATCCCTGGAGGTGTTCAAGGCCAGGTTAGATGGGGCTTTGAGCAACCTGGTCTGGTGGGAGGTGTCCCTGCCCAGGGCAGGGGGTGGAGTTGGATGGACTTTGAGATCCCTTCCAACCCAAACCATTCTATGATTCTACAATTCTATGATAGGTCAGTCATTTGTCTGTCCATCTCTGCTCCCTGCATCTTACTCTTTTCATTTGAGCTGCCTGGGATAACAGCTTTGCAAGGCACGTTGAGTACCCACTCCCTGCGATGACAGAGAGCTGCTTCAACCTTTCCAGCTCTGTATTGGCAGGGAGTTTCCCCATCCCACAGTCTATCGTTCCACCTCTGGCGCCAACAGTTTTGGGATGTGGTCCTACCCAAAACCGGTCTGCGCAAGTGGGCGAAAGGGGATGCTGTGGGTTAAATTACCTGGCGCATTGGAAATTCAGGCCCCATCCAGTTACCTCCTGCCAACTGTTTGCCATTCAGCACTGTTCCCCTCTAGTACAACTGGAGTCTGGTCAGCTCTAAAGAGGATTTACTGCTTTTACTGGATCAGGCTCACCCCTTCCATTTAAGTGGATTAATGTAAGTTAGCTCTAATTTAGCCCCACACAGCATTACACAAGTCAACATAAAGTTCCCTACTACTGGCAGTGTTGTTTTTCCTCTGTCACGATGAATTTTTAATGGTCTTTATGTGCAAAAGCAGCTTTGCAAAATCTTAGGCTCCTGCTTTCCAACTTAGATGATTTGGCATGCGAAGAATGCAATGAATATTTAAACCTGTAGTTTGGCATAGTCTGCACAGAGCAGCTAGAAACCTAGCCCTGGTCTTTCAGGGTCTGGCCAGCAACCATGCAAAACTCCCAGCCTGGAGGAACAGCACAGGGAGCTGGTGAGGATACATCAATCTTCAGTGCTCAACCAAAATCACCCCATCATTCTTTAGATTCTTTTAATTAACCTCAGGATTCATATCCTGAGGAGCTGTATGCGGGTGGAGCTGTGGGTTATTTGATAGATGACTCGGATCACTGTGCTGGTCATATTTTATTCACGTAAGAGTAACTGTTGAAGGCTGTTATTTACCACTGAGACCAGGGTCCCCATCCCAGTAGACGATATGCAATCATGTGGTAACAATCCCTGCCTGGAAGATCTTACAATCAAACCAGATTAGACAAAAGGGTCAAAAAGGAAGGGACCCCTCTTTTGCCCCCATTGTACAGATGGGTGAACTAAGGGTTCACACACACATTCAGACTGCTCCACCAATTAAGAGTTTACTGTAACCCCTTTGTACGCAATTTAGCCCACAGCAAAATCAAGGCAAATCGACTCAGCTTTATCGGCTGTAAAAGGGCACCCGGTTCAGGAGCCATCGCAAGAAAACCTCCATCATCCGCTTGAACACACAAAGATAGATGCTGGAATTCAGCCAAGACAACGTGGCTTTCATCTTTTACATGAAAGGGGGCTCCCTTTGACATTTTGAGGCCCACTTTTTTAAGAGCTGTTATGCAAACGTCAGCTCACATGAGCTTGAACAATACAGAGACACGTATGACTAAAACTTCCGAAGCAACAACATTTCCGTGCATCGGGCCCTGCTCTGCAAAGACGTATGCAGGAACAGTCCCATTGATTTTGGCTGAACAACTCCAACACGTATCAGTTTGCAGCCACCAGCCATAAAGGACTGCAGCTGAAAGATGTCTATTTCTGGTATCACTGTCCTCTGAGCCATTTAGATATTAGCATGGAAAGATGGATGTTTCTTCAGAAATCACAGTTTCTCTCTAGCTCAGTGCGGCTTTCTGGAAATCCCAGATCTAAATACTGGCAGATCTGTGCTATTTAATTTGTGAAACCATCAGACCTCCCGTAGCCAGTGGCTGTCTTCACATGTGCTCATATTTAGGAGGCTCCATGAACTGATATGTCATTATCTCAGTGTGTTAATTGATTAAGTCTGGCCTACATGCAGTCAGCTGGACTGTTCCCTTTGGGTCTTTATAATTAGCCAGACCTAGCCATTTTAAGCCTTTTGGAGCCCAGGAATCCCCTGGCAACATGCAAGTAGAAGCCCGAGGATATCTCTTGGAATCATTGACTTTACAGCTACAATAATTTAGTTTCGTAGATGGAAAGATACTCATACTGATGCACAAGCAAGTGAGGAAAAAAGGCGAAAGCAGATATCAATCTGGCAACAAAAAAAATCCACCCTAAATCATCCACCTACAGCCCTTCAGAGACACAGCCAACGCTCTCAGCTGAATTAACAAATTGTGAGGCAGACCCTTTAGCAGCTAGAGCCAGACTGAAAAAAAACAGGGCATTACTTGACACATTTCTTTGCCCTCATTGGGAAAACATGTCACTTCCCTCACAGATATCACTGGTATATGTTAAAACAAGTATTCCACAAGCGATGAAAACAGCAGCGCTCGGTTTCCAGAGGATGTGTCTGAGCATGACTAGCTGTTTAAGAGAGAGGTATGGTGTGAAAGCAATGTTGCTCTTGTGGGGTGGATGTTGAGTGTCCAGCTGAGAGCTTATCCACAGGCAGGGCATTTATAACAAGGCTTTTCCCACGTTGTTTTCCAGGTGTCTAATCAGTGATGAGCTCACACTTTGCTTTGCAGGAGTACTAACAGCTCTCCATTCTATCTGGCTGCCTACTTTTATGAAGCCCATAGGCAATTAGCTTCTTCAAGACCTCAGTTGGGTTTTCACTGACTGTGGTTCAAGAATCATTACAGGAGTAGGACAGGCAGAAGATTAATGGTGCAAATTCAAATGCGTTAGAAAACAAGCCAAAGTCAAATATGTGTGTGTCTTTTTCCTCCAATCTCTGATTAAATTCAATGAGGTGCAGAGCCTTAGGACCCACATCTTAAAAAAAACCCCACAACATACCTACTATTTTTAGCCTGTGGCCTGATTTCCAGAGATGCTGATCATCTGTAGTTCATGTTGAAGCAATCAGCAATTGCTAAACAATCAAATTAGAAGTCTCAATTCAGGATCCAAACATCAACCAAGGAGTTTTTGCGTCAGATCCGCTAAGTTCCTACTATTTGGCTGAGTTGCTCATCTGCCCAGACCTTGTTTTAAGCAGAACATGTCTTTTGTTTGTGCTACTTCTGCCTAAGACCAAATAGATGACCCTTAAATAGGTCGTGATGGCAAATCAAGATGCAGATTTTTTTTTCTGTATTTCTTTATAGGGAATAGGAAAATGCATAGAAGAGCCTTGCACAAAGAAATAAACACAAAGAGGCATTTTGGTATGGTTCTATCTATTAGCCAGGATTTTAGGAAAAATAGCTGCCAATAATAAGTCTCCTAACTCTCTGTTTTGAGCATGATTATAATATTACTGAAGCCAGTGGGAAGTTTGCTATTGATCTCAGTGAGCCAAATGTTTTACACCTATCCATCTTGGAAATCTTATAGGTTTCAGGAAGAAATTAAGACATTCAACACCTCTCAGAGCAAAGCCACTTGTACTTAGGAGCCTAAATATGGACTTTACACCTTTATCTCAGACACCCAGTCTATCCTAGTTTATATTCGCAACTTTCAAGCTGTCTTTGAAAGTATCTGAGTCCCAGAAAACAAACATTATAAATCAAGCTCATGTCAGCAATCTGACAAATAAATAAAATAATACATTTGCTGTCTTTTCACTACCTGCTTCATAGCCTCAATTTGTTTTGTGTCCTTTGACATGTAGGAGGCTTAAGAAAAACTGCAAAACAATAAGTAAATCTCATCTCAACAATAAGAAAATTAAGGTTAAGAAACACATAAAAGGGGATTAAAAACACTTGCCAGGAGAAGGATTTGGTGGAGACACTGGCATTTGCAAAATGGTTGCTATTGGGCCACAGCTCCTGAACATCATCACATTTGCAGGGCTACCTGTATAAAAAATGGCCTGGGAAAAAGCCTCAAACTTCAGCACTAGAAAAATCTCCAGAGAAAATGGTAGAAGGGTTGTTACGGTATTTCAGAGAAATCAAATACATTTCAAACACAAATTTGTTAGGCTTAATGAGTAAACCCACATCGTTGTTACATTCAATTACTTTTTTTTTTTTTTTTAGTGGCACATAAACTTTCCTGTTTGAGGGGGGATAAATCAATGACAAATTGTCTGATGTTGGGAAGAAATTTCCTCTGCTAGCAGATGATTCCAATACAGCGCTTCTTGTATTCTCTGCCTTTGAAGTGTCTGGTATAGGCTGTGGTTAGAGACAGGATATCAGTCAGTGGAACCCCAAAGACATTTTCTTGTATCTCAAAGTTGAGATGGTCACAAACAGCAGTTGTTCTGGTTAGAAAAAAGTGTCACGCATTTGCTGTAAGTTCAAAAGCTCTCTGCTCAGCACCTGGATTTTCTGCTCTTCGTGCCACATCTTTACAACCACTTCCTTCAGGAACCAGCCATAAAATATGCTCTGATGGTGACAGCTCTTAAAGTTATGCATGTGAGTGGATTTGGAAACACAGTCCTTTCAGGGGTGCAGCTTTGTTACAGAACGTTTTCTTCATGTATGCTAGTATACAGGCAGCCTTTCAGCCTTTCAATCTTTGATTGGAAATTCAGCCTAATATTGGAAAGAACTGATGCCTGCTGGAAACCCTGCAAGCTGTCAAAAGTGAGTGAAATGGGGCTGAGGGAATGTCCCCACCAATTTGTCACTTCTTAAGTCAACACTGCTCACTCCTCCTAGACACATCTTTTTCTTTTCCAAGGTGGTTTGTGAAGATTCAAGCGAATGAAGACATCTGGCAGTTGGGCACAGGAAAAAAGGGGTGATGAGCTAAGGTGCCAAGGTTAAAACCCATGATCCTGGGGTCCCACATAGCCCTTCCTCAGCTGTCAGCAGGATGCTGCTGCTCCTTGCTCAGCCACTTGTAACTTTTCAGGAGCAGAAACTGGCTCCCACTTCAAACACAGACCCTTAGAGACAGAATTCAGGAGCTGGTGCCCTCTCTAGGATAAGAAATCCCTTTTCATGGATTTAGGCTGTCACTGTACCTCATGTCCCTTAGGAGAATGGGGAGGAGAACCATGGAAAGTTCACCTCAGCGATTTGCCAATGGAGGGGTGCTCTGGATGCCAAACCTTGAGATACCGGCATCTAAATCCTGCAGATCCCAGGAGACAAATCCTGGCTTCGCTTAAGTGTTTGGGATTTTTGCCACTAACTTAAGTGGAGTTAGGATTTTACCCTAAGGAACTGGGGTATGCAATCTCCTGCCATTGAATGGTCTGTTCTTCTCCAGTCTTCTCCTGCCTGATGCTGGAAGGAGTCTATTTATTCAGAATCTAGGAAAGCACAAGCGCAGCAAATAGCATTGCATCTGTGATGGGGGCTAAAAGTTTTGAAATTAAATGTATGTGGTATTTCTTGTTACCTGACTAACACGATTGAAGGAGCTGGGACTGTTTAGTTTGAGGAAGAGGAGGCTGAGGGGAGACCTCATCACCCTCAACAACTACTCAAAAGGACATTGTAGAGAGGTTGGTGCTGGTCTCTCCTCATGGGTAATCAGCAATAGCACAAGAGGGAATGGCTTCAAGCTGCAGCAGGGTAGGTTTAGGCTGGACATTAGGAAAGAATTTTTCACAGAAAGAGGGGTCAGACATTGGAATCAGCTGCCCAGGGAGGAGGTTGAGTCACCATCCCTGAATGTGTTGAAGAGTCGTTTAGATGTGGTGTTGAGGGATCTGGTGTAGGGGAGAACTTGTAGAGTAGGGCTGATGGTTGGACTTGATGATTCCAAGGGTCTTTTCCAACCTGAACGATTCTATGATTCTACAACACATTACAGCCCTTCAAATCCCTTTCCAAAGATAGAGGTGAATGCTCTTTGCTCACCCATCAGCCTGGGTGACCAAAGGCCTGTGGCACTCCTGGCTGCACATGGAAGTACAAATATGTTTCAGCCCTGAAGCAGATGGCAAAAACCTAAACTGTGGTACTGGCAGCATTGCAAAGGCTTCCTTGCTTGCTCCAGCCGAATGGTTTGCACCAAGCCCCTCCATTTCAGGCAGATGAATGAATGCACAGGCTTTTTTGTTCTCCATTTGGTTGCCCCACAGCCCAGCCACTGACCATTCACACATGACCCTCAAGTCACAGCAAAGCAGAAAGCTCCTCCAAGCAGAATATATCTCTATACTGCATCATATTGCTCTTTAGCTTGCTTCTTTGGAAGTCTTCCCATTCCTGTGTCCAGCCCAAACACTCAATGAGGTTCTGGGGTTTTCCTCAAGATGAGGACGTACACTGAGGTCTATTTACTAAGTGAACAGAGAAATCCTACAGTGGCACCCAATACTTGGTGCCACTGCACAGAAAACCCCATTCATTGTTGTGAAGCCACCACAGGGTCAGCCACACAGTTGAAGTTTTACCTGTGTATTCATTTATTTCAAGGGTAACCATCTCTTGGGTTTTTAGCTCATGTTGGTAGTTTCAGACTTCTGCTCCAAAAAGATACACACACACACACACACACACACACATATGCGTATATACATTTCCTGCTTGGCAGCCTGAGCTGCAGTGTTGGTTTAATGCTCCCCCTCCCAGCAGAAAAATATGGCAACTGCTGGAGGTACTTTAGCATGAACACCCAGGCCCCATGCCTGGGGACATTACTGGGACACTGACAGCTTCATTTTAGGTACCCCTCAAAAAAAAAAAAAGACTGTATTTCTACTTATATTTCATATCTGGCACGAACCATATCTCCTGCATCTGCATTCAGTCCTAGCTTCTACTCCGTCTTTTATTTGGCTGCTCAGAGTTTTCTGAAACAAAATTACTGGGGTTTGAATTTTGCAGTGGTCAGACTCATGAACCAGCAGAGTGCTGCTTCTTTTGGCTGCGCACATCCAAATGCTCTGTTTTAAGTTGCAGCCAGCACTTTTGCAAAATGTGGTTGAAAGTTATACTTTCTAACCTGGCTTTTATCATTGTTCTCAGGAAGTTGTAAAGAGTAAGCGCTTTTCAAGTGAAATCACTTGAGTCCAGTAGTTCTGGAATTGGGCTTTTAAGGTTGGAAATCACCCTCCAGGGCACAAGGACTTTAATGCTTCAGCTTTTAGAAGTGTCTGAGTTTTTAGTTTCTTCATCTTGGATTAGAAGATAGGGTACATTTGGGAACTTATCAGACTTGATACTTCAACATCAAGGACCTCACTGCACTGAATTCCCTGTCCCTGTTCTTTTTTCATGAGATATAGATTGAAATCTGGCATAATGTGCTTAAACAGTTAATAAGCTAACATCAGCACACCACTGAAACAGAGAAATTAAGAGCGTGAAAATCAGAAAAATGCTTGCTCAAAGTGGTAAGACTGATACTAGTCCTGTAATTTCCCTTTAAAAAGATACTGGTGAATTCTGCAGCTCACTGTGACATAACCTTAGAAAATGCAGGAAAAAAAATGTCAATTCATATTACACTCTCTATATAATTAAGAATAATTAAGAATTCCAGATAAGAATTAAGTTTAAGGCTGTGTATGACTGTAATGTTTTAGCCATCCCAAAGTATGCATTAATTCTAGCTTCCCCATGCAATGATATGTATTCAGTGACTCCTTAGGTCATTACCTGAATTGTATTAAGCCTGGAAATGACTTTGTGCTTTCTTTGCCACCTCAGAGTACACATCAGCACACAGAGCTGGGATTGCCCATGCAGAGAGCTGGGGGCTGTTACAGCCTTGGGAAACCTTTCTCTGTACAAACCACCCGGACGGCTGCTGGGAGATCCTGTCTCACACGACATTAGGCAGCAGGCTTGAAATCCAGCCGAAGCCAAACCAGAGTCTGTCAACTCTTCCTAAATGAATTTACAAGTGGGTAACGGGGGAATGAGATGAATGGCATGGCATGGTTGCACATGAGTGCAGGGAAGCAACTAAAAATATTTGTAGATATCTAAGTACACCACCCCCAAAATACACACATACTTTCCACCATGTAAATATCTTGTCTCTGGGTGGAAGCCAAACATTTTTCTATTTATTTCCACATATGCCACCAAGATACTAAGGAATTTAATTGCCTAATTCCAAATGTTAAGAAAATACCAGAAGGCTGAACATCCTGGAAAAGGACAAGGTGTCAGGAGGATGTTAACTCATCTAGCATCGTGTGCTGAAGAAAGGAAAGTGTTTCCGGTTGCTAGTGCCTCAAGCTTGCTCTCAAAGGATTTGTGAAAAAGGCTGCGTTTGGTCTGTGTGAGAAGCCAAGTTCTGCCTGTGACAAGCACTGGGAACACATGCGATGATACCTCTTGTTTCCAGGCATCCTGACAGCTACTTCCAATTTGCATTTCTAAGTGGAATTAGCAGAGAAAGGAGATTTACGCATTCCTAGCTGTCTGGGCCAATTGGTTTGGTTTGTGCTTTGAGCAGCAAGGCTCTTTCCGAAGCCCAAGCCTCCCAGTTAATCTTTAGACAGAGTGACAGGAGAGATGACCTTTGGATGAAGATAGTGATAGGCTTCTGCCTAGGATTTTTGTGCCACAAGTTCCCTATATGACATATGCAAATCATGCAAACTCTATTAGACTTACTCATTTTCCAAGCAGAGATAAATCTGTTTTGCCTATTTACATTACAGCTCTTTGAGCAGAGCAAAACTTTTTATTCCTAAGCCATGGTGGAGGCCGGGTGAACCTTCTCATGCAAAAATTCTGCCACTGAAGGTGATGCCAGGCAGCTGCAGTCACTCAACAGAAATGCTTTACACTGTTATAGTGGTGCCTTGCAGGAAAACAGAGCTGTTGTAGTGAGAGAGACTTGCACTCACTGGTTATCCCTCACAGTTGCCCTCTGTTCCTCCTGCAATTCCTGACCTGATACTGCTTTTATGGTGAGGTTTGTTGGAAGTAGTTGCAGGCTTCCTGAGTGAGTACAACAAAGTAAATTCCCTCCTGGCCCTCTGTCTCTTCAGTTTCAGAGGCTACAAGGAGAAAAGTTCACAGAGGTGGGACTGCTGTGGTAACACTTGCCTGAACCCAAGTATACCTCCCCAGGAGGTAGGCCTGGGAGTGGACTGGGTCGGCACTGCTCGTGTTGCCAAAGCAGGAAAAGAAAAGGCCAGGAAGAGCCATTCTGACCCAGGCACCTTTGGTGTCAAGTCTCTTTGCGATAAAATGCCAAGCTGCATTTGTCAGCGTCTAAAAGTCAGTCTAGGTAAAAGGATATTATTCTAAAGTGCAATTTGTAATATATTAACTAATGAAATGTTTTTTTTTTAAAGCCATAAAATATTCAACCTTGTTTCATATGATTGCAAGCTTATACTATCTGCGTCCTCTCCAAGCTGAGTCTCCTTGGTTCCATCTTGACAGTACCCATCAGCAGGAGGAAGCCCAGGACCCCTGCACTGATTAGGCTGCAGAAGGTTGTTTGCCTTTCATGGTGCCTTGTATCTTGGTGGTGTTTGCACTTTCCACGTAGCCAGGGTCCAAACGAAGTAGGAGTAAGTAACAAAACAAAGTCAATGAGTGGACTCATTTACTGCTTCGGTTTAGAAATTTCTAGACATAAGCAACCCCTTTGATTCACAGATGAAAGCAAGAGGACATTGCATGCTGCAAGAAGGTAACATGGCTTAGCCAGGCCTTCCGTGGGACAAACTGAATTTGAAAGACCAGGGAACAGAGCTGGTCTTCCTGCTGTAATTAGTCAAGAGAGTGTGATGAATTGGAAGCAATAGGACATTGGAGTCCCTTGGCCCTTGGCTTGTCTGCAGAGGGAGCAAACACCAACACAGACCAAGGCATTTTGTGTGCCACGAGCCCTCCTCAACACAACACCTGTCCCACAGTGCATGTGCTTCTCACGAGGCCTAAAAAGTCCTTTTGCAGAAAAATCTGTAATAAATACACACTTGTATCATAAATGTTAACAGAAATCTATGCTTATACAAGCATATCTTATTTCTATAAATACAGGAATATAAATACAAACCAATAAAAGGAGAACGTGGGCTCAGGATATCAAGAAAACTGTGACAAATCAGGCTACTGCGTTTTTTTATGCAACTGGCTGGTCAGCTCAAGTGTGGATGACACAAAGGACCACCGTTGCAGCAAGCAAACCTTTCATCCAAGGACAAGTACACTTTGGTGTGTGTGCTCTTTGCCTTCCCTTTTACATGCCTCTTGAGGCAGCCTCGTTATTCAGCTGAGAAAAAAGCAGCAGCACACAGAAAAGTTGTGGCTGCCCCTTCCCTGGGGGGCGTTCAAGGCCTGGCTGGACAGGGCTTTGAGCAACCTGGTCTGGGGGCAGGTGGCCCTGCCCAGGGTAGGAAGTTGGAACTCAATGATCTTTATGGTCCCTTCTGCCTCAAACCATTCTGATTCTATGAAAAAGGAGCAATGGCTTAGCTGGGTTCTCACCTACCTATGAAAAAATAAAAGTAGGCTTTTCAGAAGCACATGGTGCTGGCCTGACTAGCTCCCATTAGAAGTAGCTGTAAAAATTCAGATATACTCACTGGCTTCCCTCCGGATCCCTCAGTTGATCAGTGTTCAATTCAACTGGGTTATTCCTCTTCCATCTTCCACATAAAATCCGTTGGAGTGGGGATTGCAGTGCCATCACTGCCATCTTTCCTCAGTGTTGTCGTCGTCCAGCCAGCCCTCAAAAAGCAAGGCCGCCCTCACTCAGCAGCCATGTCTGCCAGCCTTACTCTCTGCTTTCCCTTTTTCTTTGGGCCCACCGTGCTGGGGAGAAACAAAATAAAATAAAAACCGTCCCTGCAGAGTACTTATTCCAGCCCAAAGCTGTGCATGGGATGAGAAGGGAGAGCAGGAGGGGGATCTCAGCCTCTGTCATGGCTGCCGGGGCCTGCAGGGGGGCCACCAGGCTAGGCTGCCCTCCCTCAAAAATGTGCAAAATGCCTGAAAGCCACCAAAAGAACACCTGCCCTGTGTTCACGGCTGGCCCATGCCCGGGGCCAGCCACATTCGCCACCAAAAAAGGTAAAATAAATTTTTCTTTCTCTCAGAAACCCCGGGGCCTTGGGGAGGTAACTCTGGCAATGGCTCCACATTTCCCCGCACCGCTTTGTTTTCCCCTCATTTCCCAGTCAGCCAAATAACAGTGAACAGTGTCATTTTTGATATGATGTATTTATATTTACATGGTACATTTTAAAGCAATAGCTACACTGATCATACATATTAGAAACAATAAAAAAAGAAGTTAAGAACTAAAATGTACATCATACACTTGTATATATATTTTTTTTACACAGAGGTAAAAAGGCTTATAAAAATCAATACAACAGGGTTTTAACTTTTAGTATATAGATACAATAATGATGAGGCTTCAGGCACTTTAATTTGTTAACGTGAGCAATAGCTTGGAAAAAAAACCCAAAGAACTTTCCACAACAGAAAAAAAAAAATTGGTTAATGTTTTGTTACCACAGATACAAAAATAAAATCTGAATAATTTCTCTCAAATGATTGATGTCAGTATTGCAAAGCTGACTGGGAGAACGCTACACACTGTTCAGCAGCAGTGTGGAAATTAAGGAGAAATATTTACAAAAAAACACCCATCTCTATCCTTGTGCCCTTACACCACTGCCTTCACAAACCAAATAACACACGCAGCAAAATCTACAAGTATTACAAAAACCCAAAAGGGAGGAAGGAGGAGGGGAAGAACAAAAAATAAAATAAAATAAAAAAAAAAGAGGGAATTTCTTTTTTAAAAAACTTTTATTTCCAGACATACAGAAAGACTTAAGAGTATGTCTACTTTACTTAAATAAATAGGGGCACTTCAAGACCGGACAAAAAACTGTAAGATCTTTTTGTAGTGTTGTGCTTTATAGAGAGAAGATCTTACAGATGTTTGTTTGCATGAAACAACTTTGAGAACAGAAATAAAAGGAAAAGGTTGTTCCATTATTATTTTTTTTTTTCGAGGCTGGCTTGATGTTTACTAGACACCATTGAGAGATTTGTCAACTGCTATTAGGCACAAAATATTTTTATTTCATTCAGCAAACCCAGACACATCACCCAGAGTGTAACACTCCACCCCTTTTCCACTATCATTCTTTTTGTTTTCTTTTTTTTCCCAACTGAAAAAATCCCCAGCAACTGCTACGAATTAAGCCTACCAAACTCTATAGTATATAAGCACATTGCATACTTAATTCATGGTTGACTAAAAAGCTGTGATTAACTCTCAGAGGAACCATTGGGACATTCCACCAAGAAAGAATGGCAAGCGTTCCTTTTACATTTATTTGGCAAATTAATTAAAAAAAATAAAAAATTCCTCTCTTTTAAGACTGATGTCAATGTGCAATAGAGGGAGGGAAAGGACATGCGCCCACTGGCAATTTACTGCAGAAAGAAATTATGGCAGGAACAGCAGTGCCAGCTTTGACAAGCCAATCCCTAGCTGCCTCAAAGTATTCAGATTGTACTATGCTAGTTAGAGCTCACTGCGCTAAATCATTATTATTTTTTTTTTAATAAAAATTATTTGGCTATTCCTTGTAATATATTAGAAAAATACTCTTTTTCCAAGCTAATTACAAGCCTTGTACACAAGACAACATGACATTTAGGAAAAAAAAAAAAAAAAAAAAAAAAAATAAAAAAANCCTTGTAATATATTAGAAAAATACTCTTTTTCCAAGCTAATTACAAGCCTTGTACACAAGACAACATGACATTTAGGAAAAAAAAAAAAAAAAAGAAACAAAAAATTAAAGTAATCTTATCCTGCTCTACACACCTTAAGCATCCACTTGATAAATCTGGGTGGTGAACTGGGGAGGGGAAAGCCACGGAGACGCTTCAGTCTGGCTCCTGCAAAGACTCACACGCTTAACCCTCCACTCAGAGTCACAAAAATGCCGGCTGCACGTGATACACGTTGAGACGTGGGCAAGAACCTGGAGGACTGGGATTGCAGGTCAGGAAATGGAAGTGGTGGTCTACACCCTGGCTTTTTGATTTTAAATACCTGTTTAGATTGCTAAATGTAGTTTCTACCGTGGACGCCTATGTTCTCATGCTCATGTATTGTACAGAAAACAAACAAACAGATACGATTTTCCATATAATCCACCACCGAATGCAGCATTTCCCCAGAACTGCCATAATAGTGCTTTTGACGTTGCATTGTTAGTAATTCTTTGCATAAAACAGTTTTCCTCATCTGAAACATTAGTGTTTATTCACAGATCATTACATGGCTGACTAATGAAGAAGTTCCCTTTCTTTTGGGCAGAACTCTGAAAACACAGTTTTACTTTTCCCATGCCTTTTAGGGAAAAAAAAGAGAACCCTAAAATTTAAGTTTCCCTTTCAAGTAGTGGTCTGAAATGATTACAGGTAAAGAGAACTACCAGATTCTCAATGGTTATGTGACTATGGTAACTGAGCCTTGCTTTCTGTTCACAGAGCTTCACGAACAGAGAAATAATTTAAGATGTTTGCTGAAGGAAATGACGATGGACTCTAGAAGAGAAACTGCAGCTTAGAAGGCTAATTTGGCTTCGGAAAACAGAACAAAAACCCCTAAGAAAACCAGTGACAGAAATACTGTGTTGTGGTACAAGTTTGTTACTAGCACACCTTCTATACACACACAATAACTTGACGGCAAGTTAAAATATCTTCCGAGTGAGATTTCATTCACCACACCACCCCGTTTCTAGAAATGCCAAAGCTTGCTAACATGCTGATGGTACCGCGGGAGGCAAGACGGACACAACCTGGAGATGTTCTACAATCCACCACCATTTAAAGCAGTTTTTCTCTCAAACTCATTTTAACTGGAGAGAAAAAAATAATAATAAAAAAAAGAACATGTACAAGACAGTCTGTTTTGATTACAGATTAATAATACAAAAGTCTATGCTGTAGGTTAGTTAGTTAGAACACTTGATGAGCAAATCAATGCAGTGTGAGCCCCCAGACGACCGAATGTAAAGTGATCCAAACTGGTGGTTTCTGGATGCTGTTGGGCACAGTGGCTGCATCAAAATGAGTGACCTCAATGCTCCAAAACCAAGGTGTTCCTTGAACTACAGGAAAAACGTAACACTTTGAATGCATCTGTAGTCATCCAGCAGCTTTGTGTTTTCCACCACAGCACCTGCACATGACCCCACAGTGGTAACAAGCCCGAAGCGGCAAGTAACAGCACATACATGGAGCAATGAAAGACAAGGCGATAAGGGCCATCCACCGGAGGCAAAACATTTCATCACTGGTGTCGCATGAGCAAGGATCCGTATAGTCTCCTTCTGGATCGGACATACAGTGATAGAGCATAGTGTCTGCACACCACATACAGCTCACTCGATGGATGCAAGTCTTGACACGGTCTGGAGCATCCTGACATTGACCCCGTTTGTTCTCCTCGTGGTTGAACATGTCCCTGCAGTAGACGCACCGCGACCTCTCACCATCTTCCTTCCGCCTGGGCTTGAATTTGACAGGTTGAGTCTTTATCACAGCACCCTTGATATCTTCACCCAGGTCAAAGTCTGAGTTGTCTACGTAAGGATAGGTGTATTCGTGTTTTGAGGCCTCACTTTTGGCAAAACGTACGTAGGAGTCCATGTCATCAGGATCAAAGTTCTTTCCCCGTGCTGGGGCATGGCGATAGTCCTCGTATCCAGTCATCCAAATCTTTTCCCGAGGATTGATGCGCACTATCTCCTCATCATCGTCTGGAAAGTTGACGTGCCGGTAGGATCGTGGTACTGACTGCAGAAGCAGGGATGGAGAAAAAGAGGGAGAAAAGCTAAACAAGCAATCATTGTCTCTTTGCTAAGTGAAAAGCCCGTATTTAACAGTTTCACCTTTCCTTCTTTGTACGCCCTTTGCTGTGACCCATCACAGAGTTTCAGCCTTTGGCTCAGGAATGAGTACAATTGTCACAGACCTACAGTGGTCTGTGTGCACATGGCACAATGCAACACGTTAAATGACAGTGTAACACCCACCCAGCCCTTCTTGCTGTTGTTGTTGTTTTTTAGTAATTGGAAGCCATGTAAAACTAACTGAGAAGGAAAGGGGAAGGAAGGGAACTGGGGTCTTTCAGGGATGTGGGAGGAGAAACAGAACACCAGACACAGCCCTAAAGGAGGGAACACTGGGAAGAAACCTTACTTGTTCTAGATGGTAGTGGTCAGAGCTATAATGGTCGTGAAGGTGTCCACGAGTGCAAATTCTTCGATGCTCGCAGGATGCAGGAGAAGCCAGAGTTCGCACGGGCTGTTCCCTTTTTTGAGAGGAGTTAGAGGAGCTATCTGTAGCGTTCTGTGTTAAATGGAAAGGGGCAGGGGGGGAAATGGTCATACATTCAGCTGTTACTGCAGGCGGTATTAGAAAACATGTTTTGCTGCCTTTGTGCACACCTGCAATACTGGCAACACCTGACAGCACGCAGCTTCATCATGAAGGTTCACATAAAATACTTGAAAGAGGCAGATACGTTGCCAGGCCATAAAAGCTGTTGCCACACACATGGAAAAATAATATGCCATAGCCTACCTGTGACATTTTCACCAACAGCACTCGTATTTGCTTGGCGTGTTATTTGTTATACTGGGCATTGTGGAACAATGAGCTTTCGTGCCAGAAGCTACCTCTGAAGAGCAAAGTTAAGCTCTGTCAAATGATGTGATTGTGTAAATCCCTGCGGGCAGACTCAGACAGAGCATCTGTGTGCCCGGGCTGTACCCCACTGGTTACCCAGGATACAAAAATACTGGTAATTTTTATGACCTGCAGGCATCCCATGAAGCCAAAACTCATTTACACTTCCTCCTCCAAACACTCACCGAATTCCAGTTCATCACAGGGTACTTGAATAGCCACCTTTCCTTTAAAAACTTCAGGTTGAAGTTTTATCTTGTTTTGTCACTAATCTCTAACGCGCAATGACTGTTATTTGTGGTTTTATACAATCCTGACTCATGGTGAGCACTTTTTTTAGGTTAATTAGTTACATCATCACACAACAACCATCACGAAAGGGTGAAATATCACACAAGAACATGCTGTTGCCAATACCTGCAGCTTCTTAATATACGTGTTTTTCCTTCTGGAGAAATACACAGTGGGGTACCAGTATTAGCCGTTCTCTCTCCGTGGCCTTTCCTTGGTTAAAATACTTTCCATACAATACCTAGACATTCAGGATTTTGCCCATTACTTTTTTCGTGATTGGTTGGACTTTTTCATATTATCATGAATATCAAGAGGACAGCTGTTAAATGCACTAACAGATGAGGAGCAGGAAAAAGAGTCTCCGTGCACAATGACCAGAAGCGCTGTGACATTGCATCTGCCTAAAATTTTGGTGCTTTGAACTAAAACAATCTCCATCCCCCTCCAACTAACAAGCTGTGCTGCAGCTACAATGAGTCCAAGGAAAAGGCTTCCATTTGCCACAACAGTATTAGCTAAAGACACAACCTCAAAAGCAGAGAAAAGTTGTATCAGTAGTGGGAGTAGACTGGTTTTACCTGAAAAACCTTCTCTCCTTGTCAAGAATGTGCTCTCTAAATATTATTTTCCAATGAATTGTACTAGACACGTCTCTTACTCCAAGAATACAAGAATGCTCATTGTGGATATTTGTTTATTCTGAAAACAACACTCTGCAAGACTCTGCCCAAAGGTGAGCCCACCTTAGAGCATTACACCACAAAACAGGTGTTGATTCTCTTTAACTGGTGCAGCAGTTAAAAGGACTGAACTCCTAACTTACTTGATTGAAAGAAAATATACAGATCTGTTTGCAGTGTGATGTAAAGACAAGCTGGCTTGTCTGAGAGGCACAACAAGCAGGATAAGTTTTGAATGAATGGCTGACCCATCCATAAGGAACAGTCTTTTAATGCACTTGTTTTGCTTGTGGGGTTTTGCTTTGTTGGGGTTTTTTTTGTCGTTGTTTAAAACAACTACCTAGAAGCAGAACAATTCTTAAAGACAATGAAAAACACCTCTAAAACATAACTGCACTGATATTCAGGCTTTTTTTTTAAAAGTGGTTTCGTTGGCCCAGCTTTTGTAACTTATTAGACAACGGCACTTCAAATCTGAGGTTTAAACCCTTCAAAGCTACTTCTTGTGCCTGTAACTTTAGGTCCTACAGTATCTAGCACCCTCTGGGGACTTTTCAAAAGAAAACCAGCAGCTTCTATGAGCCTGTACCTTTGTACTTTGTGATAACATTAAGTTTCCAACCTATTTGGAAAACCCGAGAAGAGTTAGGATTTAGTTACAACTGCCGACTCACACGAGCACCTTTTTGCAACGCTGTACTGCTCCAGCCCCGGATGCTGAGTTGTAATTTAAGCTGCTCAGAACAACAACAGAGGCACACACCCCACAGTTCCGGCAACCTCAGCCTGTACTCTCCAAATTAAACCTTGACTGGTGTGAACCGAAAAGGAGGCAAGGTCTTAAGGCGGTGCCGTGCCAGCCAGCAGGACCCTTCACGTTCACCGGAATCATGGCTGAGCCCTGCTGGGACAAGCCTTTTGTGGATACCCTCCAAAAACATTGTGAGTGCTCATGGTCAAAATAACAAAGCCTGGGAAAACTACCCAACTGGAGGAGGTCACACATACTGGCCTGCAACCTCCTCACCCTCCTAGATGAAAATAAAAATCCCAAACTAGATATAACTGTGAGATAATCTCAGCGGGGCAGCTGAGAACTATAACCAGCCCTCCAAGCTGCCTGCTATTTGCTGCCTCTCGGGGAAGGCAGTATTTCTGATATAGGCAATTGGAAAAGAGGCTGTAGTGATTTTTATCTCGCCCGATTCTTATCTGCTCTTGCTTTCCTCCACACCTTGTTCTCCTTCAGACCTGGCAGGGCACCCAAGCCTCTCCTCCACATGTGTTGACATGGCTACAAAACCTGTTTGCAGCATAGCACAGCGGCTGCAGCTCTGGCCTCTGCTTTCACCTTATTGAAAATAGCTGCATTTCCACCTTCAACGTCCTGAGATTAGAGGGGCACTTTGCCAACACAAACACTTCCTCCAAGCACCCAGAAAGGGAGAAAGCAGGGTATCCAAGACTATGCCTCTGCTCAATTGTCTGTAAAAAAACATTCATGCTGCCTCCTGGTTGGTGATGCTAAAAGCAGTTGGTTGACAAATGCAGTGTCTGCAGGGTTACTTTGCTGACCATTGAGCGGGACAAGCACTGTTGCTTTCCAACATGGTTCCCCTTCAAAGCTTCAAACTTCTGTAGGAGAAGAGAGAGGGCTCTCAACATGTAGGAATGATTAGCTTGAAGACTGGGGGAAAAAAAAAAAGGTAGAGAATACCCTCCTCCCAAGCAGAAGTTCACCAATGAACCCAATAGTCTCCTCAGCTGTGCTGAGGAGAATTCTCATCAATGATCTGGAGAGGTGAACGACAAGATGACACACTTTTCTGATGAAACTTAAGTTATTCAAGGGAGTAAAAATGAAAGCTGACCCTGAAAACACGCTTAGGAATCTATGGACAGGAGGAATGGACATTAAAAAATAATTAAAAAAAGGAGGAATGGACATTAAAAAATAATTAAAAAAAATTACCACTAAAATGCAAAGTGACGGAAACACCTTGATCTGATATGTAAAATGATGTGCTCAGAGCTGGCTATCTCTGCTCAGGAAAGAGGTCTTGGGGTTAAAACAGACAGCCCTGTGACAGTGCCAGCCTGGTGGCTCAGCAACCGACTACAAAACCAAAATAATGTGGCAGCAACAAGGATGATCATCAAGGCCCTGCTCATGTATCTGCTGTGCTTCCCCAGTCTGTCTGTAGTCCTGCTCCCCTCGCCCCATCCTGTGTCAGTTAAGGTACTTTCACCATGGCAAGCTCACAGAGCCACAGTCAGGACAACCGAGAACATGGGACAACTTCTCAACAACGGCTTACTAAGTAGCTTATGTCTCTTCAGCCTGGAAAAGAGGGAAAAGAGATGATGGAAGGGACCATGAAGATAGGAAGAGGTCTACTGAATCATGAGTCCCATGAGAATGTAAGTAGGAAGAGATGGTTCTTCTGGTATCCTTCAGGAAAGAAGATCATGAGGCATTTACTGGAACACACTTAAGATATTCAAAGAGAAGGAGGTACTTCCAACAGTGCCCATAGTTAAAATGTGTTGCCACAAAAACCCTCAGAAGAAAGTATGTGACCAAGGATTAAAGGCAAAATGATGGTCAGGCCTCAAAAGCATACTCATCTCCCGGTACCACTTCACTGGGACTGAATCTGGACTTGGTAATGGTGAGAAGTCAGGCATGTTCTCAAAGAAAAGGCACTCTCATCTTCAGCCAGGTGCCACTACGAAGAAACTATGGCCAGGCATTATCAGTCATGGGAGCAGGGAACAACTTCAGTTCCACTGACAAGCCTGGGTCTTGGCTGAGATTTTCTACCACCAGTGAAAATTCTGGGGGGGCTGGTGGAGGGGGCAGACATGAGAGGTTTGTTACAGGTCACCCAAGTACAACACACCTGCCTACAGGAAGATATTTAGAAAGAATATAGTCTCTAGAGCCAGGCTATTTCACTGATGGAAAAATATGTCCCAGACCATCGAGCCACTGGTTTGTCAGAGAAACACTGCCTTCCTCTAAAGCCTGTTGAAACCAATCCAGCTCCAGTATTTGGTTTTGAGGGGAATATATTGAAAACATGCCCAGTAGCCACATAAGAGAAATGAACCCAAAACGTTCTGGAAAGGTTGCTGGAACAGGGAGTCAAGCAAGAAACTGCTTCAACACGCCCTCAAATGCTCCATTAGAGAAATTTGTGCTGCACATACTAGAGTTTTGCGATAGCTATTGTGAAGTCTTGTGGTTTCACTGCTTGGATAACAAAATCATTAATCATGACCATAATAGTAATTTTATAAAACCCATGCAACACATTTCCTTTTGCAAGTGAGCTGCACGTATCCGAGCAAGCACACATACCGCAGGTTTGATATGGCTGCTTTGAGAAACAACACCGGGCTTCTACACACGAATGACTGCACTGTAATAATTTGGAAAAAAAGGAGAAAAAAGTGTCCCTGTTTTCCCCTTAGACTTTCAGAAGTGACTCATTAAATTAAAACCCCCATGTCATTAGTAAAGAAGACTATGTTAATCATTTACTGCAGTTTACTTCTCATTGACATGGATTTGTTAGACAAGAACAGCCGGCTAATCAGGTGCCTACACAATATTCTGAGATAAGAATCTATCATAAAAACTGATGCGAAAAATAAGCTGCCTGCTCCTGAACTGGACTGATCACCTTGCCTCGTAGAATTGCTGAGGTTAGAAGGGACCTTACAGATCATCTAGTCCAACCATCAACCCAACACTGACAAAACCCATCACTAAACCTGATTTCCAAGCACCACGTCTGCCTGTCTTCTCAATACCTTCAGGGATGGTGACTCCACCACTTCCCTGGGCAGCCTGATCCAATGTTTGATAACCCTTTCAGTGAAGGAAGCTTTCCTAATATCCAATCTAAACCGCTCCTGATGCAACTTGAGGCAGTTTCCTCTCATCCTATCGCCTGTTACTTGGCCGAAGAGACCAACCTCCACCTCTCTACATCCTCCTTTCAGGGAATTGTAGAGAATAGGAAGGTGTCCCCTCAGCCTCCTTTACTTCAGGCTGAACAACCCCAGCTCCAGCTCCCTCAGTGGCTCCTCACAAGACTTGTGCTCCAGACCCCTCACCAGCTCCATTGTCCTTCTCTGGAAACGCTCCACAGAAGCCTCTAATGGATTTACAGAATAGGTTCACCTTGTGTGATGCAGCATCCAAAGGTAACTATGAAGAAGACAGATTATTCTCAAAATTCTGAAGCAATACAATCTGCTGCAGCTTGTCAGAAACTGGATGCCAGAGGGGAATTATGGAGTTCTGTCACTTTTAACTTCCAGAAGCATGCTGAGCCAGCTAAAGCATTTGCAAGTTTGCTGTCAAAACCAATTGTGGGTCAAGCAAGACAAGATTATTTATTATTTTTTTCCCCTCTAGGATTTTAATAGTTACATGAGGTGGAGAGGACAAGGGAGAACAGAAGTATTGCGACGTTGAACAAGTAGTTTCACAAGTAATGGTCCTAAACAAATCAAAAACCTGTGCCAGCCTGGCCTGTGCAAAACCAAAGCCCTCTACAAGCTGACCTGCTCTCTACTGCTACGTTCCCCTTGGCTCATCTCCCACTGCCCTGTAAGCCTGCTCACAGCACCACCCAGATCTCAAGGGGCCTGTTGACACACAGGACAGAAACACAAAACTTGGTGGGCGCTCAAGGTCTCACCTTTACCAAGACAGGCTCCTGCAACAACCAAACCTCCTTGCAGCAGCTCTCGTGTTCACTTCAGGCAGCCTGAACATGTTAAAGAGGAGCCCATGGCCATCTCATCATCCTCACCGCTCCCAGGACAAGAAGTCCAGCACTCTCACCAGTTCACAGCTTGAGGATGAGCCTGGAAAAATGACAACCCAGCAAGCTGCATCCTCTTCCTGGACAACCTCCAGCTGAGGCTGGTACGAGAAGCCTCTCTGAAGGCAGCCAGAGCCTTCTATTTGTGTGCTCTCCCCAGGTGCGATCCCTTAGGAACCCTGGCACAAGCCAGCACTTTTTTGCTTGGCCCTTTTTATTCACTGCAATAAGGGGAAACACAGCTGTGCTACCAATACAGAAAGAAAAGATGATAAAGTGGGCAGAATGGTACAGCAAGAGAGCAATACTGAGCTAATGCCGTTTATCTGCAGAGCCTCTGCTGTTTATGTACTTCACCAAGAGGAAGTCTGAGAGCTATTTCGGACGTGTGGCAAAGAAACTTCCACCTCTCCAAAGAAATTAAGATAAAATATAGTCTCACAGAACTCCCTCAGTTTAATCTTGCCACAGGAAGTCTTTCCTTTTCCCTCTAGCTTTTTTTTTCGTTTTAAGCCTAAAGAGATATAGCACTTTTGAATTTCACAAAGAGGCGAAGAAGTCCAGGTTGGATGGGGGCTTTGAGCAACCTGGTCTAGTGGGAGGTGTCCCTGCCCATGGCAGGGAGTTTCAACTAGATGATCTTTAAGGTCCCTTCCAACCAAACCATTCTATGATTCTATGAAGAACAAAAATCCCAATTTTTTGTCTCAAAACACCTCTTTTTCTCTATTCAAGAAAACAAGGGAAGTCGACGTTTTCCATCCACTTCTGTGCCCCCTGTATTCAGGACAGCCCACTTCAAAGGAGGCTTAGATTATCTTAGCATTAAGAAAGAAAAGGGTTCAGTGTGAAAAATCAGAAATGGTTTGAGATTCCTTCCACCCGAGCACAAGCTTTAATTTGTCATGGCAAGATAAAGTAACAAAAGGAAATGCTTTCATCAAATTTCTGTTTGTTTCCTATCACTGAAGAAAAGACAGCAATTATCTTGAAGAAAACCCCTTCTATACACTTTTGCAACATTTCTGACACTCTCATCCACTGAGGGCCACTACAGATGAACCGAGTCCTATTCCCTTGCAGAAAACCTGAAGGAAAAGCTTCACATTAGATCACATTCACAGAATCATAGAACTGTCTAGGTTGGAAGGGACTTTTGAGATCATCTAAGTCCAACCATCAACCTAACTCTGATAAGTGCCATTCAAAGTAGTTCAAAATTCCAGTACAGTTCAAAGACAAACTGGCTGTACACAACCACTAACATAAGCACGGATGCAGATTTCTATAAAACCAGAACAGGAATGTAATTTCTCAAACATTTGGACTGTTTCCTAGTCACCACTTACACAAATACCAATATAAAGTGCAGAAAGCTAGCTAGTTTTACTGCTACCTTTTTTATTTTTATTTTTAAATGTTGTGGTTTTGGCTTTTAGTGTCAAAGAGACCCTGGTGGCTGTGCTGTCTTAAGTCAGCAAAACTTCAGGAACATTTACAAGGATTTGGTGCACAAGATCATCTCTATTAAGCTAATGCAAACACACTCCTGGCATCATCAGTCAGTTCTGCATGGACCACAGATGTGGTTTAACAGTTCACTTGGGGGAGTAAAAAGGATATCTGAGAATCAGATGATATGGCAAACCCTTAGATGTGGCAAGTGGGAAAATCTTAGTTTCACCACTTGCCAGTGACACAAGGTGTCAGACACATCTCTGCAAAAGCAGGCATTTGAACAGGTACAAAGAGAAATGCCTGCAAAAGTCAGAAGAAAAGTGAAGACAGACCCCATTTTGCTCGGACTCAGCCCAGAACCAGTGGATATGTGTGGCATGTCCTTCCCGTATGATGGCCCTTGTACTGCCGCTTTGGTGGAAGGAAAAGCCTTTCTATCAGGTGCAGGGAAGGGAAAACCAGAATGTTGCAAGGGGAAAAAAAAAACCAAACACCCTAAACCACAAGCCCCAGTTACTGGGGCTGCTTCCCGGGCAGCACAGCGGTCCCACAGTACACTGGTGACAGTGAGATGGCTCTGCCTCCCCATGAGGTGCTTGTGTCCTTGTCAATCTGCAGAGCCTCTCCTTCCCAGGACTCTTACGTTTCCTTCTTCATTCCTGTAACTCCTCCTTGCTGTGGCCCGATTGAATTTCTCCATGCTGAAACGAGCTATGTCATTTCAGCGGGATCTTTTCACCTAAACCTGCAATCTGCTAAAACCAACTGATTGCTCAAACCATCCAGGCAGAGAGGCAAGCTTTGCCTTTTTGCATAAAGACTCCGTTAATCTGTTTATGCCCTGGAAATGACACCCTGGTGCGGACTACAGCATTGTCAGGATGATCAGCTGCCCAATATTTGTGTTTGTACAGCTCTGTGAAGATTAGCAAAGCCTCCCTCCTCTAACAAGTAATATTAGCCATGTGGCTACAGCTGTCCTCTGCGCAGGCCATGAGACGGCCACTGTATCACCATGGGGAGGTGACGATGCCTGCTTCTCCCTCCCACTGGTCCCATCACCTGCCCTGTGTGCACAACTGGGTGGAGAACCACAGGAATCCAGCCCAAAAGCATTCTATCAGCTCCCTGATCTCACCTGACCACCAGCAGAAGCTTGTGCCCTTATGGTACAGGAGGGTCCCCAGAGAAGCAGAGGACTGATCTGGAGATCTCGAGAGGGAGGTGGGTGCCAGCTCCTCTTTAAACTTTTCTGTCTTCAACCTACTTGTCATTGGCGTGGCTGCAATTAATTTGGAAAGCACCAACTCCTAATTTTAAGGCACCAACAGAGAACTTGGCAAAACCCACACTGCTGCAAAGCTTTTGGGTAGGGATGCTAGGAAATAGAGGAGCAAAGCTCAGCTGGGGTGTGTGTGTCCACAACGGGGGGCATGAGCCCGAGCTGCTGCTGAGCGCAGCCGCAAGCAGGTGGCTCCATATAACACACTGCTGAATCCCAGCTCTTCCACACAGAAATTTCCAAAGGGGTTGAGGGGGGAGAAAAAAGACTGGAGGAGGGGGGTGGGGAGGAGGGAAATTAAAAAACACTAACAGAAATGAGATTAGGTAAGCTAAAATAATTGGTGTACGTAATCAATCATTAATGTCTTCACTAGGTATGAATTTAGCACTGCTGCCTCTAAATTCAGCGAGGCACTCCTCCTATATAGTACACCAGGTTACAAATGGAGGGGGGAAAGAGCAGTTAAATGCAAACTTCCCACAGCAGACTGACAGTATTTTAAGAAACTAGCTAGAGGTCATTTATTCACACAGTTATGAGCATCCACGTTATTTTAGCTGGAATCCATCACCAAAATAGAACCCAACAGCTGATGCAAACTTTTAAAATACTCTCTTCACATGCACTGCAAATACATTAGGCTCCACTTAAAAATGCAATGATGGTACTTCTTTACTTCTGTCCTTCCTTTTCCTTTTGCAGATGGAACCAGAGACAGATGAACTGCTCGCTATAATCACTTCTGATTTAATTTTCGTAAAATATTTACAAGATAGAGGGCTAACAGACCCTTGGCAAAACACATTAGGCAGGTGAGGGAAGGAAACAGGGCTATTTAGATGCAGTTGTTTATAATGCATTTCTGTACTGGGCAGAGGTCCATTTTGAGCTCCCCAGACTCATGTATTCTGTTCTTCATCCTCAGTTACTACCAGACACATGCCTGGGGGCTGGGGGGAGTACCTTCCTGCAGTATTTTGTCAGTCAGAGAGTCTTCAGTTGTTTTTTTCTGTTACAGGAGTGTAAGGGAAAGCCTACCACTTTAAAGAAAAACATTCTTGAAGCCTCATGTAAAAGCATATTTCATTGCTTGGCTTTACCAAACCCCTCCTTTTCCTTCCCAAGCTCTCAAAAAAAAGAAACACCCCCCCTCCAAAAAAAAAGAAATCTACATTTGAGAGGATGCAACCAAACTATGACAGACTAGCAAAACTTGGGCACACACTCCCAAGTGGCCTGACTTCTCTGCATTTTGGATTTTTTTTCCCTTTTCTTTTCTACCTATCACAGGAGACAACAGATTGAATCCAGATCTCCAAGCATTTATACAGTATGTGGAAATTATAGGCCCCCTCCCAACGAGAGGCAAACACAGTCGTTTGCTCTGTGGTTCCAACTCAGCCCCTTTCGTTGGACGCTCCAGCTCGGCACCCAGAGCCACCAAGCCTAAATTAGGCAGGGAGGTCAGCAGAGAGGTCTGGGTGCTGGGGCCAAGCATGGCTTCACCTGCTCACTCCAAACTTGCATCCCTCCAGCACTGATGGGTGCGATTCTCTGATCCCTTCTGCCACAGCACAGGAAGTAGTCAATCACCGCTCTGTCCCCCAGCCGAGGTTGCCTCTTTCCAACTGCATTTACACCCCTGTCACCTTTGGAGACAGCACCTAGGGCTGGGTGAGACACCCCAAGGCCGGCCAGCGTCCCCGGCGCCTCTTCCAACCAGCGCCCTGGGACAAAGCTTTTTGTTCAGATGCAGCAGCGGGGAAGATTGCGGCTCACAAATACAGCTGCTTCCTGAAAGCAGCGGCTCACTTAGGCTGTGTACTAAAATAACAGAAAACGCCATTTTCATTGTGAAATTTTCAAGCAACCCACAGCCAAAAAACTGCATAGCCCAGATTAAAGAAGGAACCTAATGGAAAGCTACAGTAACATCAACTATGGATTTTCAAGGTAAAAGTGTAACATTTGGCCATAACACACCCCTCAGCTATCCTGTCACCTCCTTGTCTCAATCAAAGGATGAATTTTGCAGCAGCAACAAGGAGGAAAATGCCATAAACACTAAGCCAGCCTCAGCCACGACTGCAGGAAAACGCCATAAACACTAAGCCAGCCTCAGCCATGATGGCAAGAACCACCTTACTTGTACCACTGCCACAGCAAAGGTCTACATTGAAGCTATACCCACAGCCAGGGGACATGCGACAAATCTCAGGTGGCAGGATGAATAATAGTGGGGTGGCAGAGGCTTTTTGCCGCCTACTCAAGCCAATCACTCTTACGGTTTCCCTTGAGCCAGCACTTCTGCTTCTCCGGCCCTGCAGTGAGTTGGCTGGAAGAGCTAAACCACCGGAAAAGTATCTGCTTTCTTTTATAGGGCTAGTTTTTGGTCCACTTCCCCAGGCTGGCTCGGCACGGGGTCAGCTGTGCCAGTAAAAGGGGGACAGGGCAAGAGCCCCTCTCTGCTTGGCTGGCTTTCAGCAGCGCTTGAAGCTAAAGATGCATGGGTCGAGTCGCATCCCTCAGCTGGGATTTCACATCAAATGAACCCTGCAACCTCATTCCCAGTCTCAAGACTGGCTCCACTCTTGGCACAGCTGGGCTGCAAAAGCAAGGTGGAGAACTGGCTGGAAAATAGCTTGCTTTTCACAGGTGTCTTTGCCTCAAAATCAGGTCCCCTTTACATAATGCCAAAAAAAATGCATGGGGAACCACAGCTGAACAAAAGCAAGGCCAAAACAAGAAGGCCACAAACCCAGCCAATGAAGCTTCAATGACAAGCCCAGGGAAGCAAAACACTGGGCTGCAAACAGAAAAGATGAGCTGTACTTGCAAATGCTCTTCCTAGCTGAGAGCAAGGGATCAGAGAGAAAGAAGAAGGGTCACAATGGCGGCTTTTGGGGAGGAACAGCAAAGCCCACCTTCAGCAAGGTATCCCAGGGGTGGCTTTGACAGCAGCAAGCAAGTTGGGGTCCCCGTCTGGATGCTCATCCCCCATTTTTCTGGGCTGCTGCTGTTGCCTGCGGGACAATGAGCTAAGTCCAACCATTAAAGTGATCCAGGTTAAAAAATAATCCTTTTGAAAAAAAAAAAGTTAAAAACAGAAAATCTCTTCCCCCTCCATTCTACCATATATTAAGAAAGGGTAATTTCATCTTGGCTATATTTTGCTCCTGACACATTTGTGTCTTAAGCACACAAATGCACTAAAGCCTTCAGCTCCAAATGAATTAAAAGGGAAGATGCTCGTAAACAGCTTCACACTTTAACTCATCACATAGTTTAAGCACATTACTACACAGCCAAATTGGGGTTTTTTCAGAAGACAAACATGCAGCTAGCTGACTGCGAGTGCGAAACGGTGCTACAACGCAGGCAGATGACAAATTCATCAGCAAGAAACTACAGCTCAGGAAGGCACCAGTCCATTCACCTTTGGACAAGGAATCCTACAGTCAGGTTTGCCGGTGACCCCTCTCGTCCCGAAGCCTCAGGTGACTGCATATGACAAGAAAACAGGCTTTTAGTACTCCGATGATTACCCAAATGAATGCAAGTCTGGTTATACATAGTAACTAAATAGAGTATAAAATTGAAAAAGCCAGCACGCTAAAATATGCCACCAGACCATCCTTTAAACACAGGGAAAGGGGACAATGTGTGTGAAAAAGAGAAAGACACCAAAGAAACCCATCAGAAATCTCCTTTGAACTGCTGGGGCAAACTGAACAAAACCCAATACTGAACTAGTGCATAAATTACAATGCTTGCAAGTTCTGGCAAGATACAGCTATAAGGAAACTTCCATCACAGCAGAAGATCATGTTTCAGTTTCCTGCAGGATATATCCCAATCCCAGTGCAGGACCAACTGTGTTTGTATGTGGGAATGGTGTAGAGCGCCAGAAAATACACTACAGAAGCAGTCTTGAGAGGAAGAACTGTGACAAGAGAAATTGCTTACCCTCCGCAAAAGTAGCAACACTTTCAAGTCACTGCTATAATTAGCTACATAAAAACTACATGACAGTGAGACTTGGAATATCTGATAGCAATACAGATATTTTCTGCTTAATAACTTGTTACTGAATGACAGATGTTCCTTGCCTTGTCTTCACACAGACACCCCAAACACCCCAAGCTCTCAAGTGGGCTGACATTTGCAGTGAAGGACAGCTTCCTGTACTTGGTCTAATGTGAAAAAACCCCATTAAATAAATAAATAAATTATAAAAATCACATCCTTTCTTTTGGGTCTAGTTTTGTGACAGCAAACACTTTTCTGCCTCCTGCACACATGGGTGCCTATGACTGACCATAATTTCCAACTGCTTTCCCATCCTCTCCTCCAGCAGTGCAGTGGCAACTGCCAGAGCCTTGGGAAGCACACAGTGCTGCTTGGGTGATTCCCTTCTTGCCAGGGCCTGAGGAGTCTGAAGACTGTGTGTGAGAAGATGACCACACACACACAAAAAAAAAGAGGTGGTTTTACTGTTTTAAAGCTTTGAGACTGAAATAGTACCAAAGCAACTCAAGTTCAGTGCATTTGAGAATTGTGTTAAACTGCATATTCCAGAGCACTAGCAGGAAAAGCCTGCTTTGCCCACCAGAGAGTGACCTCAAAGCAAAAAACATGATAAATAGAACAAAACAGTCCATAAACTGTGCAAGAACTCTACTTCCCTCTCTTTTCTTTTAAGGAAAGCAAACAAAGCTTCAAGTCTACCTCCCACCCCAGTCCTTGCTCCTATGGGTTTTCTCCTTAGCTCTTCTCTTGATTTACAACTCATGAATCTGTTACATACAAAAGAATGAATAGATTTTATGTACTGTGTATTTCCACGCCACAGTTATTTTTGTATTTCCTTCTGTCCAGATGCCAAGCTTGGAATAAGCAAAGACAATCCATAGGGTAAAATATACCGTAATTGCCCCTCCAGTTCTGAAGGAAAAGGGAAGAACAGCTGCCACCCCAGCCCATGGCAGCGATACCTCCGTCCCAGAAACTATCCTATCAAATTACCGGAGTGAGCACAGCTTGCTTGTATTGGGAGAAAGAGTAAGAAAATCAGTGGATTAATTTCCAGCATCAATTCAAAACAAACAGGAGGTCCTGAAGGAAAGGAAAAAACACACCACCATAAAAAAAAACACCTGTCAGCCAGAGAAAAATGTTCCACTTCGTCTTCCCTACTGAAAAATCTCTTTGAGCATCGGTAACCAGTGTTGTTGAGTAACATGAAGTTGTGGTGGGCAAAGTTAACGCAAAGGTGAAGAAAGGCAGGGAATAACAAAAGGCATTAAAAAGAAGCTAGCCTTAGAATGGCTGGATCTTTTAACTGGTTTAGTGGCATCTCTCCTGTCTCTTGGCATAAAAGCAGGAAGAAGAAAAAGACCAATGAAACAACGGATAAACCAACGACTGCAGACTTCGGGACTACCTTGGCCGTCCATCTGCTGGAACAAATCAAGGTAGATTTCACAGCGCTGGAAGAGCCACAGTCAGATATGAAGAGCAACTGCTGGGTTGATGTTGCACTGACTGTTCAGTGTAGGATGGGGATGGCCAGAGCACTGTGTATAACCCAAGAGACCCAACTATAAAAAATATCAATAAATCTTAGTCCAGTTCATTAGTTCATTGCTTAAAGCCAGAAAAGGTTTGTTTTGTTTTGGTTTTTTTGAGGAAGGGATTTTTCTGTTGATTTCTGTGTGTGAATTTCTCTCTTCCCACCAAGTACTTTTCCCCGCCCACTTTTTCTTTTAAAATCTGAATTAGAATAGCTGTGGTTTATAACACAAGTCCCAAAATCTAGACCTCAGAGGATGTGGCTCGCAGCAACAAACCTTTTGGCTGCACATGCACAGCACAGCTGGCTGCCGGGCAGGAAGAACAGTATAGGTAAGGCCGTCCAGTCCTATTGCTGTGACAATCCCCCAGTCACTTAGCTCAGCTTCACAGAGCAAACAAGGTGGATTTGCTCATGGTTACTACCTAAGCACCGCACCCCACGGCCCCATGTGCAGCTCTGCTCCTCCAAACCGCATTTTTCCTTTTTGTTACTCTAGCTTAGCCTTCAGAAAAAGGAAATGTCAGGCTCTTACAGCTCCTCGATCCATGAGTAACACTTGTGAAAGAAAATAAATCTTCCAACTCAGTGCTTCTCTACTCTCGGCAACATCATTTTCCATGGAGGGGGTGGGACGAGAGTCGCTCCAGCATCACACACAACTTACAAATATCTTCCAAAGTAATTGGACTGGGTTTCTACATGTCTACTTTGAAGAAAAAGAGCTACGGCGGTTCTTTAAAAAAGAACCATCTGAACGTGAAACAACCAAGCCAGCAAGAGAAATTAGATTTAGTGTTTATCTAACTAACATAAATCTTATAAATTTTAATAGTGAGGCTGTAACACGCTTGAGGCCCACATGGGAGACAAAAGTAGGGAAAAGGTTTCATGGAAAAGGCAGCAGGGAGAAATCTGGTTTTTTAATTAGGAAACCAGAAAAGATGCAAGGAGGACTGTAACGTTAACATCTGCCACAATCTGCCCCGCTATGGCGGAGAACGGGTAATTCTGTCTGTCTCTTCAACAACTGCCAGCAGCGTCCAAGCCACAGGACAAACTTCCTAACTTGAACATCGCCCAGCACAGGAATACACATTCATGCAGAGAAAAAGGCACGAAGGGCGCTCCAAACACGCAACTTTGTGGTGAAAACCTGAGTCTGAGTATTTCAGTCTGAGAAGAAAAGTGGTGGCAGCAGCAAGATCTGTCTGCATCACCTCAGTGAAGCTGGAGAATAGCTTCCCCATCCAGGAACTGGGGAACCAAGGTAAAGAAGCATTTAGCAAGGAGCCAGCAAGAGACACGGTGAATCGAGTCTAGGTGGTCTTGAATCGCAACCCTGTAGCTCAGCCATGCACCTCTAGATCACGCCTGCTCTACCTGCCCGAACTCTGCAAGGCTCATTTTGAACAAAAACTAGGATTTGGTAAAAATTATTACTGATTACATGAAGCAGTTATGATTGTAACACGCATATCAAACTTAGTAAGGTTTTGCTTTTTCTCCCTTACATTCCCATTAACCCCGAAGGGGACTGCAGTCGTTTTTAGATACACAAACCAGGACTGACCTGGGAGCTGTTGCTCCTCTGGCCAGTAGGTATCTTTTCTTTAGCACTAAAGCAGGCACAAAGCTGCGGATTTATCTGAAAAACAAGAGCAGTGTTTCAGCTGAACTGCTCATAAGGTTTGTTTCATAACAAACACCTCTGCTTTTTCAGATGGGCTGCTAAAAGAGACCATTTCAAGCACTCTGCAGACTCTGGAAGACATTGACCTTTCTTTCCTTGGACTCAATTCACATTTTTCACTTCACGGTCACGTGGGATTATTATCTGTAATTGAAAGTAAAAGTGTAGTTTTTGCATGAGAACTCAATTATATGGCAAATTCTATGGCTGAGGAACTCAAGAATACGTTCGGTCCTTATTAAATGTTATTTCTGAAATGAATTTTAATTAAAGAAGGCTGAAGATGCAGGCTGGATGGATGAAGACAAACAGAACAATTTCAGACCGTTGCAGTGACAACATTTCCCCCAGCGGAGACAGAACGGATGGCTAGTCTTACTCAGATTGCATCTCTTGAGAGGACGATTTATAACGTACAAGACAGGAGAAATTTATTTGCTAACATATGGAAAACATTTATGGGCTCTACTGAGGATCTGGAATTAAAGAAACACAACTACATATTGTTAAAACTTCTAAATGGAGATTTCATTGTAGAAATTAAGCATTTTTCTCCTCAAGTCCGTGACATTTATTTCTATATTCTTTTGCTTTATGCCCTGTCAGGTATCAGTTTCAGAACAGGGATAGTATTGATTCATCCAGCTGCTGTAGGTCTAATCCACAGGAAAAAAACATTAGATGGCAAAGTCTTGTTTTTAAAGATGTAACCCACACTTTGGAATGATGGATGCAGAGCATACGCCCTAGCGATAGGTGCAAGGTACAACCGCACAAGTCATCGTCTGGGCACCCCACGTTACAGAAAAGGGAGGAGATCAGGCTACTGACACCAGGGATGCTTCCCAAGCAAATGCTCATGAAGCCACAGCTGCATATAATTCTCCCCCTTACAAACGAAAAACCCAACCTTCTGGTACATGAAAATGATTCTCCATTAAGCCGCACACGACCACAGCCTGAGGCAGAGCTCTGCCTCTGGGGCAAACCTTCTCTTCCCCGTGTAGCTAACTTGCTGGATGTATGGAAGGGTTGTGTGCTGGCTGACGAATAAATGAAACAGGTGATGGCATGGGCTTCAACGAGGCCAAGTGCCAGGACCTGCACTTGGGCCACAACAACCCCATGTATTGCTCCACGCATGGGGAAGTGTGGCTGGAGAGCTGCCTGGCAGAAAAGGACCCGGGGGTGCTGGTTGACAAGCAGCTGAACATGAGCCAGCAATGTGCCCAGGTGGCCAAGAAGGCCAATGGCATCCAGGGTTGTATAAGAAATAGTGAGACCAGCAGAAGTAGGGAGGTGATTGTCCCTCAGTACTCAGCACTGGGGAGGTCACACCTTGAGTATGGTGTCTAGTTCTGGGCACCTCAACACAAGAGAGATATTGAGGTGCTGGAGCGAGTGCAGAGGAGGGCAACGGAACTGGTGAAGGGCCTGGAGGATAAATCTTATAAGAAGCGATTGAGGGAGCTGGGACTGTTTAGTTTGAGGAAGAGGAGGCTGAGGGGAGACCTCATCACTCTCTACAACTGCTTGAAAGGGCATTGTAGAGAGGTTAGTGCCGGTCTCTCCTCACGGGTAATCAGCCATAGAACAAGAGGGAACGGCTGCAAGCTGCAGCAGGGTAGGGTTAGGCTGGATATTAGGAAAAAAATTCTTCACCAAAAGAGTGGTCAGGCACTGGATTCGGCTGCCCAGGGAGGTGGTGGAGTCACCATCACGGACTGTGTTTAAGAATTGATTAGATATGGTGTTGAGGGATATAGTGTAGGGGAGAACATATAGAGTAGGTTGGACTCGATGATCCCAAGGGTGTCTTCCAACCTAAATGAGTCTATGATTCTATGTATGAGTTGCATGTGCAAAAACATGCACAAAGTCATCATCCCACAGAGCAGTATTGAAGCTTAGCTTAGGACCAGGGGCAGAATAAAAGCCTCATGTCAATCAATATCCAGCAGCTGTATCAGGTCAGTGCTTACATGTGATGAGAGTGGTTGTTTTAAAGCTGGTACCATTACAATAGTGCAAACATCAGTGCTGACACTCAAGATAAAGCTGGGGTGGCCACCTATAAAGCAGCATAAGAAATGCGAAGTTTCAGACCACTGTGGTTGAACAGACTGAAACAGCTTCGAGGAGGGGCAGGACCTTGGGCCACATAGTTGAGGCAACAGCGACGGCTGGGATTTTCAGAGATGGGTAAATGACTGATTAAATGACTCAATCATGCAGATGCTTTTGAAAATTCTGCCGCACGCAGTTAAGTTTATTCATGCATGTGTGGGAGAGGGGGAGGACTGTGAAGATTTTAATAACTACCTTAGGAAATAAAATAGAACAAATGTACTTTCTCTTTAAAACAGAGGAAAAAAAACCTCCAAACTCAACAAATCCACCGCTGCGGCTGGGGAAAAGAGTTTCCAGGAAAGTTGTAAAGAAGTTTTGTGTACAAGGCTAACCAAATAGATACACAAGTCAAAAAAAAAGTGCAAAGAAAGAATGAAACAAGAGTAAAAATAAAACACATCACAGCCCTATCAATTTCTTCCAGTCTAAAACCCTTCCATGTTTCAGACTTATGCAGACTTCATACTCCACCATGACCTACCAGATAAATGGGAAGCTGAGAGCTTCAAAGAGCTTAAGGACTGCAGGAAAAGGAGAAACTCCATCCTAGGAAAGCTAAAAAGAAATATTCAGGGAAAAAAAAGATGCTCCTAAAACCTGTTATTTTTGAGTATAACAATATACTGCCCTGGTGTGACAGCTTGACCAACGGCACCAGGCCAGCTTCCACCATCAGTGTAGTCTCTCTCACTTCTCTGGAGGTCACACAACACAACATGCAGAGAGCTGCCGGGCACGGGACAACCCCAGTGTGGGTGTCCCCCTGGATCCTGACAAGGTGCAGATCACAGCTGACGTTTTCCCCTCCCCTTGCTGATGCCATCAAGTAGCTTGGTTCCTCCTCCTTCTCATCCTCCTCCAGCCCACCCTATTCATAACTATCTGCACAGCAGGGGGGGTTATCTGTCACCTCCCAGGGTCAAGCAGGGGGGAAAAATCACACTTTTGGCTCTTCACTTTGAATGCTGGAGTTTAAGGGATTCTGATGCAGCTGGAGCACCCTTCATTCAGCTTTCCCAATGTAAAGCAATACCTACTTAAAGGCAACAACTTCTTCCTCCCAGTAAAAAAGCACCTTGCAAGTTTCAAAATCAACACTCAGCCACAAAATTGAGAATGCGGAGAAAGACAGAAACACTCCTAGGTTCCTAAATGTCAGGCAGTTGGATTTTAGCAAAAATACCTTTTCTGTTTTCCACAGACTACTCTTCACTGCTTTAACACCAAGTGTTTCCACATTTAACCTGGCGAGAGCGAGAGCTGGCACACGCTCGCCGCCCAAGGCATGTTTTGACAGTCATCCCCTTTCTGATGAGCACAGCAGAGTGGCATGCAAGTCCAGTGAGACATCCAGCTGGTGAATTTGGGGACAAAGCAGCACAAATTGGTAAACCCCTCTAGCTCCAGTGGGTGCCTCCCCCCCATCCTGTCCCATCCCAGTGCCCATAAATCTCTTCTGGCAGGTAGTTGGGAAGCAGCTGCTAATGATAGTTTTGCTGCGGAGTGCAGGAAGTCACCTTTTAACCCCGCCTGCTGTTGTTTGTCTCCTGGAGCTGTGACAAAAGGACAGATGTAGACAACGTGCCAATAGTTGGGAGGATCTGGTCAAAACACAGCAGGGAAACTGCCCTTGTCCCACACCGGTCAAACAGTGCCCTCAAAAACCCTTCCGGTGTTTGAGTGCTTCCCTAGTGTCCATTTTCAAATGGCTTGATGCCGGTCCTCAGTTTTCCCTCCCTCACCCTGAGGATGCAGGGGAGCATCCCAAAGACAACTCTAATTGAGCTCGTTGCTGCTGTGCTGAAGATGTCCCACCTTCCATCCTCCTGCACGGTGGGACAATGAAAGCATTTATAATACAACTAATGTGTGTGTGCAGGGAGCTGCTAGCGGAGCTGCGCAAATAAATTTAACGTGACAAAGTATTAGTTGTGAGCACCTTGTTTCCAACCCACAGAGTCTCTGTGACCAGATTACAACTTGATCTGACACAATTATTGTTTTTTTTCTTTCCAAGTGTGCATGTGTAATGGGGACAGGGACTTATTCTGCTTCAGGAAAGCTCTGAAACACGTTTTAGATATTACCATAAATGAAATACAAACAACTCGCTCTTCTTTAAGTCTCCACTGGTTAGGTAGATGGCATGCTACTGAGCTGTCCTCCAGGAGAAAAACACTTATTTGAACGTTATACATTTCACGCACAGGTGAAACACTTGTAAAGTTGGCTTGTGTTAACAGCTGCAATTCAAAACCTTATTCCCTTCAGTATGCACCTGAGCAGCAGCCACCTACTTGAGTGTGTGGGAAGTTTCTCAAGGAGAGAGGGAGAGGTATTAAGGTGTGTGCACCACTCAGATCAAGCCACAGGAAATCTGAGAGTTATTATTCACTCACTTCTAGCCCTGACAACATCTGCAGTGCTGTGCTTTTCATGTGGTGACGGAAGACCAGCAGAAAGCCAAGGCTTTACCTTCTGTAGAGCACATACTTCCATCAAACAAAACACACCCGCCAGCCAAACATGGTGAGAGCTGGAAGCCAACCCCGAGGCATGAAAAGAAAAACCCTTTCCAACTTGACCATGTAAACTAGAGTATAAAGGAGAACAACTTCGGCTGAGATGTACTTACTGTGAAGACATCGTCATCGCCCACCTCAGCCTCGTTGTGAAGCGTTGATGAGGAAGTTGTAGACCCTAGAAAAAAAAACCCAAACATCAGCTTTTTAAATACGTGGCATCCCTGTGCAACCATTTATTTACTAGGTGAACATCTGGATTCTCACAACTTTGTACATTGTGGATGTGTAAAAGAGTGGTTTAATTAAGGAAGAAAAACCCATCTACTGGTAGCTGGGTTGGAAAGGTAAAATCCCAAAGTGTTTCTCGACATGCAACTGCATGGCTGCCAATGCTAATTAACTATGTTAAAAATAGCAGTTAGCATTTCCAATTACAGAAGACTCTAATTTCTGAAGAATGATAAAGCTACGTACTAATCAGTGCTCAAGACCAGATCCTCAGCTGCCAAGAAACCATATGAGTTATTCTTCATGCGTGCCCTAAATCTGAGGGGGAAATTACTTCTTATTTAAAAGGAATAAACCTCACTTTGAGAATGCCTGGGAGGATTACAGAGACATTATCAGAGCAGTCAGGGATCAGGTTAGAAAAGTTAAAGCCCAGATAGAGTTAAATCTGGCCAGAGGTTTTAAGGGCAACAAGAAAGCCTTTTATAAGTATGCCAGTGACAAAAGGGAGACTAGGGAAAATGTGGGCCCACTCAGTAAGGAAATGGAAGACCTGGTCAGCTGGGACGAGAAGACTGAGGTACTCCATGATTTTTTTGCCTAGGTCTTCACTGGTAAGGGATCTAACCACACTGACCAAGTAATGGAATGCAAAGGCAACTAGTGGCAGAATGAGGTACCACCTCATTCGGTAGAAGAAGACCAGATTTGAGACCAGCTGAGCAGCCTGAAGGTGCATGAGTCCACGGGACCTGATGGGATTCATCTGCGGGTCCTGAGAGAACTGGTGGATGAAGCTGCCAAGCCACTATCAATCACATTTGAGAAGTCGTGGCAGTCTAGTGAAGTTCACACTGACTGGAAAAGGGGAAACATAACCCCCATTTTCAAAAAGGGTAAGGACGTCCTGGGGAACAATAGGCTGGTCAGTCCCATCTCTGTGCTTGGCAAGATTGTGGCACAGATTCTCCTGGAAGCTCTGCTAAGACACTTGAAAAATAAAGAGGTGATTGGTGACATCTAACGTGGCTTCAAAGGAGAAATCATGCCTGACAAATTTGGTGGTCTTCTGTAAAACGATGGTGTTACAGTGTCAGCAGATAAGGGGAAAGCAAAAGACATCATCATCTACCTGGACTTTAAGCACAGCATTTGACGCTGTCCTGCATGACATCCTTGTCTCTAAACTGGAGAAACATGGATTTGCAGATGGACTGCTCAGTGGATAAGGAATTGGCTGGATGGTCACACTCAAAGAGTTACTGTCAGCAGCTCAAATGTCTAAGTAGCGACCAGTGACATCTTTGTGTGGCATGGTTGACACACTGGAGGGAAAGATGCCATCCAGATGGATGTGGACAGGCTGGAGAGGTGGGACCATGTGAACCTCATGAAGTTCAACTAGGTCAAGTACAAGGTCCCACACCTGGGTCAGGGCAATCCCAGGCACAAATGCAGGTTGGGCATAGAATGGATGGAGTGTAGCCCTGAGAAGGACTCGGGGGTGTTGGTGGATAAGAAGCTCAACATGAGCCAGCAACATGTGATGGCAGCCCAGAAAGGCCCCTGCATCCCAGGCTGCATCCCCAGCAGCGTGGCCAGCATGCTGAGGGACTATATTCTGCTCCTCTGCTCTTCTCTGGGGAAACCCCACCTGGAGTACTGCCTCCAGCTCAGGGGTTACCAACATCAGAAGGACATGGACCTTTTGGAGCGAGCCCAGAGGAGGCCACAGAGATGATCAGAGGGTTAGAGCACATCACCTATGAAGACAGGCTGAAAGAGTTGGGGGTGTTCAACCTGGAGAAGAGAAGACCCTGATGAGACCTTATAGCAGCCTTCCAGTGTCCGAAGGGGGCCTACAGGAAAGCTGGAAAGGGACTTTTTACAGAAGCATGTAGTGACAGGACAAGGGGAAATGGTTTTAAATTGAAAGAGGGGAGATTTATACTAGATCTCAGGAAGAAATTCTTTGCTCTGAGTGTGGCGACATCCTGTCCCATGTTGCCCAGAGAAGCTATGGCTGCCCCATCCCTGGAGGTGATCAAGGCCAGGTTGAACATGACTTTGAGCAACCTGGTCTGGTGGGAGGTGTCCCTGCTCATGGCACAGGGTTGGAATGAGATGACCTTTAAAGTCCCTTCCAACCCAACCATTCTATGATTCTAATGAAGAGTTAGATTGGCTTTTATTTCTTCTTCTGATTTTGGTAATTGTATTTTGAAGATCTTCTCTCTTATCAGCTACTTCTCAGAGAACCACTTCGCCCCATGTAAGCAAAATATTTGAAATGAGCTGAAATGTGTAACTGCCACAGCCAAAACCAAAATACTGGGGTGCTGTTTTCATTAATTGCATCATGGCAATCACCTGGGAAAGTGGGAAAAAGAATTTTAAAAAATGAAAACAATACCCACTTTTTTCTAACGTCTTCCTGCCTTCCATAGATGTGCCCCCTACCCCACCCCCCCCGCCTTGGGGTCACTTGTCAGAACCCACATAGCACAAGGGGTGCCCATGCCACGATTGTACTTCACAGTAATGTTTATGCTGTGGCTAAAAGGGGTGACACCTCTCCCCATCTCTGGTCGAGGATCCCAGACTCCTTCCCCAGCTGACTTCACCCCTCCTGCTGCCAAGGATGGTGGGTGCAGCAAGATACTCTGATGGGGCAAGAAAACCCGAATCAAAGGCTTTTTTTAAATTTAAGACCAGTGCTACACTGAATTAGGACATCACATCCCTAAACTAAATTAGTTGAGCTGTTTGTACCACCTTCATTCTGGATTTTATTTTAAATCATGTGCTTTATATAATGCTATCCGCACCAGCCCCGGCTGCTCTCGGTTGCATCATCACAAAGCTGTACAGAGCTAAGTGTGAAAGCCCACTTAAATCACTAAGTAACATTCGCCACATTAGCTTTAAAAGTGGAAAAAAAAAATAAATCCAGATTCTGCAGAGCTGCACAGAATTCCTGTACTTGTGCATGAAACTTCCATACTTCTGATGTTACAGGCAACAAGCTATTGGTTAAATATTAATAACAACGGTTCTAGTAAAGCACTGATTTCATGAAGTGGAGCTTCAAACGGACATGGTTTGATGTGCTTCATAGTACCTTCTAAATTTAATCAGCTACATGAACAAAAAATACACAATAAATGAAGCCCTCTGCCTGATGTTCTGTGTGCACAAGCCAGTCATTGTTTTTCATTCAGAAAGCCTTATTTGGAAGTTAAGGAGGAAGACATTCATGAGGATCTGTCTGCTCTGTTAATGGGATAAATATAGATTTGCTGATTCTGAAGTATCTGAGATACGGAACTTCATTTTAAATACCTCCACTGGAAAATAGATCAGAAAGAGCAGAAATTGCCACGTATCAGCACCTCCAAAATACTAGTCAATACAGCTGAGTAAGCACCTCCTTGAAATTTCGCACCATCCTGTGCCACTTCACAAAACATCACTGTTTTTGACTCAAAACGCTTCCCAGTTTCAGCAAGCAAGAAGAAAGTGGAAGGCCTACCTGTAACTTCTTCATCTTAACGGCACAAGACAAAGCAAATTAATAACTAGTTGAGAAGATCCTTCCTGTAATGGATGAGGTATTTATGAGGAAAGAGCTCTTGGGGATTAATTCTCTCCCAGTATCTACCATTTCCATGGTTAAGTAAGGACAGGGCATCCAGGATGTTTAGCTGTCTCCTGGAGCTTACATACTCCAAAAGAATACACACCTGTATGTATTATCTGAGCTGGTATCTTCAAAAAATAATATCATCTGTATTTAAAAGCAGCCCAGACACACAAGGTGAGAATGAGAAAGCCTTTGGACTGCTAACCCCCTACATTAAGTAGCGTGGTTAAAAAATAACCCAGCAAAACAAGCAAAAAACCAACGAAAAATTAAATTTCACTAAAATAACGTAATATTGAATTTTAGTTGTATTATGACTGCTTGATTCCAATGAAATGCGAAAAGGAAAAATTTATGACAACTTCAAAGCACAGGCAATTCAAACACATTTTTTACAGAATTAAAAACAAAACACCACCACCAAAACAAAAACACAATGAAGTTTTCAAGAGCTACCATTCAATTAAGAAGATGCAGACAAAACTAATTACTGCAAAAAACCAGAAACAACACCAAGTTTTATTCAACTCCAGACAGGAATTCACACCATGATTTAACAAAGCCTCAGTAAGATGAGATTTGGCTGCATATAAAGAAGAGCCTGGGCTGTTTGAGTTACCATTGCTAGCATGAAACCCAAGCTCATAAAAAAAATAAAAGCAGTAATAACAAATTAGATGATAATTAAGGGGCGGGATGTCGGGACAGACCAGGTCAGATAGGACTGGAAAATACTTGGATTGAAATGCCTTCTCTCTTTAAGGGATGAGAAAACTCAGTTCTTAAAAGTAAGCTGGGGCTTGCTCAGCGTGGGGTAAGCGCCTGGCTGCACTTGGACACACACACAAGAGACGTCCAAGCCCAAGAACCGATTTTAAACCCACCCTTTGTCCCAACTCCATGCTTCAAACCCCCTTCCTCACTCTTCGGAAGGTGGAAGTGGCCACTGCTGCGCGCTGCGGTACCTTCAATGAGGTCCTCGATGGCTTTCCTCACTCCTCTGTCGAAGGCCCGAGCGTCAGCGGGGCTTTGGAAAGTGAGCCCGAACTTTCTGTTGTCGACTTTCCAGTGGTGGAAGGTGGGGTTCGCCTTCGTGTACACCAGGTCCTTCTTCACAAAGCACTCCAGCACCACCTGGGAGGGCACGAGCCCCAAAAGAGGAGCAAAATCACTTTTCCCGCCCCAAAGACACAACCGACGCCGTCTCGGCCTGGACCCAAAAGCAAGCCAAGTCATGCTTGTGTGTGGGAACATCCTTCCCTACCACATGATGGCTAATAAACACCAGATGCTGTCATTGTTCTTATAACCACCACACATCCATCTTTTGCCCGTGCTTTGAGTAGGTGCCTCCTCACTATCCCAGGAGCCAATTTCAGACCCAGACCCGGAATACGGAGGCACAGGTTACAGCGAGTGGAGGCTCAGCTAGAGGTTGAAGAACCTCTTCCCTCCATAATTTTGCTCAACACAAATTTTATTCGCCAGCAGATTTAGGAGGTGCTACAACACTCCCCTCACTCTTCTTTTCGCTCCCTCACCCCCCGCCAGGCACTCGCCCCAAGCTTTGCTGTGCCAAAATCCATCTCTAGGGAAATGCTCAGGAATGGCCTATAAGTCTTACCTTGTACCCCAAACCCGTAAGTATGGCTACAAAATAGTGTAAAACAAAAAAAAGTATCCTAAGCAAAATAGTATTGCAAGACAAACTGTACTTGAAACAGCTTTAAAACACCTGTCTTTTTGAAAGCAAGATTATTTCTGACTCAAATAATGCTTTCTTTTTCTTTTGCCCAAATGCTGAGTTTGCAGAACCTGTGCAGTGAATGTATTCTTAAGCTAGCCTATCACTTCACAGGAGTGAATTTCAGAAGAATGAAATATACAGAAACAAGATAACAAACTATAACATCTAAAATGGATCCTGGAAACAGGGAAAAGGCTTTATTCATTTGATTTGTGCAGGGAAAGAAGAGAACTCCTTTTTAGATAAACAGCTAACGGGAGAAACCCAGTGCATCGATTCATAAGAGACAACTTGTCTTCATCATCTCACTCTGCTCGTTCAAACCTTGAACGGCATTCAGCATAAATAATTCATGGCCGCTTTAAAGTTTGCACTGCATTACTCAGTGCAATGTGACTGGCTTCATGGATTCTTTACACTTCGATTCACTTCTCATGTACCTCTGCGAGGCCTTAGGAAAAAAAAACCAACCCAAACACCAAGGCCTTTTTCCATCATCAAAGGAGGTCTTTGCACACAGATATCAAAAATTTACCTGCTCCTTCCAGGTGGCAGCACGATAACCTAGACAGTAACAGATGGCAATTCTAGATGAGAATGGGCTTGTTTTGTCCAATCTGGTACTATTTGCACATGCCTGTTTTTTGTGTTTTAAAAAAATACTTGCAGATGAATACAATAGCGATAGATTTAGGATAATTCTCATTATAAGAACAGACAAAAGTTGAATTAGGTTCTATTACCAGTTTGTCTTTCTGCCTTTCACCATGGATTAGAAATCCACTTCTTCCATTGCCCTCCGGGTATGTGACCTTGCAGACGCCAACTCTACTGAGACCGCCTCCTTCTTGTGGCAACCATCCCCCACTGGAGTCATCTCGGGTCATAACCACAGCTTTGACTCGCACAATATAGCTGTCACTGCAATGTTAACAAAACAAAAACAAAACAAAACCTTTTGTGAGCATCACACCACCTTGCCAGGATGTACTGAGACAGCACTGGTTCTGGTCCCAGCACACAATTTCTGCCCCAGACGGAAGTCCACCTCTGCGATGGATGATCTTAACCACTCAAGTCACCGTAAGAAAGACACCCATCAAACAGCAAGGGATGACTCTGCTGGGTTTCCAAATACCAACATACAGACCAAACAATCCAAGGTCCCAGATACCCTTTCCCTCATGCCATGGCGACAGGGACCAAGAGAGTGGGGTAGCCACACAGCACCCCAGTACCACCTCCTATAGGGAATGTATTAGGGCAAGAGGTCTCCAAAGCATTCGAAGAACATGTGGAGCTCAAATAACCCATGAACAAAGTATTTTAAGGTGTCTGTGATTAAATTAGTGAAGTGGGCTTTGAAGATGACACTCAAATCCATCTGCAACTGGGACAGCCTTATAGGAAAAAAACCCTCGCAAGTATGGCCCCAACTAATACCTCAGATGAAAGGAGATGGGAATCATTTCAGCTGAGGTCATCAGGGTCCCTAGAGCAGTTACACAAGCCTTTCAAGGGGCTTTCAAAGATGGCACGTCACAACCTCCAAAGAAGCTATTCTAGAAGTACCTAAGATACACGGGATAATTCATGTGCCCATCACAAGGGGTCAAAAGAGCCCCCAGAGCAGGAAGCTCTGTTTCCCCAGACCTCCTCAAGTACCCTTTCCACAGAGCAGTTACTCCAGCATCTGCTGCAGACAGCACCAGGCAAGTGGCAATTTGAGAGCAGAAAGGCCACTACACGATGTAAGCAAAAGCAGAGGACATGCAAGGCAAAAACAGGTTGTCCCCACCCCAGAGCTTCTGGGAAATACCAATTCCGTCCTCACGACTGCTGCTGAGTCCAAGCTCAGTGTAACCTGTCATGTGTTAGACATCAATTAACCCAGTGACTGCTCAGGAACAGTGCCAATAGCTGTCACACCCTCACAGGGAGGTCACCACGGCATGGTTAGATGTCAGCCATACACAATCACGACAATGCTGGTGGCAGAGCTGCTGAGACACCCACCAGTGCCTGCGAAGGTGATGTAGGACACTCAAACCTGGGCAAAACTGGCAACATCAACCAGGCTAAGAAGATGGATGTGCCAAGAAAATTGTCCAGGAATTGTCTATTTCCAGGCAATCAGGTGAGCTCACCAGAGAAAAGCTCCACCTCTAGAGGGCTCCAAGAGGAAGCCTTTCAAAATGACAGGTATAATCCTTTAGAGAAAGGGAATGGGCCCTTTCTATCTGAAATTACAACCAGAAGTAGCTTTCCTCACCCTGCACCAGTTAATACAAGGTCTTAGTTCCAGACACTATTTTTGCATCATTTTCATAATCCAAGTGCTAGCATTGAAGCCTGAGTTTCCCTTTCTCTAATACAAGATTTTATTTAATACCTAAGCAAGCAGCCCCACAGATCTTACTTGAAGGCAGTTTTGAGGACAGACCAGGCACCTGGGACCAGCTAACCCCTTCTGCACAAAACACACTCAGTGATTTTCCCTTTGCTGGCTTTATTTTACGGATGCATCAACTTTCTCAATGGACCTACACAACAAAGGCAGTACGAAGACGCTCAAGGTTCATCCCCTATCGCTCTAAGGACCTTGCACTGGCTGATAAAAAGCTTTTCACCATACTCAGATATGCATCCCCTCCTACAGCTGACACACGCAAGGCATCCACAGAGCCGAGAAACAACATTTTTAAGGATATTTTTGCTCTCCAGTTCTTAAAGCAGCATCCTGGTACAGGAAACAGGGCAAGTACATCTATAAACAGATCCAGTTACCTTTTTTTTTTTCCTCTAATGAAAACCCATTTTTAGATTTCACCAGTGGCAACTTTAATCTCTCAGCTTCCCTATATTCAGAATTAAGAGAAAAACTTCAGCTAATTTCCTACTGAGCAAAAAATCGAGCTGCTTACATCCAAGACTACTTTTGTTTTCTTCTCTGTACCTTTCCTGTATGGTCTGTAAAGATTAGCAGTAAGACAAAGACAGCAATAAGGATAAAAAGGAAAACCAACTATACATTTCTGTATAGTTCTCCTGTTCCCCAAGGATCCTTTCTGGACCTATTTTTACCTCTTCTCACTTTTGGGGAACTCCCATTACATTTCATGTTCTCTTCTGAAATCAGAGTCACTCAGTACAACCTTCCTTCCCATCCTCCTGTGCATGTCATCCACACAAAATTGCTGCTTCTCCCTCCATGCTTGAAAATTGCCACTGGCAATACAGCTTCCTGTGGGATTTGCCATTCACTTTTACAGCAGCAACCAGAGCCTCTGGCTGTCTCAAAAGTAACATTTTCTTTCAGCTACTCTTCTGCAGGAATCACCAGCTTGAAGGAAAATTAAGAAAGCAGCAGCTATTCAGTATTTGGTGATTTCTACCCAATTATTTGTACATTTCTATCACCTTACGGTGATTTCTCTAGGCTTGTAATTACATTTGAAAACTAGTGGATGCCTACCCATTAAATTTAGGTCCCTTAACTGCTATCCCTGCCCATTATAATCACAATGTGATGGGGCACAGAGCCATATGGTTTTCATCTCCATACCCACAGCAATACAGTGACCTATGGCTCTTACAATGTCTGCCGCCAAGGCCACCCATATGCTCAACAGCTCTGCAATGTGGCACCTATGAGGGGAAAAGACATGTGGCTTCATTAAGTCAAAACTGCTGGTTATACTTTTGAGAGGCATTTTTTGGAAGTCAGTATCCTCAAGGAGGATGGTTCTTAGAGAGAGGTGCAAAGATGGACAGGATTTGGACCAGGGCATGGCAGTTGGCATCTGCTCACATCCACGATGCTACTGTGATGTCCAAGGGTCGGGGACTGGGCGGCAAGGGCATGGGGAAACAAACATGAACAGCATGTTTTTTGACCCAAACAGAGCAATATCTGCTTTAATGGATGTATTGATGGCAGAGAATAATTTGCTGGCTTTTCAAGCATATGCTGCGGAGGCCAAACTTAAAGGAACCCAAGCACAAAATGCAAGATGTTAAAATTTTACTCCTTGCCACATTACTCACTGCATTTGTCTGTCAGCCCAATACCCAGGAAAACAATATAAACTGCATTTCTCCCAATCTGAAGAGCTACCCCCTAAAGTGTATCAAGCCAGAAAAGCTAGTTTCCAGTCCCTGGAGAGCCCTGTCACCACCCCCATCTGGAGCCACGCACAGCCTACATGGAGGGATTTAGGGAAAAGGAAGAAGGTGGGTAATGTTTCTTAGGGCTCGACAGCTTGGTTTAGTCACCAGACTAGGACTCAGAAGCTGCATGTTTTTTCAAGGCTACACACCGCTTCCTTCAGTTTTCTAAGTCAAAAATCTTCCCTGCCATTTCCATCCACGAGTCTCGAATAGGCAATGCTTCTTTCCCCATGCCAGTGTTGATAAATACTTGGGAGGTACTCAAGTATTTCAGGTCCATATAAGGACCTTGCTTCCTTAGCGTAAAAGCTGTTTAGTTTCTTTGCTATTTAATCTTATGGGACCGCACCGAGGCTCCAGCTGGTCGCAAGGGCTCAGAATCCTCCAGTGTGAGGGTGCAATCTGCAAATGGTACATGCATGTCACTGCTTCAGTGTATCAAGGTTTCAGGAGCAAAACAACCCCGTTCACGTCAGCCCCCTGCACTTTTACCATGGGACCTGTGCAATTCGACTCTTCCAGGAGAAACAGCTAATGAGGTACGTGAAAGTATTTGGGGCATTCTCCATTAATGAGATACTGATTGCTGCTGAGATTAGATAGCGAAAGCCTTTCATACAGTTAAAAATGAAAGAGCTAAAAAAAAAAACCCCTGCAGTAGCCTCAGTTCCCCTCATTTTTATTGGCTTCTTCAACTTTAAGACTGCTCTAATTGTCGGGTTTATGGCCTACATGCTACACGTTTCATGCAAACTATTCTTAATTATGCTTTTAAATGGAATACTTTGCTATCTTAACCCTACAGATTTGTCTTCAACGGCCTTAAAAGCTTGGGAAGAAAGTATCTGCAGGGATTACCCAGCTGCATGGCAGGCGGCCAGGGTGTTCCAGGGCTGCTGCAGGTTGTTAGCCCGCCGCACCCAGAGCGAAAAACCCTAATGAACTTGGGGAGTAAAGGTAGCGCAGAAAACCACGTGCCGTTTTTACTGGAAGGAAAAGAACTTTAAAAATTATAGCTCGTGGGTGTGCATATATATATATCTACACAGACGCACATATATAAAAAATAAATTAAAAAGAATGCATGTAATTGCTACTCTGAAGGATATTGAGATTTTTCCTGACCAAGAGGTGATTGAATGACTACTTCTGAGGGAAATGAACCACAGTTGCATTACCTACAGAATAACTTTTATAAAGCATTTGTGTCTAAGAGACAGGTGACATTCAAGGTGGATAAAAAAGGGCTTTCCTCCAGCAGGCATGAACCACATTGTAAAATGCGGCCAACCCCATTCAGCACTCTCCAACACCAGCCACATGGCTTATGGCAACCATGAAACCGCAGTGAAACCAGTGGTGGACAAAGCCCTGGAACCTTCTACACCCACCATGGGCTTACAGCTGCCATCACACAGCCAGGACTCCATCGCAAGTAATTCTTTTGTCAGTTAAGGCTTTAATTTTGCCAGCAACTTTGAAAAAGGAGCGTGCAGCTCCCTTCCCCCAGCAGCCACTCAGCTCCCTTTCCCCAGCAGCCACTCTTCTTTTCCACTTTGCTTCAAACGCAACTGCAAATACGATTTGAAATGTCTAAAAATCCTGAGGGAAGGAAAAAAAAAAAAAGAAAAAAAGACCAACCCACCACGTTTACTTCTTTCTTTTGAGTCATATTTAGCATCTAAAACACTTCCTGGGCACCTTCCATAATCCAAGAATATTTTTCCCTCTAGCCAGACTAGTTTACCAAAATATTAACTTTCACATTAATGGAGCCATAGGGTACTTCAGTATTTCTCTCCCTTCTCAACTTGACAGCTAATGAGCCCAGGAGAAGTTAAGGTTGTTCTTATAGAAATGTAATTGCATGTAATGGGCTTCGAAAATACAGACTGCCATCTTCAACACATCAGCATTCACAGACCCCGAATTTCCAGGAAGAGCCAAAACGACAGCAGGAGGCTCCTAATGCACCGGTGGGAAGAGGTTGGGCTATTCAGCTCAGCTGAACCACAGACACCAATCACTTACACACAATTTAAACTATTTGGATCCATGCAAATTTAACTTTACAACTACAGGGGCATCGCCTGTCTTTGGCTGAGCTGGGTATATTTCACAACACTCTTATTTTGCTTCCTGTTCCTGTCCCAGCACCTCCAACAGCTGGAGTTAAAGCCACCCTGTTCTGCCTTAGGCGATTGCTGGAAATGCTATTGCAAGGATATAACTCTCTGGGGTTCATCCCACAGCCAGAAAGCGGCAGCATTTGAATGGAAGTCATGAATACCTGCTATTTCTGGTGTCCCACTTTCCTGATCTGATACTCAGTTTACGGACCTTCTAGCAAGGGTGAAACATCTGCAGATTACAACCTTCTTCTTCGAAACATTAACTTACTACTTCGTTAGAGAGAAAGCTTCTGAGTACACGGAGCCACAACAAAATAAAGCTGATATTTTGATACCATTTAGATTTGCAGCAGGTCTGAAACCTTTTCATTAAGTATCAGCAAGTTGGAAAAAAGAAAAAAAAAAAGCACCACTCTGGGCAGAGCTGATGTTAAAATAGAGCCTGTATAAAGCCACGGAGAAACTCCCAAAAGCTGTCCTTGCCCTCACCTCTGCATCACCCCAGGAGCACAGAACCACCATCTCTGTAAGCCATGTCTAGTACAGCAGTTTTACAAACTGTATTTTGCTGTCTTTCCAATCTAACACTGACAGAATTGGACAGAACACCCTTCTCGGTCTTTGGGAAATTCTAGGTTCCACCTGGTGAGACGAAATACAAGGAAGCTCAATCTCCACACGCCTCACCCCAGCGATGCTGGCAGAGTCCTGCAGTACTTCTGTCCTGTGCTACTTCACCACAAAAACTGTACTAACCCTTAGAGGCTCAGTTTTGGGACATTTCTCTCTCTCTCAACAAAATAAGAAAACTTTGTTGGTTATTTGTGTTTAGGAATGGAAAGGAGCTTTCTCTTCCAACTCAATTCACACCTGGCTGCTGAATTGCGTTTGGAAGCATATGTTCAGCTTGTACAATTTCACAAAAGAAATTCACTATATTAACTCCAAGAACAGTTAGCTGCAGCAGGGTGATCACCCTGACGGACTGCAAGGAGCCTGGATGCAGCAGGGGTGCTTGAAGGCTCAAGTGCCTTCAACCATCAAAAGTTTGTCTTCTTAGATGACACTGCTGCATGCAAGCAGCAAAGCTCCAGGAGGCTGGGGTAAACCCAAAGTACATTTTGATTTTATTTTTCATTCCTTGATGCCTTTCTGGCTCTACGGTAGTCTCAAAGAGGGGTCAGGTCCTCCATGGCCAGTTGCGGTGCTACAGCCAATTCAAAAAGCCTCCCAAAGAAAGATTAACAGCAGTTTTATTTGGTTGGTTGTTTTTTTTCCAGAAGGAAAAGGACTTACCAAAAACCAAGACACACGTGCAACAATCCAGCTGCCCACCTCACATATCCCTTAAACACCGAGGCCACAATGAACCCTTTCACCAAAATATTTCTAAACATTTAAACTGAAAGAGGGGAGATTGAGGTGAGATCTCAGGAAGAGATTCTTTGCTGTGAGGGTGGTGAGACCATGGCCCAGGTTGCCCAGAGAAGCTGTGGCTGCCCCATTCCTTGAGGTGTTCAACGCCAGGTTGGACAGGTTTTGAACAACGTGGTCTAGTGGGAGGTGTCCCTGCCCACGGTAGGGAGGTTGGAACTCGATGATCTTCGAGGTCCCTTCGAACCCTTCTGTGATTCTCTGACTTAAGGCTGATTTTATTGGGTTTACGAGAAACAACGCTCTCCTAACTTGCTCAAATGGGATTTGATAATCCTGTCATCCTTCCAGGATCTACATGGAAAATGGATACTTTTATATATATATATATATATATTAAAAAACCAAAACCATTAAAAATGTCCTATATTATATACACTTTATATATAAATGTCTTTTGATTTTTTGAAATGACACACCAGCTTCTGCCATACCAGTAACTCCTGCATCACAGTTTTACAGTGCAATATCCCAGCTCCTTTGGGTGCACCAAACTAGGCGATGGTAGCAAGTTTCTGCTGCAGAGGTGACCCTCAACCCGCACTCCTTATGGAGCTGGTGTTACAAAGCAGAGGGACTTGGTGCAGGAGTGACACGACTGCTATTTGCATAGCTGTAGGTTTGGGTAGTTTTACCCCCACATGGACTAAAGCTGGGTTTTTTTTGGCTGGCATAACCTCTCCTCCTGTGCTAGGTTTGCCTGGCTGTCCCCACAAAGCACCCTATGTGTGGGCAAAACCCCAAACGAACTTGGCAAGCGTCTTTTTAGGGAAGAAAAAAAAAAACCAACAACCAGGCTTAGAAATATGCTGACAGGCAAGCGGACATCCACTGACACAGCTGAAGCACACAGATTTTAAGGGCTGTCCCCAGAAACTAGCTTACATACAATACTGAATTAAAATAAAAGTCTGATTGCATAAGGGGCAGATTGATTTACTACCTGCAGCCGTATTAAAGCATCTGGGTAATACATTGTGGAAACTGTGCGAGAGCCATTGAAACCCACAGTTGTTAGAAAAGTTGTTAGAAAAACACCCCCGCAAGCCATTTTTTTTCTAAAAGACAGAGATAACACCACTGGGATGCACGCTAATGACAAAACTTTGAATGAGCATTTATTGAAACCTCTTCAACAAATACCACAGTGAAGCTCCTTCTCACTGGAGAGCTGAATTACCTCTGGACCGGTCGCCTTGCAGCTTTGCACAGCGGCTGCTTTGTCAGTGATTGCAAATTACAGGTTTGTTGTTTTTGTTTTTTTAAAGAAAAACAAAAACAACAAACCACTTTTATTCAAAATTGTTTAATGTCTCAATTCTGCAAAAAATTGTTACATCTGCACATACCGGTATGTCTTGGAAAGCTGTAAGGAACAGCAAAGCAAGCAAACAAACAAACAAATCAGTTTAATAAGATAATGCATAACATAATTTACCCTACAGTTAATGAAGCCGGCATGCAGTACAGCCAAGAATTACACACTCAAGTCCTCCTATTCTCGTGCAAGGGTACAAAATGCTAACAGATTTCAAGGAAAGCTAATTAGTACTATCATTTACTGTAATGAGAAAGGAAATTGTTATTGCATGACAGATGGTATTTGTTTTACATCACATGCAAGATAAGCAAAAATCATATAAAAGCATAGCCAGCCAAACAGGTAGTTCCATGAGATCTGCATCCTGAATTGATTCCCTGCTGCCTCCTCCCACCCTTACCCCCCCCAAAAAACATCACAATCAAGTTCTACCCCAATGTTTTCTTGAGGTATACTGACCATAAACACCCTGCTACTGTTATCCTATGTTAGCTAATGAAAGGCAATATTTAGCAAAAATAAGAAAACAAGCACAGTGACTGCATTCCAGCTTTGCAAGTTTTACAGCTCTCCTTATTTTATACAAACCAAACTAGAGATTTGATACCGCTCGCCAAAAATTACGGAGGAATGTAATGGAGAAATCTGTTCAATTCACAAGACGAGGCTATTTCCACACAACTCTCTTCCCCATCCAATGAGGTTTTGCTGTCACGCCATAGATGGCTGTGATGCCACCCAACACGCTGCCCAGACAAGGAACCCCATTGCTGCTGTAAAATAGCATGTTTTGCAGATTAAGTGCTGCCTGTCCTAACGCAGCACAAGTGAAAATAATGCAAGGGGTACTTATCTTCAGCTACAGAATCAATGATACTCCGGGACATAAAAATAATTATGTATGCACACACACACACACACACACACATATAGCATTTCTGAAAAAAAAAACAAACAACCCACAAAGTTTACAAAGAAAAGAAAAAAAGCCAACAGAAATTGTTCACCCTGAGCAATTGGCATTTTCCCTCACTCTCCTCCATTTTGATGAGTGCAGAATGCAACTATATTTATCCCCCCTGTAAACATCCTCTGTGACATGTACATCACAACAACAAAGGGCAGACAGTATTTTGCAGAGATTAGAAAAAAAAATAAAAATTCTGTGACTCAATCCCAGCTGAATCTATATCAGAGAAGGGAGCAGGGAGTAAGCAGGATACTGGTGGTCTAAACCTAAAGACTTTTTATCTTTTGCCAGGTAAATGCATTTGAAAAGAAAAAAAAATAAAAACCAGAATAAAACACGACATTCTTAACTACATCAAAACCGGCGTGCCCACTGAGTTTGCATTCTGCCCCTCTTCCTCTCTTTAATGCCCCCCAGCCCCAATAAGCATCCATGGAGAGGGACATCAAGAGAAGCAGATTAATCTATTTTGCTCTCAGTATTTATGAGAGGGTGCACATTACACCATTACTTCTGGAAAAAAAAAATTAAATATAATCATAAAAGAAAGCCTGTGTTTCACAGAAGTCATCCATATTCACTGGCAAATTATATGCCGATTTAGAAGATACAGAAGGGCTGTGGAGGCAGATGGGGGAGGAGGAGGAAGAGGAAAAAAACCCAAGAGTAAACAATATGAAGTTATACCCAGGGACAGCACAGGCACGTACCTGCTGGGGGATGCCATTTCCTCTACATTTTCCACCCCAACTGCTCCGTTTTACCATCATTGCCACTACCAGCCTCCCAGCCGGCGACTGCTGCCCGAGCGTCCCAGCTGGCTGCGACTGAGGCAGCCAGCGGCTTCTCTCCGCTCCGTGATTCAGTCTCCTTGAGGGATGTGCTGCATTGTACTGCGTGAGTCATCCCAGAGGTATTCTGCATATTACAGCCCTGGCCTGGACCATTACTCATTCTCAACATCCTCCCGGCGAGCACTGACCAAAGATCTCTGCTTCCCCACCCCGCTTATAAAGCTGGGGAAAAAAAATAAAAAAATTAAGATACAAGTGCCATTAAGCAATAATGGGGGCGTTAAGCAGTGGCTGACGGAGGAAACGTGCTACTGGGAGGTGGCACCAGACCGGTGGGAACGTCACCCATGACTGCAAACAGGTCCAAAGTTTAAAGCTGGGCATCATCATCTCCTCCGGTAACCCAGGCTGCACTTTATTCCCCGAAAGCTGCTAACACAGCGCTGGGATCAAGGGTCCAAACAACTCAGGCTTGGAGGAAGTACTCAGCCCTCCCCACGAGCCCATCACAGCTTTTAGCAGCATTTAAAAGATTTCCAGTTTGTAGCTGATACCAGTTATATGTCCTTGCACACCTATATCCAGCATAGCAGCATCTCAACATATGAGCTTCATTTCAGGTAGGAGGTCTCAAGAGCTCATTCGCTGCTCAAAACTTCACAACTGCTTTACCTCCTCACTCAGGCACTCCCTCCCCGCCAGGAGTTATACAATCATCCCTGGATGCCCTCTTACTTTTTTTAAAGCAGAAATGTTGCTCAAGAACTGCCTCAGCACCAATGACAAGAATAAAAATTGTGACGCTGGGACTCTGAAAGTGGCTTCTAAAAATGCTTGCCTGATTTTGGAACTAATCAACGCTGATTATTAGATAGGAGAGGGAAAGAAACCTAACTGAGGCGTTTCCAGGCTTAACTGCTTCTGCCTTCCTCAAATCTAAACTCTTAAAATTTTAATCTGGGGCAAAAACATCCCTTTTCCCCCAGGACAGGGAGCAGTGTCCCAGGTGGCACTGCCTGAAAGCCTCCATTAGGAAAGCTGCACCCTGAATTTACAGACATAGTAACCTAAGGTCGCGCCAGGCTCTTGAAAACTTCAGATCTGGATGATGTAAACCCCGAGCTGAAGAAGCTGCAGAGCGTGGACCTTGGGCTGCACAGAGGATGCTGAGGATACCCCAAGTTTCCTGGACAGAAGCATTTCTTTGCTGCTTCTCGTTACAGGTGTAGCTGCAGGCACCTATTCACAGCTTGGATGGATTTTGTCACAGCAGCGCAACCAATGTACAGTCCAAAGTCATGATGAAGGCAACAGGCAGCACTCACTTTGTTACAGTGGGATCAAGTGACAGCTGTGTTTACCCCATTTCAATATACAACACAAAAACATCCTTAATTTAACGGGCAAAGTGTACTCCATTTTGGAAGAAGTGCATTTGCAACCACCGGGTAACTGATTAGCTGGTCAAAGCACCCTGTGAGCCAAGTAATTAAGATTAAAAAGTGTGGTTTTTTATTTTATTTTATTTTTATTGCACGCTCCCAGTCCACAATTCATCCTACCCAGATGCACCAGGATTTGCTGCCTTGCTCTCCTGCTCATCAGCTCTGACCCGAGCTGTCTCCAGCAAGAGCTCAGCGTGCAAGTCCAAAGCAATGTCTGCCAGAAAAATCAAAGTCCTTTCTGCTGCAAGTCCAGTTTCTAAAGTTTTTTTCTCCCATGGGGCAATGAAATTTGCCTCCCAGTCAAAGACAAAACTATCTTTGAATAAGCTATGTTGTAAGCGTGTTTTTGAAACATCAGCTTGAGCAGTTACATCTCCCCAAAGCTTCTCCACTTTCTCGCCTCCCCACTACTCAAGGGACCAGTTCGCCACTGGTCCTCCTCGGAGCACAGCCCACAGCAAGACAGGAGACAGACAGAGCACCAACATCAGATGGCATATGGAGGAGCAGCATTAACAGAGACTATCCCAGCATTACACATCCAAAGATGGGGTTAGACAGAAAAGCCATCAGGCACATAAAGCAAACATGGTATCATAGGGCAGCTTGCAGCTCACATAGCCAGGTTGAGCCGTGACTTGGGTATTTTCGGCAAAATCACCTGTTTGCTGGTGTGCCAGGAGCAGGGGCAGGCAGGGAGAAAAACACTGCACATGAAAATATAACACGCACAAATGCTCTCCATTTTACAGTGTATTCCATCCGTAGGGATGTAATTGGAGCAAGTCACGCCCTGGCTTTCTGTCTCCAGCAAGAAGTAGCTGCATCAGTCAAGAAGAACCACCACTTAATTTGGTTGGCTTCAAGTCCTACTCCCAAGGGTTCTCTCTGAAGGGAAGCATGTATCTAGTCACCAGACAGTTGTTAGGATCAACTGAATCACCGGCTGTGTTCTCGCTTTTGTGTATGTTCTTTAAACTTAAGGCTAAGCTAACAACCCTTGGTCCAGAGTGGGCTACCCTTGTGCTACCACACTTTTGATTTATGTTTTTCCCGTCCAACATCACCACACACCTATCACAACCAGCTTGGTGGTACAATGAAATCTCCTACAAAGCTTTGTACCTTTCCTCACTTGAACCAGCGAGTGGCTGCCCTAGTACATGGACAATTTCCCCTAGTTTACCACGGACCGCTAAGGGCTTTGGCTATTAGAAATCCAAAGTGGCCAAAGAAATCCAACTGGGAGAGCCAACAAAGCGGTTGACCCGCTTTCCACTGCCTGTTGGCCAACTCCAAGCACAGTTTGAATACTCAAGTCTGTGATTGCAGCACAAGAAGCCCCTTCCCGCTGTAGCTGCTGGGAATATTTGTGATTGAGAGAATAAAACTCAAATCACCTCACCAAATATCAGCAATATTAATGGGATGAATTTCTGCAGCATGACATTGACACAGCATGCACGACAAAAATCTGACAGCTTGGAACAGGTTGCCCAGAGAAGCTGTGACTGTGCAATCCCTGGAGGTGTTCAAGGCCAGGCTTGATGGGGCTTTGAGCAACCTGGTCTGGTGGAAGGTGTTCCTGCTCAGGGTAAGGGGGTTGGAACTGGATGGTCTGGAAGGCCTCTCCCAACCCAAACCATTCTATGACTCTGCTCACATAAAAAGATGCTTTGGTACATAATTTCAGTGCAGTGCAATATTGGTTTTTGAGTATCAGCAAGCCCAGGTCTGTACAAGACATTCTGCAACTTATTGGGTCTTATCAGCCAGGAATACCAGGCAAGCTACCTCAGGTGTAGCATTTCAGTATTTCCTATTGCAATATTGCCTAAACATTGCTTACTGTGCCTTTTGAGGGGTAAAGAAGGGTGCTTTTGTCCATCTTTATTTAAAAAGAAAAACAAAACCAACACAAACACTAAGAAACAATCCACCACAAAAGACTTCACAGATATGGTCAGTGCAGCTTTTTGTCCAGCACTTCAGACAGCCATTTCATTTGTGCTGTCCCTCTTGTCCAAAAAGCTTTCTTGGGTTCATTTAACCTGCAGGGTAGAGAAGAGCTGCAAGTGCAGGAGAATAGGAAAAAGGGCACAAAAGCTGATCCTTAGGAATGACTTCATGTCATTTATGATGTGCTTGTGTCTGAATATTCAGGAGCACCAAAATGCACCTTCCTACCAACCATTACCATGCTTTCCCTATTTTCCATGAAACTTGAATAAGGTTCTGCCAACGCAAGCAAGATATTATTAAAATTACAGCTAAACAGCGCTTCAGCAGTTGAGGAGTCTGCTGGGGGAGGGATGGTCCATAAAAGCCCAAGCGGGAGCAGTTCTGGTCACGGCACAGCTCGATTCTGTTTATGCACTTCCCAAGATAGACTCCAGGCAGATGTTAGGTATTACTGAGCATGATGCTTCCCTAACACAAATGGACCCCGAGTACTCCAGTACAGCTAAGGAAAGAGGAAAACTGTGGTATTTAATCTCTTGTAAACATCATCTGATCCAAAGCAAGAGAGAACCCATGCCTTTTTCTTTTTGCAGTTGGCTCAGGCTAGCTGCAAACTACCCGCACGGTGGGAGCACCCTATCACTGATGCCCAGCAGCAACTGCTTTGCCCAGGCTGGGCTCATTGTCCTAGCCTGACCAGATCATTACATATAGCACAATCCCAGGTCCTAGCAAAGGCACAACCTATTTATAAATTACAGAGATGCTAAATGATCATGGAAAGTTGAAGGCAGCATTTCTTTGCCATTTCAAACTGTGGAAACCAAGGTAACTCTTTATAGGTGGGTTTAAAATGCCCATTTGCTGTGACTGACAACTTGCAGCAATAATTTTTCTTTTCTGGGTGTTTTAAAGCTTAGGCCTTGGGCAGACACATCACTCTTGTAGACAAATGGAGCTGTATTGTCATACAGATGACAATAAAAACCAACCCCAGCATAGATGTGTATTTCCATCCAGGATGTAAAAAGGTTCTGGGTGGAGGCCATGTGGATTTAATTTTCCTGCAGACAGATCAAAGGAAAGCTGCCGAAAGCATCTTACTTGACTCCAAATAAACATCCATGACCAGAAAAGAGGTTACACAAATGACACGCACCCAGCTCCTCTGTGCCAAAAAGCCTTCTGTGCTTTTCTTCCAATTAAACCTTCCTCCGTCGCTCCTCGTTGATACCCAGTCAAACAGCTCTCATATACTCAAGGAAATCTAATGCCATACTGTGCTTTACTCCTGTGACATGGACTCCATCACGACAGGGAAGGCTGCAAATTTTCGTTTTCTTGACAAAACAAGAAAAAAAAAGGCTAGAAAAAAACCAAGACTTTTCTCTTCCCTTTTTTCCATACTTAAATACTTAGCTCAAAGGAGAGGTGGTTTTATGTTCTGCCTCTCCACAGTTTACATCTGAACTTGTGTTTTTCTTGGATTAGTATCTCCTAGACTGGCTAGACTGGAATGCCATGAAGAGATACATACCTCTGACCACCTGAGAACAGGGATTGCTCACAACACAGGTTGGAGAACTTGACTTGGCCAGCTGTCAATCAAACTTCTGTTTCATTTCAGCTTTAACCTAGACTGCTTAGTCTAACAGATACTTAACTCCAGTTTATCTACAAAAGATCTGAAGTGATGAATCCACAACATCCCTAATATATATATAATTTCTTTTTAAAGTGTAAACCTTCTTTTAACTAACCACTGCCTTCCCTTTCTGTAGGATAATTTTTTCCTCATGCAAGTACTCTCAGATTAATTATGTGTACCCCAGATTGCATCTATCTGTGTTCTAGCCTACTCCAATTTCTTCTTTTGAGATTTCACATCATCTTTGCTACTCTTTCTGATGGTGGGTGCTATCTGTCACAAAACCCTCATGTCAGGACTCAATACTCCATGCTAAAAGCATCTGCAAGGACAGGAAGATACAGCAGCCAGAGGCAAGCACCACAATATCTGCCTAGATATTTAAATACACCAAATACTTCCACGTAAAACCAGGCTGACCAGTTCCAAGCTCATATACTCAAGCCGATGTTGACTGCACCTCCTTTCAGCCAGCTTCCAGTTTTGCTGGGGACTGACTTACCAGCTTAAATTTTCAAGATTCCTCTGCCTCTCCTGTAAGCGTTACTAAACATCATCTTGCCCTTGTCCAGCTCCTCCAGTGCTCTCGGGAACAAGCTGCTGTTTTACAGACTTAAAGGAAGATGGTTAATGCTTATGATTCTGTTTTCATTTTTAGTAGCATGAGAATTATTTTATTGCTCATTTAATATAGTGATTCTCACTGTCTGCCTCTTTCAGAGCACAGAAATGATGCAGGGCATGCTTCCCCTCCTGCACACAGTACTGCAAGCCTTGCTATGCCTGCCCTGTAGCAGGGCATCCAGCATTAACCATTATTCAGCTTTCTGATGTTATTCTTGAAGTTAGACAGCAGCCAGAGACTTCTTATCAATACCTTCGGCTTCCTGTGGCCAACTGTGCATATCTTCCAAACTCTTACTTTGTTCTCCCTGCAGCCAGCTTTCCTGTTTACATCTCGGCTGTCGCTTCCCTTGCAAAGCTGAAGGGCTTTGGGGGGGTGGAGGGGAATATAAAAAAAAAGGCACAAACAAACAAGCGAAGTTTCCTCAGGCTGCTGGCAGTTGCGTCCCTCTCTTCCTTTGCCCGGTCACAAGTGCCATTTGCATTTAACAGCATCTATTTCCTGCGTTCTGCCTTAACAGGCAGCTTTTTAAAATGCTGGACAACTCAGTGCCTGCTGAATACATCACTGGCAAGAGCAATTTCCTTGGCATACAGCACGAAGTCCATCAGGGGAGATCATCTGGGGGTCATCCCATATTCTCATTCTGACAGGTGAGGATGAGTTACTCAATGTATTGCATATCCGTGTTTCCATGACAATTCCTTCCAAAAAGGTAAGTTTTAGATATTTCCCCAGGGACAGCCAGAGTCCTAAGTCATACTGGATGGTGAATGGAGCCTCCCATAGTCTTTCATTTGTGCAGCATTGACTGTGAACTAACTTCTCATCCTGCTCATCTCACAGATGGTGCAGTTGGAACCATCCAGAACCAATCAGGACATCAATGCCCCACAGAAGAACAGAAAAACTGCTTAAGCTTAGAAAATAACTAGTAACAGCTTATGCAAGTCTATTCATTTAACAGGTCACACCACTCTGTTTAAGCACGCTCTTAACCCTAGCACACTTAAAAACATCAAAAAATGAATACTGAAGAAAAGCGACCTTACCTTCTTGCTGAACACAGCCACAGAATCATAGAATGGTTTAGGAAGGGACCTTAAAGATCACCTAGCTGCACACCTCCATGCCATGGACAGGGACCCTCCCACTAGACCAGGTTGCTCAAAGCCCTGTCCAATCTGGCCTTGAACACCTCCAGGGATGGAGCTTCCATTGCTTCTCTGTGAGAAGAAAGAATTCACCTTTCAAGCAAGATAAATATTTGCAAGGAAGAGCCTTAGTCTAAAGACAGGTCTCTGCTCCATTCATGCAAAGGGAGGGCAGCCCAGAGGGCTTCAGAGGGATGTTTTGGCTCCCAGACAAGACAGCAACGAAAGTGCAACGTGCCAAGACTGCCCTGCAAGGCCTTGTTGTCTGCTGGAAATTAATATTCAGAGCAAACAGCGATGGCGTTTCAGTATGCTATGGGAGAGAAATACACTGTACATTGGCCAAAAGCAAGTTGAGGACAAGCTTTGCTCAACAATTTGCACCGTCACAGGAAATCATGAGTTGTCAAGTTGTCTGAAATAATTAAATTAAAATATACCCACCCCACCTTTCTGTGTGCACGAGGCAATTCAAAACATTATCCCTTTGTCCAGGGATGCCTTTTTATTCATGTTAGTGCCAGGTGGCCAAACCATGTTTTCTCCAGCACGTGGACGGCACTGGAGGTGCCACTCGGCCAATGCCTTGAAGATGCTGTGGCTATCGATGCAATCCAGCATGTTTCACAGAAACCCAAGGCAGTGGCAGCACCAGTGTTGACTTACGGGCTGTGTCACAGACCCAGCTTCCACAGATTCAGAGACGGAGTGGGATGATGACAGCTCATCCCAATCTAACACTGTCCCTTGGAGATGCCTGCATGATGCATACCATCAAGTTTGAAGTAAAATGGAGAAGCCACATCCTCACTTCAGCCTGTCCAGATGTGCTCAGGCTATAACAAGGCCATGGAGAACCTGGGAGTCAAGTCCCCATTCACCACATGCCTGCATGCACACTTTAGGAGGAATATGTTTATATGCACATACTTAATGCATGCATTTAAAAACTGAGCTGAGATTAGCTGAAAGTAACAAAAGTTAGTACTGTGCTGGCTGAAAAGATTGTCTCCATCCTGTTGTAAGAAGGCAACATAACAGCTTCTCTGTTGACTAATGGCCAATGCTCACCTTGCTAATAAATTCGGGCCCTCTCTAAACAAGCTGTAGATGTAACAACATCCCTCTTCTAGGAGTCTAGGTAACACCTGGACAGAAGACCTCCAGATGCACTTACAACCAAATAAATTAAGTTTAGCTGAAACAATGCTTTGCCAAAACCAACACAAAGACAGTGACCTCTGGAATTTGGGGCTACTCACAGACGTCCTAAAGGATGCCATCAACTAAGTCATACAAAAGGTACTTTAACCCCTGGCAGTGACTCATCTAGGTATTTTTTCTAGCAAAAAGCTTTATTACTGATGGAGAGTTTCCTATTATTTGCATGGAAATTCAGAAGAGAACAGTAGATACTAATTTGTTAAAGAGACAGATAAACATGTACAGGAAATACTTCTACTAAGGTCCTGATCCTCTGAAGATTAATAATCTACAGTACTGGAGACAAAACCATGACACTGAGGAAATAAGCAAACTATAAAAACAGGAAGAAGTGGAAGCTTATTTTTTTAATGTTATTTTGAGGGAATATTTGTTTTTCTGAAGCTTAAGATACCAGCAAAAGCCTCCATCTGCAGGACACACTATTTTCTATACAAAAGCAGCTGCAGAGTTTCCCCACCCAGGTCCCCAGAGCTGTCAGTCCGGAGAGGCCATCCTGCACATCGCGGATTAGCTGCCTCCCCAGCCAACATTGTTATTTGGTTTTCACTTCATTTAAAGTCATTATAAGGGCTGCTGCTGAGCGGGCAATACTCTGTAGGTGATACCAATAAATCCAGTTATTTTGCTGTTGCATTTCCCCCCCCCATACACCTTCCCCCCCAGCCACAGGATGAAGGCGCTCCCCTCCAGATCAAGTATTTTTGGTATATTTACCGTAATACTCAAGATAGCAGTAGTCGGAAACAAAGGGTTTTGTCACAAACAAAAACGATTAAGAAAAGATATTCTGGAGTGTTCCACCTTGGTTTTAGTTAGAACAAAAATAAAACCACCTCTGCCATGAATTACAGTCCCTCCAAAGATGCAGTGGGGATGTGCCGAGGCCAACCACTGCCTCTGCAGCAACTTGGTAGCACAACTATTTTGGGACCATCACAAGTCCCCAAAGCTGAACAGACATCACCGCTTTGTCCAGAGACATTAACCCTTTATTCCATCTCAAAAACATCTCCTGCTAGCTCACAGTGGCACAACAAAGAGCCCTCGGACTGGTGTCATGTTCTAGGTATACGTTATCCTACTCCAGTCAATCAGGTTGAGGCACAGCATTGCCCAGGGTTCTTCTGCTGTTAAAGGAGGTAGAAAGCGTAGGGGACAGGGATACCACATCAATTTGTCCTCATCCAGGAACTTATTGAAGTGACTTCTCCTTCTCCTTGCAAAAGCCTGCAAGAAATTTAGATCATTCCCACTGCAACGAGTGCTATGCAGAAATACTGAACGTCACCCTAAGAGCTGAATTAGGCTCACATCTGCCTGTAGACCTCCCAGAGCACAGAAAGCCACCAGTAGGGAAATTAAGTTTAACTTAACCTGCAAAAGACTTAAATATTTATGTTTATAATATGTTCCTGTCATTTCATTCTTTAGTACCATATATAGTCGAATTATTTTTGTCCACTGGAAGTGACCCCTTTGAACTAGGCCATTCACTGCTTCAGAAATATAATTAAATTTCCACATTAGTTAGCAGATGTTATTTAACTGTAGGGGGAAAATTATCTACATAATTAAAAAAAAATAAAATATATAGTATCAACCCAGCTTTCCACTTGGATTTGACCTCTACCACAACTGCAGTGAAGACCTAGATGCTTGTGCATGCTTACTGCATGGAACATTTGTGTAAATATCTATATATTGTACCAAACACTAAGCATTTTCTACTTTTCTGACACAGAACATATCAAGACATGTGTTTTCTGGTTTTGTACTTATCTACTGGGCCAGCAATTGACTGTAACAACAGTATGGTCAATTAAATTACAATAAGATCAGAGAAGTAATGATCTGACTCTGAAAACAATGTTTAAAATTTCAGTTCACCCAAATCATTCCTATCTAGAGAAACACTGACACTGCTACAGCAGTGTTGAGTGCACTGACACACTCCCTCCTGATGACAAGGGACAAGCGAGGGTCTGTGCTCAGCAGCCTGCCTGAGCCCACCAAGGTTCGCTCAGTGGTACCTACATTAGGCCAAGCCACATTCCTTTTCTGAGTGATTAATTACATTAAAATCTTGCTAAATCACTGCACATCCAAGAAGACCAACTGTTAATCTTGTCTAATTTTTGTCTCCCACGTGCATTAGTGTACCAGGGTTGTTGCGTGACAAAATGTTTTACACCACCTCATAGCTCCTCCAGTTAACTGATGGCATTGGTAATTAACCAACTTGCATCAATTACAAGCAGAGATTGGAATAATATTAACAGACACAGACAGAATCCTTGAGTGCTGCCTTCTAGGAAATCACTATCAAGAAAAAGCGCTGTTAAGGTTCATGCTCTCCAGCTAATTAAGTATTTGAGACAGTGGTGAGAAGCTGCATGCAAGTCAGTGTTCATCTTGGTTCCTCATGCTTTGCACCCTCAAGTGTCACCCAGAAATGTCATTTCAACACTGAAACAGCACCCAGATATTCTGGCTTTGCCCCTTCTTTGCTCTAGATGAAGATGAAGGATGAGGCTACCAAAAAAACCTGGACAATACTTCCACAAAAATACCAAACATTGACACCCGACATTACGACAATTTGTCAGGTGTGAGACAATTAGCAAAATACAACAGTCTATTTTTCTCCATCATCTGCCAATAGTCATCAGATACTTTCAGAAGCCAGATAGGCTCTTCAAGTGCCTCTCTTTCTTCAAACCATGTAAAAATAGTCTGAAGTAATAAGAAATCACAATAAAATGACAAAAGAAAAACCCCAACCTTCTTCTTTAGCAGCCTTGGCTAAAGAGCATGAAGGACACAACACCAATGTTGAAGGTGTTGGACATTTCTTCTGGGGCATCCCATGGCTTCTTGGCTTTGCACTGCCCCAGCTGCACGGGGCATTTTTTCCTTATTTATTAAGTCAACCAGTGTTCAAAGTTTCCGGGTAATTCAGCAAGTCGGAGATGCATGCCAATGACATCAGATATAAAAGAACACCAGTTATTAAAAAATAAAAAAATAAATCAAGCAGCTTAAAAAATTTCCACAGCATTTAGAGACTGTGGACTCTCCTGACAACCAAGGTAGGAACAGGGGAGGCTGGGCTCTGGTGCCAGGCACTCCAGAAGCCCATCATGCCTATGATGACCAGCTGTTGCCAGTATGAAAGATGGCACGGGGACTATTCCAAAAATCCTGCTCCTGAAGGGTGCTCAGGACTTCCTCTTGACCCTCCGCCAAGCGAGTGGCATCGCAAGCTCAAAGTGGCTCCTCACTTGCTTTCCCCAAACGCTGCTGTGACATGGGTACAGACAGTTCTTAGGAGCACAGCAGTGCCTGTGCTGCTTCCAAATAGCAGATTTTATTGCTAATGCCAGCTGCTAACAGCTGGCAGCGCAATAACCCGCACCCACGGGCTGCTGAAGGTGCTACATCGTATTTAGATTTGTAGGGCTAAAATTAATCTTTTCCTTTGATATGGAGTAATTTTTGCTTAGCATCTCAGTGCTTGTTCGGGCAGGCTTTCTATCCACCTGGGGCAAGCAGGCTCTTCAAGCTTAATTAGGTCATATCCCAGGCTAAAGAATTTAATAGTCAATTGAAACACTGTGCCAACCTATGATGTGCTCTGAATGTCTCTCATACCTCGTGTGGTGGAGGTTCAAGGGTGGAAGGACAGCTTAGGGGAGGGGAGAAAGTTTAATTTTAGCCAAAAGGAAGAACAAGTTCAGCATACCGCCTAGCTGAAGAAATAAATTAAAAATCCACTCTGCCACAACTCTGCTCCCTGACATAAGCCGGCTAATTTACGCATGATCTGTAACGCAGAGGAGTGTTCACAAAACTAGGGCTATAGCCACAGACAACATAAGTCAAGAGTTCTGTGCTATGCCACGTGGGGAGCAAATCACACAATTCTTCAAGCTACTAAAACTTTAAAAAGCTGCCAAAACCTTAAAAAGCTACCATGTATTTCTGTACCAACCCACTGATGGAGCCCATTCATTGCAAACCTCATCTCTTGAGGGGTCACCATCGATGGGTGCAACCAAAGGCATGGATGGCCCCCACAGGCTGCCACCTGCACTTGGGCAGGAGACTATCTGCAACCCACTCCCAGTCACCAAACAAGTGGAAAATAGCTCCTTATATAAACCCAGTTCTTGCAAGTTTATATATTCCTGTGCCACGTTGTTGTGTGTTTTTGTATGAAAAACCACAAAGCCCAAGCTCGGAGAGACTTTTTCCATGTCTGCCTGCACACATTTGATCAGAGGGAAGATGGTAACCGCCTTCTGACCTTTACAACAAGCCACTTTTCAGAAAATTAAGGCTATCCTGCAGAGGAAAGTTACCACATACATAAGCAAAGATCTTCCTTAAGCACAAGAGGTTAGTATACTTAGCATTTTAATTAGATCATGAATGACAAAGCCACATTCGGGCAAAAAAGTTCCTGTACTCAAGATGTTCCAAAATAAAACAAATATACAGAGACTGGGTTTTAGCCTTTAAGTATTTCCTTCCCTATATTTAAGGTCTACAATTTTCTGAAGTTAAATATAAAATAGCAAGAATGTGTAAAGGAGTGAACAGAAACAACCTTTCAAATTCTCGCACAGCAGCATTCATGTTCCCTGCAAGGCAGCACCTTCTAACAAGCCACATTTTCCAATCTCTCCAGTCTTGAGTAGAAAACTCAATAAACCCAGAGAGACTGGGTTTTAAAAATTTACCTTTCCTGTCCAGGGAGTTTCTGAACCCACTTTATGAATTATTCAGCAAGAGATGCCTGGAACCAGGTGCTCAACCAAGCACATTCCTACTGGAGCCATCCTTTGTTTTTCTGCCACCTCACCAGCCTAGGGCACTTCAGACAATCTACTGGCAGGACTTTCCTGAATACTGTATTATGCATCTTTATAAAGGATTTTAAACTTCTGGAGGGTGGTTGTTTTTTTTTTTTCCTGTCAAGAATTTGAAGCAAAACATCAAATCAGCAAAACACGTTAATGGGTTACGTCCTCTCATTGATAAAGCCTTACCATTTTCTAGGGTCTTGAAATGCATGACATAACAGGAAAATATTACCCATGGATCGAAGAACAACCTTTCTGCATTTGCTGTACTTGTTGCAAGAGACCTTGAGCACAACTTTAGGCACTTGAGTTTTCTCCTAACACAACACCTCTTCTGTAAAACATGGCACAGTTCCCTTTCTCGTTTGGTCTGCACCATGGACTTCCATGCCACACACCTGTCCTTGACAACCACAGCCATCCGTCATGCTTCAGTCGCCTCTCCCTGGCTATTTACTTAAGGCTGGGTATGGCCAGGAATTCCTTCATGTAACAAAACGCACAAGCATGCTTTCATACAGCGCGTTTCAACGCTGGAGAGTGCTCTCAAGGAGTTTCCCTTTTCTGTCCCAAGGAGCTGGTTTTACTTGGGGAGCAGCCGAAGTTTCTTCCTGAAAAAAAGTCAGACTAAGAAGTAGAGAACAGGGACTAAGCATTTATTCTATCCACCTAAGGAAGCAACAGATTAGAAGAGTGGTTGGGTATTATTTGCTGGGAGCCTCTTTCAAATAAAGAGCTTGCAAAACCCAAAGCATTCCTATTTTGCAAACAGGGCCTCAGCATGACGCTGTGCTCCACACCACTTCACAGAAAAAATCAGAATCTGGTTTCATACAATCACAGAATGGTTTGGGTTGGAAGGGATCTTACAGATCACCTAGTACTATCCCCCTGCCCTGGCCAGGGACACCTACTGCTAGACTAGGTTGCTCAAAGCCCTGTCCAACCTTGGCCTTGAGCACCTCCAAGGATGGGGCAGCCACAGCTTCTCTAGGCAACCGGGGCCAGAGTCTCACCACCCTCACAGCAAAGAACTTCTTCCTGATGTCTCAACTAAATCTCCCCTCTTTCAGTTTAAAACCATTACCTCTTGTCCTATTGCTTCACTCCCTGATCAAGAGTCCCTCCTCAGCTTTCCTGGAGCCCTTTTAGGTTCCAGAAGGCTGCTATAATGCCTCCCTGGAGCCTTCACTTCTCCAGGTTGAAGAAGCTTTCCTCTGCAAACATCACAGCAACTCAGTACTGCTGAACAAGTGCACACAACTACTGTAGTTGCACCTCTGGAGTCACCTGAAGCTGAGCTGGCATCATGCACCTGGATGACACCAAGCAAGCAAGGCATTGAGGATGAATCTATGGCACACATGGTTGAATTAGAAGTTAGGGTTGAAGCCAAAAGCACACCCTTGCCACACTGTTGGGCATCTACAACCCGCCAGGATGAAGAAAGTACGGCGCAATCCTATGCTTAATAGGTAAGAAAAAAGTCAGGTGCTCTGTACCCAGTAAGAAACAGGGCTCTGAATAATAAGCTAAGGAAGATGTACACCATCTGACACTGGAAGACAATGTCTGCAGACATGAAGATGATACACTTTTACTGGTCTAAGAAAAATACAGTCACTACCTTCCCATGCCCCTCAGAGCAAGGGATGACCCAACTGGCCCAGGTTCATATCATGGCAGTTCATAATGAAAAGAAATCAGTACAAAATTAAAAGAATCAGTACAAAAAACATGAGTACTTTTTTTGCTGACCCATCACCATTTAAGTCAACAAGTTTCTCTGCCATCCCATCCTTCCCTCCTCTCCTCACTGCTCCCATTACACCTAGGGATGTTTACTTCCATAGACATTGCACAAAGAAAATAATCCAGTACTAACCATACTCAAAGGTAATGCTGGTAGCTATTTATCAAGCATTTTTCAATGCATCTTAATATTTGGACTGTCACTTTCACAAGTGACAGAGATAAGGATTTCTCTTTGATGCTTGGTTCATAGCTGAAGGCCAGTAAACATTAACCATTTGAAGAGACAACCTCTTCCAGGTACAGGCATGTTCCCTGCAATCACCAGCAGCAGTTTTCTGTGAGATTCTTGGAAGTCCATCGAATGAGTCCTTTATAGCACTCAATGCCACTAACAACATGTTATATGTTGCCTCCAACTGTCCTACAGACAATAGGTCAGAAACAACAGATCCAGGAGTCTCTCACATAGCAGCTGGGTTTTTCCACCCTTGCTTACAGGGTCACAGGTGTTTTACTGTTGGACAAATGCGGCACCAGGCAGCTTTAAGCATCTACACATTCAAAGTATAGATTATATACAATAGGTAGCCAGGGCTCACCACTGGTAACCCAAGGCAAATGACTATCTGGAGAAGGTCCCAACCAAGGGGTGCTCATTTCTAGTCCCATCTCTACCACTAGTACCCCAGAAGCACAGAAGTCAGAGCAACTTCTTCCTCCTTAAAACACGTAAAGGGAAGTACTACTTGCAGTCAAGTATTTTCAGAAGGGTACCAGACTCATGTAGAACCACAATCTGGCAAATGGTCTTGCAAAAAACTATTCCTCCTATTCCTGTAGCAGACAGGAAACAGAAGAGAGAAATAGCTTAGCAATACTTAACTGTTTTTTTCTTGATAGACAAGAGAAAGGCACAAAAAGGCATGCATTTTACTGAAATCTCAAAATTTAAGTGCTGGAACAAAGGACGTTTTCCTCTGTACCGTCTTACCCCAAATCAACCCATAAACCTTATGTATATTTGCAATCCAAAGAGAACTAATTAGCAAAAGCACCCAGTGATTTTATCGCTTAACCCATAGCAAAACTTGGAGAGCCTTTTGTCCAACAGAGACAAAAGCAAAGCAGCAAGTGCTCTCCTGCTCACTGCTGTTACCTTTTCCCTTTGTTTCTTTACATCAGTACTGGAAAAGCAAATTAAGCTTTGGCCTCTCAACTTCTATTATCACTTGAATTACAGAGCACCAGCTCCAGAAGTTTATATATTTTCTAAAATTATGCATGGGAAAAGGTACACAAACAAACACCTTTATTTCCCCATCTCTTCCTTCCTATAGGAAGTGTCTGGTTTTTTAGTCCACCTTAGGATAGGTTGGGGAAGCTATTCCACCAATAGTCCAACAAAAGTAACCCATATTTCCTTAGATATATAGAAAAGGAAAAGTGGAAAAGTAAAATAATATTCAACACAAACCCTCAGCCAAACACCCATTACAAGCAACAAAGCTGCTAGAAATACATTTTAATGACTTTTGTACAAAACAGTGAATTAGATCAACAGATTAACCTAGTTTACAATTTACCTAGAGCTTTCCTGAACAAGAAAACAAGAAGATTGTGGTGGCAGATTTCATTAAACTGTAGTATCTTTCATTCATAGGCTGTGATTTCAAACGACTCCTTAACTGGTCACTGGGGGAGGACTGTCATGGCTGAAGTCAACAGGTGCACCAACTGCTAGTTCCACACCCAAAAAACTGAGAGACTCCAGTTAGATATTGGCCCCTGGGGATACAAGCATTTCTGCCAGTTCCAACACCCTTTACCTACTAATAAAGCCAGAAGCTTTTCATTGTGCAAACACAGGAGAAAAATCACAGAACAGTTTGGACTGGAAGGAATTTTAAAGATCATCCAGTTCCAACACCCTGCTGTGAGCAGCGACACCTCCCACCAGACCAGGTTGCTCAAAGCCCCATCCAGTCTGGCCTTGAACACCTCCAGGGATGGGGCAGACAGCTTTTCTGGGCAGCCTGGGCCAGGGTCTCACCACCCTCACAGCAAAGAATTTCTTCCCAAGATTTCATCTAAACCTCCCCTCTACTGGTTTAAAACTATTACCCCTATTGCTCCCATCCCTGATCAAGAGTCACCCCCCAGCTTTCCTGGAGCCCTTTTAGGGACTGGAAGGGGCTCTAAGGTCTCCCCAGAGCCCTTTCTTTTCCAGGCTGAACACCTCCAATTCTCTCAGCCTGTCCTCACAGCAGAGGCGCTCCAGCCCTTGCAGCATCTCCATGGCCTCCTCTGGCCCTGCTACAACAGGTCCATGTCCTTCTGATATTGGTCGCCCCAGAGCTAGAGGCAGCACAGCAGGGAGATCTCCCCAGAATGGAGCAGAGGGGCAGAACACCCCCTCACACTGCTGGCCACCCTGCTGGTGATGCAGTCTAGGATGCAAGGATCTTTCTGGGCTCCCTATGCATGTTCCCAGCTCACAATGAGCTTCTCACCCACCAACAACCCCAAGTCTATCTCAATCCCTTCAACTTCCAGCGTGTATTCATACGGGGGGTTGCTCTGACCCAAGTGCAGGACCCTGCCTGTGGCCACGTTGGTAGAAGTTGGGTGAAAACATCACCCTAATGCAATCACAGCTAGTTTAACATCATCCAGTCATGCATGATGAAAGACAGCCATGGCAATTCTATAGAGTTCACTCTGAGGCATCAAAATAAGCTTATTTCTGCCTCCCCTTTATCTGCTGTCTGTTAACCGTTTCTACACATACAACATACATAGAAGGCACTCTCCACCCCCCAATACTTGCGCATCAAGTCAAATGGGTAAGATTACCCACACTCCTTCTGTCCATTCACACAGGCTACGTAGCTCTGCATTTGGAAGGATTTTAACCAAAAATAGCCACTTGTTCAGATAAAATGACCTGGGGAGGATTTATGACTTCTGGGCACGGGCAAGGGAGATGCCGACTTTTTAATAGCTAATAAAAGCACAGGAAGGCCTGATGAACAGTTAAAAGATAACAAACCAGTAGGCATTTATCCTATAACTTGTTTTAGGAACTACTGTAAAAAGGCACATCACTGACCTGATAAGATCTTCCAAACTAGTAGAGTTTATATATATATAGACATAGGAGGAAATGGTTCATTTGGCCTTTAGGGTTCTTCCTGTAGGATGCAGTGTTTATACAGGGTATTTCTAGAACTTCCTGGCTGCGTTTGTGAGACCGTGCTCTCCATTCACCTCCAGCTCCTCCACACACCAGCCTCCCTGTCTGCGATATCTACATCCAGAGGTTGTAGATGCTCCCCAAGAAGCACCAGGGTTCAACAGGATCACGCTCCAAATCACTGCAGTGGACAAGATACAGGAAAACTACACTCGTCTTGATATGCTTTTCCTCTAAAAAAAATCTGCAAGTTATCCTTTTCTATGTAACGCAAAAGGCTATTTGGGTTTTTTAAGTGTATTTAGTCCCCCTTTCCCCTATGCTCTCCTCCCACTCCCCCTTTAATTTTTTATTTTATTTCTTGATTCTAACCAAGCTAGCATACTCTCTGTATTTTACTTCTTTCACACAACATGCAGAAGCTTGTCTCCAGCATTGCTTAATAACTTTTCAGCTCTACAACATTTGGGCTCTCATGCAGTATTACAATACCAAAATGCTAAATACTTGCAGAGAAAAAAAAAAAAACAAAACCAAAAACCAAAACATGAACAGGAAATTCTCTTAAGCAGCTCTAATGGTTTAATTATACTGCCGCCTTTTATTCTTGTTTTTTAACAGAGAAAAAAACCTCTGCACTAAGTTTTTTTCTCTGGTTCAACTCAACATCAGATGCCTTTTTAAAAACACAATGTCATTCAAGCAATGCAAGTATCGGAATTACCATTTTACAAAGCTCTGTACCATTCCCTAACCTTTCTATCTTTGCAGCCATCAAACTGCATACATTCACTAACAACACGCAAAGCGATGACGGGCTGCAACCAGCTTAACACCTCCCAGGCCAAGTTTCAGTCAAGGAGGAATTACATTGGCAGTGCTATAAATCTCCAGTGATAAAGTTTTTGCTGTAATTTCACTGGAATTTACAAAAAAAAAGAAAAAAAGTGCAAGCATGCTCAGCTGAAGCATCAGTGGCTTTTCTGTAATTTATACATGCATGCTTTAAACACACAGAGCGTAACAATCTCTGAAGTAGAGGGACTGACACCGTGGTCTAATCAGAGGGGACTGTACCCTGGCTCTCCAGCCCCACCAAGCAGCAGGGGTTTTAAAAAAAAGTTAAACAATAAATAAAATATAAAATATTAAGAAAAAATTAAAAAAATCAGGCAACTTGGGTTTTAGGAAACATGATCAAATAGGGTGTCTGCATTGACAAAACTGCAGAGGTGGTAGAAGGCAGGTCTAGCCCCCACTTTCAGCTCTTTACGCAGCTCTCCTCCACACAACTCTCCAATGGCCAACCTGGCAGCAGAGGAAAGTGAGTTTCTCAGTTTACCAGCACTGAGAGGACCCACTGCATTGGGCGTCTAAGGCAAAATTAGGGACTCATCTCCCCATCTTGCTGCTGCCCTCACACCCCAACCCATGCAGTACAGGTAAATGATGTAGAGATGCAAAGGTCCAAGAGTTACAGAAATTGTGCAATTGAACAAAAACCAAGTTAGACAGATGAAAAAACTCTAAGCATTCTTTGAATTAACCTGGGTGATACTCTCAGATCTCTATGTAATATTTAAGACCCAGACTATTCGTAAATATCCTGCAACCCCAAATCTACAAGCCCTGCAGCAGTGACCAAGTCTATTCACCAGTTCTATTGATGTCTTCCAGAAACTCATTATGCCATCCCTTTGATTGTCAGAAAACAAAGAGTCGCTCTCTAGTATTAACAACTGGATACTTTTGCTGTTCTTAGCCCTCAAAGATCTTACAAAGACACCCACAAACCAACATCTTGCTGGTACAGTCCTGGCACTCCAGCCAGAGGTGGGATGATGGGCTGCAGGGAAGGATGTGCATGATGAGGCACCCAGGCTGCCCATCACTACTTGGGCATGAACCCAGATATTCCCCTCCTCTGGCCTCATTTCACAGAATGGCTTGGGTTGGAAGGGACCTTAAATATCATCAAGTTCCAACCTCCCTCCCATGAGAAGCGACACCTCCCACCACGCCAGGTTGCTCAAAGCCCTGTCTAACCTGGCCTTGAACATGTCCAGGGATGGGGCAGCCACAGCTTCTGTGGGCAACCTGGGCCAGGGTCTCACCACCCTCAGAGTGAAAAATTTCCTCCTAATACACCATCTGAATCTCCCCTCTTCCAGTTTGAAGCCATTACCCCTCATCCTCTTGCTACACAGCCTTGTAAGAAGTCCCTCCTCATCTCTCCTGTAGCCCCCTTCAGAAACTGGAAGGGGCTCTAATGTCTCCCCAGACCGAACAACCCCAACTCTCTCAGCCTGTCCTCACTGCAGAAGGGTTCCAGCCCTTCCAGCATCGCCCCAACTCGAGGCAAAGTACACACTTCCCTATATGCTGCAACTTGAAGCATTAGTAACCTTCTATCAGCTTAAGGGCATACCTTTCCACTCATAAAACCGCATAAACAGCCAGAACGCCTTCCAAGCACTTAAAAACCCAGGCGGGAGTGTTCGGACATGTCAGCGGAAGAAATGCAGCAAGCAGAGGTGAGCTGATCTCTTGGCTCTCAGCATGTGAATTAATAAATAAAAAGCATAAACAATCTACAGATTCAAAAAGAGAAAGAAAAAAAAAGTTACACAGGTGTGCTTTAGCTCAGATGCTAATTGCCGCTAGTGGCATCCACTAATCCTAAGCATGGACTTAATTCCTACGAAACCACATCATTTAAGACACGCTGTCTTTCCTCAGGCAAGGGGAGGACGAGGAAGGAGCTGGCAGGCAAGACTGCGGTGCAGCAACAGGCTACGGCGTTTAGGGAAGAAGCTCTGTGATTTCCCACAGCGTTTTGAAACTCTGGCTGCTGTGCAAACACCTTCACTGTGTTTCAGCCATTGCGAAGGGAACTAACCTTGCTCTTAACTACTCACTGAACAGGCAGGCAATGCTAAACATTTTAACGTACAGTGCATGGGGGGAAGCTGCCTAATCTTCAGACCCAGTTTTAACTTGCCAACCCCCCCCCAAAAGTAGTAATGGGACTATTCAGACAGGACTTGTGTATAATGCAATTGAAAAAAAAAATAATCCAAGGTTTGCAGACATCCACAGGACTTGAGTGCATGTGCAGAACACAGTCCTGTCCTTGCATGGCAGCACAGGTCCTCACAAGCAGGGAGACGTGTTTCCCATGCACTAGATCAAAAGACACTATTAGGTTTTACAACACATCTCCCAGCAGCATCAATGCGAGCCTCACACAGCACAACAGCAGAGGTGTAACAGCAACCAACTCAACCTTCCAATAAAAAAAAAAAATAAAAATAAAAGGGTGAGCAAAGTGGTTGCTCTCAACAAGAGACACACACTTTTGTTCCTAGAGAGAGATGTACACATGTAGCAAGTTGTAATATTACTTTAGAAAGGCCATTTAATACACACTTAAGTGAAAAAACCCATTTGATTGTTCAAGTAGTTCACTCAAGACACTCTTTTTTAGCTTGCATTCTGCCTAGTTTTTGCAGCCCTCCAGACAAAAAGCACTAGTGAATAAGGAATAAGCTCCACCACCATGGCAGTCTTCAGGCCATGAAAGGCTTTCCTCCTTGCTAGGTACTGCTGCCCAAGTACTTTGTGGAGGTGGGCAACTCTGCAATCTCACTTTTGAAAACAGCACAGATGGAGAAATCAAGTAATGTTGTTAGAAAATCCTGTAACTATCCCCTTACCATGCCTGCCAGTAAGAAGTTTCCTTCCTAGCTGTAACAGCCATCAGCTCTTGGGCTTCCTTGATAGATTCAAGATCTCTCCTCCTACTCTACACGTAGGAGTTAAAAACAAAGGGGAAAAACATATAAAAGAAAATAACCAACAACAAAACCCAAAACCAAAACATAGTCCTTGAAGTGCGAGTTGCAATCAAAGAAAGTCAAAGTTATCCAAAAAGTTTAAGAACCAGATGACAGGAGGCAAAAATAGTAACTTGGGTTAAATCTCACTTAGACCTACAGCAACAGGAGGAACCTGCCAGCTCTTGGCAGAACGGTCTTTAACAGCCTTTAAAGCACACTTTGTAATGCTGCTTTTGATAAAACACAGCTTACTTTTAAGGTGAAGCATCTACTGTTACTGCATGAAGTTGATAGCATTTCTCTCCAATGGATGCATCAGAGGCACATTATGGGAGACTACCACCTCATGCTAGGGAGAAAATATTGCCAGTGGGGTTTGGTTTGCAGCAGGAGTGACTGCGGCAGCAAAAGTCCTGCTTCCAGACAAGAGCAGTGCATGAACGAATAGAAATAAATTAAGCAAGAGGCAAGAAAAAAACCCCAAGAGGGCACAGGAAAGGAAATGAAAGAACAGAAAACAAGAAGCGAAACAGAGAAAGGAGGCAGGAAAGTGCAGAAACACAGCAGAAAGAAGGAGCAGCCCTTCATCAGCTGCTCCCAGCCTCAGCAGGAGGTGATGCTACGTCTCCTGGGCTAAAGAGCCAGCTGGCGGATGGCGGGACGAGCCCCACTTCCCAGGATGTGAGGGAGAAATCACCTTCGACTTGGCAAAAGGAGGGACAGTGATAAGACAGAGTGAAGACATTCTCCTGAACGTACAGGAGGTCATCTTCCTTTGCCCACCCAACATCTGTTTGGCATCAAGCCGGAGGTAAGAAGCATCACTGTGACATCTGTGGGTACCAACACCGATGCTCACACCAATATGATAAAAAAAAAAACCAAACAACCCAAAACAACTGTGCCAGCAGGCAGAAATGGCAGTATTTGGGCATTGCTTTGATATTCTTGCTGCATTGGAAAGGCTCACTCCCTCCAACCTGGCTGTGTTCCTGCAACCCAGCACCCCCGACTCACTGAGCAGAGGGGACCAACAGACGGCCAGCTGAAACAGGAGAAGCCACATGGGCAAACCCAACCTTTGCTCTAAAATGCTGATGCAAAAATCAAAGGTGAGGGTTAGGCACAAGGGAAGGCATCCGGCAGAGCCCAGCTGCATTTCTCTACAGCTTCAGAGGGTCGGGTTTTCGGTAATGAGCAAGCATCAGAAAAATAATTTAAAGTCAATTTGACAAAGAAAGGGGGTGGACATAAGTAGGGAGAAGGGAAGGGAAGGAAAAGAAAAGAAAACTCACAAAATCTTGGCAGAAAAAAACAACAGGCAAGAAAAGAAACAAACAAAAAAGTGCATTAGAAACCATCAGCTGAGTTTACCAATAGCCAAGGTGGGAAGAAAGGCTCAGTACAAGNGAGCGGAAGAGGGGGGAGAGGCGGGAAGAGAAGAAAGTAAAAATAAAACAAACCATGTTTTTCAATGAATCTGTTGTAGGGAACAGTTCCTATGGCCAAAGCTCATCCTAACGGTGGAGAAAGCAAGAAGTGCAACTTCTGCTGATGAGCCACAAGATTCTGCTGGAAGGAAGGAAATTGAATTTATCGATTCCTCAAGCATGCCAGAGCGTATAAGAAAGCAAAAGGAGGGACTGAAACCAATAGTTAAACTGTCTCGATCCAGAAGAAACAGGACAACTACCATCATCTCCCTGCAGTTTGGTGGCCAACAGGAAACAATTTTGTGGTTTAAATCCAGCTACGAGTGAACAGAGGCCACGCGGTGTACTTTTGTTTTCAGCCTCAGGATTTAATTAAACGGGCAGATAAAGCCTACCTTTTAACTCACGCTCCAGGGTGTGCCCCAGCAAGATGAAAAAACAGGCTGCAAAATTAGGTTGAAGATGATCCCATTGCTGGCAGGCTATCTGTGCCATATTCAGCACCATCCACCACCACCAACCTACCACCACGCTTTGTGTCCAGAAGAGCTGTGCTGAATAATCCCCCTCACTTTTTGGCCAAAAGTGGGTTTTGTTTACATTTTTCCTCTTCAATGCAGGATTGGGGTTATCCAAGGGCTGCCTGCGGCCAGAGCATGGACTAATGTGTTGAGAAATTCCAAGTCTAGCTCCCTCCTGCTTGTGGCAACCCTCTTCCCACACGTCTTCTCCCTTCCATTTGTCTGACCAAACACCCCCTCCATACGTCTTCCACCTACAACTCCTTTCCAAGGCACTTCCGAGACAGAAATAGAAAGGGTAAATCCCCCCCCTCCTCCTTCATCCAACAGAGATATTACTCCCTTATGAACAGCAGTTTTTCCCAGTAACCGAACAAAGCAGCTACTTACATGCTGTATTTTAAACAGCATGTTTTCAGGCCAAGAAATAAACAGTTATATTTTGGCAATCCTTTATTTCCTGTCCTCTTTGCAAGCAATAATGTCATGAAACACAGCGTGTCCTATGCCTTCCTCCCCAACTTAAGCCAGCAGCAAAAAAAATAGCTGAATGAGTCGCTTATGACACCTACAGAAAAATCGTCAGTATTGGGCAAAAGCATGGTGAAAATGAAGAAAAAAAAAATAGAAAGAAATTGCTTTTTCAGTGTAAAGGGCAAACTGCAATATTGATAGGCTTGGTATTCAGAGCAAGCATTGCTAGTGCCTGCTCAGCAACGGAGGGGAGGAGGATTTGGGGACCAGTGAAAGGAGAAATGAGCACAAGTAGAGTTTAATTTTCTTTCTCTGGACTGGAAAAAACACATCCCCCCTGGAAAGCATCGGCACGATCTCATGCTGCATTTTGCTGTCACACAGCAACCCCTTCCACCACTGCAGACATATCCCACTTAACCCAGCTCATTAAAAAGCTCCAGGGGCCCAGCCCCACTTGCGAACCACTTGGCAGGCGTGCTCTGGGCTTGTCAGAATAAATAAGGGGGAGAGAGTGTTTGGTGGGGACACCCCAGGGACGCAGGCATCGCTTGGCCAGGGCAGGGTGTCCCGGCTCCATCCCAAGCAGCGAAAAGGCTGCGGACCAACACTTCCTCCTTCTCTGACCTTTTCAATTTAATTACTTCCTGCGACTTTCTTGGAACCCTGCATCGGAACCAGCCTCCAGGCATAACCCGAACGGCTTTAAGGCTTCAGCTCCATCCTTTTCCAAGGGGGAAGATGCCAGCAACCCACCTGGGAGCTGTGGAGAGAGTTGTCCCTGCTGATGGGGGCAGGCAGCGCTCCACAAAACACCCCCCCCACATACTCTCTACAGCTTTGTGCCTCCAATTTATTACTGGGCTTCCCCATCTCCCCTCCCCAGCCCTGCAAAGGAGAAGTGCAGCGGTGGGAGGGAGGGGGAGGAAGGAGGGAAGGAGAAATAAAGGCTGAGATGCAGAAAGAGGCGCTGGCTTTGCAATGACAAATTGACCTCTAAGTATCGATCTGAAATGGTGCAGTCCTGAAGGGACCAATGAGTTTCCAGCATCCTAAACCCTATTTTTTCCCTCCCTCCCTCTTATAAATTGTTTCAAAAACTCAGTCTTATTGAGCTGTTCTCAAGGAATTAAAAAAAAAAAAAAAAAAAAAAAAAAAAAAAAAAAAAAAAAAAAAAGAGCCAAAACCAGGGGGCAAACCCCCTTACAATTTACTTGAGGAGGGTTATTTTCCAATGCATCTTGACAGTGGTCCTTTTTCTTTTTTTATAATCTGGCTGTTAACATTTGCTCACAGTACACTCAGTGAAATGAGAATAGCTATGCAAATTAAAGCCAGATATCTAGGGCAAATAGCACACTATACTACCATTGTTCTGACAGCTTGAGAAAACTTATCAGGAGAGCCTGTCCTTATTTCTTTTAACACCAAATATATTGGAGAAAAAAAAAAAAAAGAAAAAAATAAAATTAAATCACTTCACCCACCACTGAAATGAAAAACAAGCCATGAGTCACCGGCTTCAGCAACGCTATCAATCAATGGAAGGCTGGAAGCGAAGAGCTTAACAGAGGAAACCATGGCTTACCTAAAACACCTCACCGTGCCCTACAATGAAAAGGAGGTCTGGACTAAACTAAGAAAAGCCCAACTGCAGCCTCTAAACCAGAGATGCTCAGCAGGGTGAGGACCACAGTGAAATATTTACCCTGAAAGCCAACACAAGCCAAGAAAACAGCTACACTGGCCTAGGAAAACGGGTTGGGTACCAGCTCCCAGTGGCCACCAGCAGTCTCCATCTCCCAGGGATCAATGCACCACTTCACTGGGTGCCCCAGGTGAGGCAGTGTTACCTGAGAACCTCCCTCCCCAGCCCAGCCGGGAAGCACACAAAACCCACCAGCTGAAGCCTTCCTTGGCACGGCATCACGACGGCGCGTGGAAGAAGAATTTACTCTAACACAAACTACAAGCCTACAATTAAGGAAAAAACCCAACCCAACCCTCGGAGCAGACACTCACTTCTGCGCTGAGCCCTGCAGAAAAACGCAATCAGAGCAACCAACATCCTCCTGCAAGATGAAGGTTGGCGAGCACCAGCTTTTGGCCGCGGAATGGGGTTAGGTTTGCCCCCTGCGCTCTCAAACCCAGGGACAGGGCCCCTCCTCTTGTCCAATTTGAGAAACGAAACCCCAAAAAAACCCTAAACCGAGAACCGGTGGGTTTTTATTGAACACAAACTGGCTACACTTTTCCAGCCTGCTAGGTCATGACGATCCACATGACAGAAACTACACTTTTTGTTTTGTTTTGGGAAAGAACCATACCAACTTCAAAATAACCACAATTTCAGAAGCTGCTTATAAACACGCATTTATAGCCTCTTCATTAACAAGTGCCTTCATTAACACACACGTTGCAGGCAGAAGCCATTTCCTTCCCCACCCCCGTTTCTCCAGCAAATTGCCTTAAAAGAAGTTGGAGGCGATAAAGGTGTAAGCAGAGCACACGCCAGCGGTTATGGGGCTTTTTGGTTTGGTTCGGACTCCGAAAAAGGGGAGGGAAGAAAACAAAAA
>VZTM01039863.1:104156-115921 GCA_013400555.1 Jacana jacana
CGCGCTCCGCCCGCCGCCGTTCGGCTTCGACTCGGCCCGCCTCCCTTCGGTTAGGTTCGGCTCGGTCCGCCTGGCTTCGGCTTCGTTCGGCTCGGTTCGGTCCGATTCGGCTCAGCTTCGGCTTGGTCCGCCTCCTTTCGGCTCGGCTCGGGTCACTTCAGTTTGCCCGGCCGGGTTCAGGTTCATACAGCTCCGCTCGGTCCCGGTTCCTTCTGATCCCGTGAGACCCGGCTCAGCCCGATCTAGCTCATCTCAGCTCTGCTACAGCCAGCTCAACTCAGCCTGAGCTTGCTCGGCTCCGCTCGGTGCTGCCCAACCCAACCCAGCCCGGCCCGGCTCAGTTGGGTTCGGTCCACGCCAGCCTGCCTGGGCACGGCTCCCTGTCATGGCTTACAAGGCTCCTGTGGAGGATTTACCTTCCTGTAGGTGATTAGCGCGATGCTGTGTGCCCAGCCAGAAGTTTAGCAGCCTCTTGGTAGAAGGAGAGCTCAGGGAGGTGGTGTTGACTCCACAGAGCCAGAGCCATGTCCTGAGGTGATGGGGCTCCCCTGCCCACACGGCTGGGTTTCTCACCACCCTTGCATTCTTCCCACCCCATCTTGCTCTAACGAACCCTTGGAGCCATGCTCAGCAGTACTACTGGGTGAGTAGCTGGTAGCATGGCGCAGCTTTCTTTCGTAGGTCAGTTGAAATGGTTTTTGTTGCCATGATCAGTGCTGTAACCATAAACACTCTCCCAACTTATGTGTCGCAACTACTACATCTTGCTTGATCCACAAGCAAGGAGGGGGTGACAGGAGGCAACTTTTGAAAAGAAAGTTTGGCCCATGAAGTTGAATAACAGTGAGTTTTAGGATTGCTTTCTCCATAAGGTCCTCTGTGGCTGGGCAATTCTGGGAGAAGAAATACATCTGTCCTACTCAAGCACATCACCCTGCCCTTATGGTCTCCCCAGGTTCCTCTGCTGCAGCATCTTTTTCCGGATTGTGGGTGATGTCCCATATGCTGCTCTCACTCTGTAGGAATGTTTGGATCCTGTGCCGCTGTGATTCCTAAGGAAGCCGCTTACTGATTTATCTTTCAAGTCTAGTCTATGAGATTTAGTCTTGAAGGGGCCTTCAGATTTGGGGGTGGAAATTGTGTTTCTGCTCTGTTGGGTTTCAGTTTCTAAGCACTGTAAATTTTCTTTCCAGGAACAGAAGTGGAAACTTGGAGAAAAATCTGCAGACTGTTAGTAATGAGATGGAAGCAAGAGCTGATGAAAGCGTTCAGGTCTCCTTTATGGGAGGTTACCCCCAGGGAGAAGCAGCATGTCCTTTGGAGATGGTACCAGAATCTGCAGCTTTGATGGCATTACAACGTTATAGTAACACACTTGTCATTGCTAGAGGTTCAGCCGCCACATCAGATAATGTGTGAGAGCACAAGCCCGCTTCTCTCCCCTTGGCAGCCTGTGGCGTGCTCATTCAGGGGCCAGTGCTGCCTCTCTCCCCACTCCCTTCCCATCCGTTTATCCTTCTCCAAAGCACAGTTTTACACCCCCTTGGCTGTGCTAATGCATCTCCCCATGGGGGAGTTACACTGCTGGATCTGCTAAATGGTCCCAGCTAAGAATACTCCCCAATACCTCTTTATTTTGGAAAGTTATTCAAGGATCCAGCTTGCAGAATGGCATGATAAACATCTTGGCAGAGCAGAGCTGGCAGCACAAGGAAGTGTCAGCGCAGGAGTAAGTAGTTGCGAGCAAGGAAATGGCAGGAAGGACTTCAGCTGCTGTACCATAAAAGACCAGATGTAATGACTTGACACACTTCCACCCATCCTATGTCTTTTTTTTTTTTTCCTCCCAGACGATGCTGAGATTGCACAGCCATCTAGCATCTTTCAAATCCTTCATGCCAAAAATTTCCATGGTCAGCATGAGCGTTGATGCACATGAAGTAGGGACACATGGCATTTAGAAGTTGGCTACTACATAACTAGAGTAAGGGGAGAGTTATGGCCATGTGAAAAACCCAGGGTGCATCATGTAATTAAAAGGCCATTATAATGCATATAGTGCTGAGGAGGACTGGGTATTAATCACTGTCTGATTAGTGCTCGAGAGCTTGACTGTATGATCTGGATGTGTTTTTACGTAATTGTGTTGTGAGTGCGTATATTTGCCCTAATAGCAAGAAGCAAATGTGTCTGAAGTTTTATTCGATCTAGTTTCTTGAGTCATTTCCTGTGGATTTGAGAGATCTCGCATTTGATCTCAGCTTTCACTGTCCTGCTAATTTGTAAGCTGCTAAGGCATGTATTCTCCGAATGATTTTTCTGGCTGCACAACCCTCTTGCTATTACTTTCATACCGATAAATACTGAATTTCCTTTTTCTAATATTCAGGTTACCGTGTCAGTTCTTGCAAGCAGCGCTTTCAAGATGACTGACTTCTCTGAATGAAAGGTGTGATTTCTGTTTGTGCCGTGCACTGTTTGTCTACAGAGCTGCTGCTTACACAAGTAATAGCGCTTACCTGTGATGCGATCGTTACGGTACCCAGAATTAATTAGCCATTGGTGGCAAAGCTTCAAGACAGCAGCTTCTCAGCACTAATGATTTGCATGCTATGACTATTCTTCATTTTATATTCAATATATTTTGCAGTGTAGTATTTCAGTTGTTGCAGAGAACCTGGTATGTGGACCTTGTTTCTGCTTGGACTGATAATCGACTTCCCCAAAGTACTGTTATGCCTTTAGCAGGCAGATTTCTGAGGTGAAAAGTACTGGAATTTGAAGTAGCAGAGTTTAGGATAGTATTTGCTGCAGGTTTGCAGCATAGCTTGCTCCTTTCACCCACTCTTGCTTTTAAAACCCATATCTTTGAGCCGAAATCTTCCATGCTGTTGATTTAGCAACCTAAATATGAATGTCAGCACCTTGTTGACTGTGATAGTTTCAGTGACTTTTCCTCTGACTCACATGGTGACTTTGAATGAGTGAGGAGTAGAAGTCAGCAGTCCTGAATCACACCATCCTCCAGACAATTACTCCCCTCCCCAATAATTCTTTTGAGCAGCAATCATATTTTAAAAGCAATTATTACATCCATGTTTTCCCTCTGTTATAATCACTCAGAATTTAAGAACTACAGAAACGAGCTGCAACATTTGCAGTCAGCTTGAAAGCTTTCAATGGTGACACATTTTGGGGGGGGTTGGAAATACAAAGGGTTTTTTTCAGCAGGAGTGGGATTTCAGCATGCAGTTTGAGAATGGCTGGGAGGATTTTGGGCGCCTGCTAGGAGAAGAGGAGGTGGAGGGCTCCTCACAGTCTTCCCAGGATGTCCTTTTGAAGGGTGATAGACTAGAGCAGGAAAGCAGAAAGGGACGCCTGCTGCCAGATGGGCTGCTTTGCCCAAGATCTGACTATTCCACTGTTTTCTCCATTTCTTGGTTTTTCTAACCATGTGTTTTACTTGGACAGGAAATAGCAACAAAGCCTATGCAAAATCTTTGCTACTGCATGCATGCTCCTCTGTACAACTTTGAGATGCTGGGGCTGGTGGGAAGGAGAGTAGAGACCAGCCTTTCTGGGCACTGCAGGATCCACCTGGGCAACAGCCATGTCCCAACAACCAGGAAGGCATTGACCATCACTTGCAGTCAGCCATGAGTCACACATATGGGATGAACGGGGTTTCATTTGTAGCTGTATTCATGAAACCATGCACTCTCCTTCACCCTCTTCCAAATTAAAGGCAATATTTATTGAATTGAAGGGATTGTGAGGAAAAGAGGACTTTTCAAAACCCTTGCTTTCCTACAGGGTGCTCAGATGTACTTCGTCAGTAAGTGATTTATAGCCTTCCTGACATGATGGTTTGGTGTTTCCTATGTGTGCATAACTTCCTTTTGATATAAAGGGATGATAACAAACCCAAATTGTAATCTCACAAGCACATGACATATTGTCTTTGTGGTGCTGATAGTAGGAAAATGCTCTACTCTTGAGTTGAGCACTTCAGCTGCCCCTGCCCCTGTCCCTGCCCCAAATTTCACCCTGGTGACAGTGTGGCATTAGCAGGTTTAGTGAGACAGCAACACTGGTGGGGGTGATTCCTTCAGCTGTAGCAATGCAGGATGACCTTTTTTGGGAGTCTTACTAGAGTTGAATCTCCAGCGTGGTCTCTTTGCTGAATGCTTGGAAGGAAAAACTGCTATTAAACCTTTGTGTATCACCGTTGGTTCCCCAGCAGTGAATTGTTTCCATGCATTTCCAGATCAGAGCGTCCCTTGGACCATCAGATCAAAAAATTAGCATGCACAAACTCTGGCAGTGTCACAGATTTACTGGCAACCTCAGGATTAGTCCTAAAGCTGGGCTACTTTTGGCATGAGGGAAGGGCTGTTCTCAAGATGCCTTTCCACCCTTGAAAAGTTTCTGCATTTATGATACAGCTGCTTCCAGGGCCTCATGGGAGCTGAATAAACAGATGCCAAGTAATCTGTTTTTACTTCAGGGAGCACAAAAGTAGATGGATCTGGGAAAAACACTGGAGCTGTGCACACCTTTTCATCCCCTCCTTGGGGATTATTTGGATTAGGGTTGAATTGGATTAGGGTTGATTAGTGTATTTTATGAAAGTTGCCTTCCAGTACCCAGACTTCACTCAATAACCCTTTTTTGCACAGCTAATGAGAGACCATCCCATCTGAACCCCCCTGTCTCCTTTATTGTAAAAGTCTTTGGTCGGCCTCAGCCAATGACAGGATGAACTGTTGACTACTTACTTCGACAAAACCAGTTTTTGTGGCTTGACCTGCTTTTCTTTCCTCACATCTTGCTGTGAATCGAGGGTTCTGGTTCAGTATGTGAGCAGTTGTAATCACAGTGTTAGCCAATCCAGGCCCAGTCATGGCAGAAATGCGCACCCGGGTATAGATCAGGAAAGGCTTCTGGAGTTAAATTAAGCTTTTGAATTATGGAAACGGGGACACGGCTGGGTCATGCGTTTAGTGGTGTATGACACTCAGAGGAAACGAGTGGAACAAGTGTTTTATGTGCCCTGCCTATGTCCTCCTTAACCAAGCACTCGGCTTCAGGGCTGCTCAGCGACTCTGAGCCACGCAGTCCTTATTGTCCTGATCGACAATATCTAATTTCAAAAGGTAGCAGTCCACCCTTTTCTACAGGCAGGTATTTTTTCTTGTGTCACCGTCCTCATAACAATTCCATCTAGGCAAATATAGCACATGGCTTATGAGTGTCCTGGAAGGACTCAGAGGTGGAGAGTTAGAGCTAAAGAAAGTTCATGGTTAACTCCGTGTACCACTGGGTGGCTTTGCCAGGGATAAGTCACAGCACAAGATGAAGAAGCTGGGAGGAGAGTTTAATGGTGCTGCAGAGAGTACCACCTTAGACAGCCATCCTCCCAGACGCATGCATTGCTGGTCTCAAGGATTCCCATGGAAAATAATCATATGCTCTTCTTACATCCTTGTAATCATGAATTTATTATGCTTACCTGCCCACTTCTAAGGAGAAAAGTAATTTGTCACCCCACATCAATCACTTGGACTGTACATACACTCTGGTATGTATTGCAGCTCTGTCTACAAGGGAATGAAGACGTATGGCTCTGCTCTGTGCGTGGTTATTAACAGATGCTGCCATTTGCAGGAACTGGGTGCAAGGCCTTTCATGTGCTCAGCGACAGCCCCTTCTTTGGCAATGTTTGCTGCCAGGATTAATAAAGCCCAGGATTGCAAGCCCAGGTTATGAGAGCTTCATGCCTGCAAAGCTGAAAGCATGAGCTTGCCTACTCAGAGCTCACAGCCTGCTCACAAAACTCCCTTGTTTCAGATAGGAGCCTCTCCAGTCACTCAGGGGGAAAAAAAATAAAAAAAAGGCTGGTTATTGCTGGGTCCATATTCTGACCTTAAAAGGTCGAAGTGAAACCAATCCAAGATATGGGGGAGCACTGAAGTGGCAGCTGAAAGGCATTTTTTGTTCATTCGACAGTTAATACCATTGTGCTAAAATTGCAAGTGGGGAGGAGTGGGGCTTAATTTAAGGTTTATTCTGCAAAGAAGAATTATTGAGAAAGTGCTGGAAAACATCAAATGGAAGACATTCTAGAAAAAGGGCTTCATTTGCATAGACAGGAGTACTTGACTTATGTTGTAGAGATTGTGAAGGAAACGTAGGTCCGTGGCAGGTAAAGATCTGCCTTTGATTCTGTGTTTCTCTTGGAGTCTACAAACCCCAGCATTTACACTTGAATGCATGTGCTGAAAGCTATGTTTGGGAAGAGAATCTCATTCCCTCCTTCATGTACTTTTAACACGGCATAATTGTTTGACTGCAGCTTTACAAAGTATGGCTGGAGGGGCGGTTTCTACAGGAGGAGTTACGTGGCACTGATGATAACTGCCTGATTCAGCTCCACTGAAGGCAGTGGTAACAGGATCAGACCATCCAGAAGAGACTTTTGATTTTAAATAGCCATAGCGTGCTTCAAGGGCCTACAGCAAATCCCTGCCTCCTGATTTCACACAGCAGAGAAGTCCCACTGATGACATGGAGAACACACGTGTATGCTATGACCATGCACATCTTCAGGGTCACACGTGGTTGATGTGGGTGTGAAATCTCTGCAAAATTATGGGCCTCGCTGCAAAAAGGTTTTCAATTGCCCTACGTTTCTAGGGGAACAAAGAGCAAGATCCTCAACAGTATCCAGACACTTTAGCTTCTTATACATTCCCAACTTGGCAGCACTGTCAGGCATTTTAAGTATTTTATCACTTTTTTCTTTTTTATACAGGGAGCTGGAGAGCTTATGAAGAAGATCTTTTGGTGACAGGTGATATTTCTTTAATGCCATTGCATTTGTCTTGATCAGACCTATCACAGTCTTGGCTCTTCCTTCATTTTTCGCTTTCTGCTTCTTCTCACCCACCAGATCTGTTCCTCCTATACAATATAGTCCAAAACTCATTGAGGAGTGACAGAATTACCCTAACCGCATGGCCCGTATGCCTTACATTGCATATAACTGCTGCTTCTCATACCAAAGCCATTGCCACGCTACCAGTGTTTAATTTATTGCTGCATAAAATGCTCTGGATAACTGTGACATTGAAAAGCTGCTTATAAATCGCTTCCTGCTCAGCTCTAAAGAGATTTGTGTCTTTGACGTTTCTGCGTATAAGGAGGTAACAAACGTGAAAGCTCTCTGACAAGACTTGATCAAAGGCCTGGGAGTCTGAATTTTGGCCCTTCTCCTCTCTCAGGGTTGCAGGCAAATTAGGATAGGTCTCTGTCTTCCCGAAAGAAAGATGGATAGCTGTCTGTCTTGCTTTAACAACCTGGGAGGCTGCAAAGCAGAGGTGATTTCTCCTTGCTGTAGCAAGTCAAGGTCAACTCTATACTCTATGCAGCTGGACTTTACCTCCACTAGTGGCAGGATGAGGAAGGCACTCTTTGAGAAAGGGCATGGGAGCCTGCTGCCTTCTGCTTTCTGAAGAATACTAAGAGTGGAAAGGACTTCTTGCCGCTACTATATAGCTGTCACCAAAATCACGGCCAGAGCTGTACTTGACCATAGAATCTGCTGTAACAGAAAGCAGTGGAAACTTGCAGTAACTTACTTTGCTGAACACAATCGCTCCAAAAAGGCTTTGACCTTTTAACAACAGCACTGCATTATACAGAATTTTCTCATTAATTTTCCAAATATCAGGGAGAGATAGTCACTGAAGAACATGAGATCTTGAAAAAAGGTAATCACCCAGGCAATAAATGATATATTGTGACTTTTGATATAGTTAGTGCATCTGTGGAATCATATCTGGTCTGCATGCTAATTCTCATTAGTATCCTTTACAGTCATTTGTAAGGACGGAGAAGAGCATTGGTCTTCCCTTACAGCGGAAGGAGATACCCAGGTATCTGGGGAGAATTCAGACTGAGGAGGACTTGGGAGCCATCTATGACAGGAAAACTAACATCCACTTGAGCTTAATTCCCCATGCATATTTACATGTGTCTAATTGCTTGGCTGTAAGGGGTATTTAAATCACCTAAGTCCCTCTGTTCCCGTCTAATTTACTATCAGAAAGGACAGAAATAAATTCTAACGTGTTTGTGAGGCGTATCAGAATTACTGCAAACTTAGGAGAATTTTGGAGTAAAGTTAAATATTTCAAGCCTAAACACCACGTGGCTTATTCTCTTAGTTCATATCAGCATGGATTAAAATGAAATGCTGCTGTGAAGCGGCCCCATCAAAGTGTACGTGGTTGTAATCGTTTGCCTGGTGTGGCCTGAGTAAAAGTGCTCCAGTGTGCATTTCCACCCTAGGAAAATTCTTTATGTCTTGATTTCCAAGTTTGAAAATAACTCTCTGCAGATGAAACACATTTTTCACCCTCCAAAGGAGTGTTTTCACCTACAAATACATTTTGCTGCCTAAACAAGAGCCCTTTCCTTTGCACTTGTGCCAACACGTAACTTGGATAAAGAATTAAACTTAGATTCTTAGTTATAATGCTTCCCCTGACTTTTTTTTTTGTTTGTTTTTTGTTAATAATGACTGTAAGACATATGCTGTCTCTCTTCTGAATTTTAATCTTTCTAATGAAGGTGTGTTTGAAGAAGGCACACCCTTCAGAAGATGTTTTGTGGTATCATGTTTGTGCCTTTAGTGTTGAAGACCAGCTGCCTTTTCAATTTTAAATGCACTTTTCAGTGTCTTACATCACAGAGGCCTAAATTAAAACACACTTACCATAAAGGGGTGCAGCAGATGCATTCATCCTGGAAATTGTGCTGTGACATGAAAGATACCCAAACTCTATATGTAATTTTGAAGATGAGCAAGGCTTGGCCTTTCAGATGTCCCACGTGAGGGAAGCACCCACATCCCGCAAAATTGCAAGCTTCTGAATCATGAAGTCAGATCATAAAGCCTCTAATTCCCACTGGTTGGAAGACGTGTGCGACTGTGAAAATTGAGCCCAGCACTGAACTGGGGGTGGCCAACTGCCTGCAGGATGTGAGTTTGCGCAGGAACTCCTGTGGCCAGGCACCCGGCACAATCCAGGGAGCTGTGGAGCTCGGGGATGGGGTAACTCTTCCTTTCTGCCTCCCAGCTCCTCCTTCCCATGGTTTTCAGGCTTGGAAGTCAAGATCTGTTGGCTCTTCATGGTGTGAAGATTTTGCTTGCTGGTTTGCCAGCTGAGAAGGTGTGATCAAGCCTGGTCACAGGCCTGGAATTATATTTACTCTAGGTGCCTTTCTCTTCAGAAGGACTGTTGGAGAAAATTTTTCCTCTCCGGTCTGGTGGTATAGACCAGGAGTGATACCACTGATGCCTTTATTTTGCACATGTATACCATGGTGAGACCAGAAGCTGGCCTTTAATGTAGCTCCCTGAAGGTACGCAGCTATGGAAACCTTGTCACAGGCTGTGCATCTCTGCAGAACTAGACTCCTCCTTTCTAAGGGATTGATGCCACATTTGTTCTCCACTTCCATGGCTCCCAACAGCCAAACAGGTAGCTTCAGAGAGCCATCAGCTCCATCAGCCTGTGGGTATACTGAGAGCCCTCTCAAGCCTCAGCTGGAGTGAGACTGCCTCTTCTGCCTCCATTTGACGGCATCTCTTACTCGTAGCTCACTGTTGGAGGGGAAAGATTTTGCAATCCATTTGAAGTATCAAACATTGGCAATCCCTTTCCTAGAGCATCATTGTTGGAGAGAATCCTGGGCTACTTTAGGAGGCACAGTGCTCTCCCATGTCTAGACATTGCAGTAAATATTATTCAGCCGCCTACGGGGTTACTGGGCTCAACACAAAAGCGCTAGCCAAGCTTGAAAGGAAGAGGGAATATGGGAATATTCACCACAAGAATACACTGCCTCCCTTGACGTCTGCAGAATAATGGCTTACAGAGACTTTTGAACTGGAAGGTGCTATTGACCTTTTTCCTTTTCCTCTTTTGACTCTTGTTTCCTGTAGGAGACTCTCTGGAATTACTTAACAGTGTCATCGAGTCCTAGGGATTCCCCTTCCTGCCCTCTTCTGGTTGTGCTACATCTTCAAGTTGCCCATGATGTGAAATTGCTGAGGGAAGACATTTCTGTTTAAACTGGAAGCCGTGAATACAAAAGCTGCTCCTCCCCAAGGAAATGTTGTTGTTCTTTTATTTCCATGTCCTCAGTAAGTGTTAAATCTTTGCTCTGTACTGGGGTAGGTCCACTTGAGACTTCCCAGCTTCCTATAAATTCTGGTTTACTCTCTTGCTGAGTCTGTGAAAACAGATACTAAATACATCTTAGAGAAAATAAAAAAGAACAATAAAACCCTAATTGAAATATTTTGCTGAAAAATGTCACCATCATAGAATCATCTAGGTTGGAAGGGACCTTTGAGATCATCTAGTCCAACCATCAACCTCTGATAAAAAACAACAACCCATCACTAAACCATGTCACTGAGCACTATGTCAACCTGTTATTTTAAATACCTCCAGGGATGATGCCTCAACCAGTTCCCTGGGCAGCCCATTTCAATGCTTAATAACCCCTTCTGTGTAAAAATTTTTCCTGTTATCCAGTCTGAATCTCCCTAGCGCAACTTGCCATTTCTTCTTGTCCTGCCACCTGTGACCTGGGAGAAGAGACCGACTCCCATATCTCTACAACCTCCTTTCAGGTAGTTGTAGAGTGCAATGGGTCTCCCCTCAGTCTCCTCTTCTCCAGGCTGAACAACCTCAGCTCCCTCAGCTGCTCCTCATAAAGCTTACTCTCCAGACCCCTCATCAGCTTTGTTGCCCTTCTCTGGACCAGCTCCAGCCCCTCAATGTCTCACCAGTGCTGTCTAGGGGAGAACAATCATCTCCCAAGTCCTACTCACCATGGTGTTCCTGATACAGGCCAGGATGCCTTTGGCCTTCTTGGCCACCTGGGCACACTGCTGGCTCATGCTCAGCTGACAGCTGACCAACACCCCCAGGTCCTTTTCTGCCAGGCAGCTCTCCAGCCACTCTTCCCCAAGCCTGTAGCGATGCATGGGGTTGTTTTGACCCAAGTGAAGAACACGGCACTTGGTCTTATTGAACTTCATGCTATTGGCTTCAGCCCATCAATCCAGCCTGTCTAGATCTCTGTGCAAAGCCTTTCTAGAGGCTCAAGCAGGTCGACACTCCCACCTAGTTTAGTGTCATCTGCAAACATCCTGAGGGTGAACTTGATCCCCTCATCCAGATCATTGATAAAGATGTTAAAGAGAACCAGCCCTGGGGGACACAACCCATGACTGGCCGCCAGCTGGTTTTAACTCCATTCACCACCACTCTCTGGGCCCAGCCCTCCTGATAGTTTTTAACCCAGGGGAAAGTACTCCCATCTAAGCCACGGGCAGACAGTTTCTCCAGGAGGATACTGTGGGAGACTGTATCAAAGGCCTTAGTAAAGTCCAGGTAAACAACATCTACACCTTTCCCTCATCTACCAAGTGGGTCACTTTGTCATAGAAGGAGATCAGGTTTGTAAAGCAGGACCTGCTTCTCATGAACCTGTGCTGGCTGGGCCTGATCACCTGGGTGTCCTTCATGTGCTGCATAATGGCACTCTGGATGATCTGTTCCATGACCTTCCCAGGCACTGAGGTCAGACTGATAGGCCTGAAGTTTCCTGGATCATCCTTCCGACCCTTCTTGTGGATAGGCATCTTATTTGCTAGACGCCAGTCAGCTGGGACCTCCCCAGTT
>VZTM01039863.1:116446-161954 GCA_013400555.1 Jacana jacana
GGACGTGGTGTTGAGGGATATGGTGTAGGGGAGAACTTGTAGAGTAGGGCTGATGGTTGGACTTGATAATCCCAAAGGTCTCTTGCAACCAAAATGATTTTATGATTCCTGAGTGGCCTGCTCATTTTTCCAAAGGCCATAAACTCTCCTTTTTTCCCGGAGTTGTGACCATATCTCTTAGTTCAGCCAGGACAGCCTTTTCTCCTGACAACTTGCTTTAAAATGCACAGGGACGGTCTGCTCCTGCACTTTTAAGACTTCTTCCTTGAAAAATGTCCAGCCTTCCTGGGCTCTTTTGCCCTTCGGGACTGCCTCCTAAGGGACTCTGTCAAGCAGGCTCTTGAAGAGACCAACGTCTGCGCTCTGGAAGTCCATGATGGCAGTCCTGCTGGCTCCCCTCCTTGCTTCTCTGAGAATTGAGAACTCTATTAATTCATGGTCACTGTGCCCAAGATGGCCTCCAACCGTCACATGCCCCTCAAGTCCTTCTCTATTCACAAACAGCAGATCCAGCAGTGCTCCCTCCCTAGTTGGCTCCCTCACCAGCTGTGTCAGGAAGTTATTCCTGATACACTCCAGGAACCTCCTAGACTCTTCCCTCTCAGCCATATTGGGTGCCCAGCTGATATCTGGTAGGTTGAAGTCTCCAACCAGGACAAGGGCAAGCCATCTGGAGACTTCTCCCAGCTGTATCAATGTAGTGATTTTTGAAACAAAAACCCAAGAAATACTCTCTGCTTTTCTAAACAAGGGAAAAAAAAAAAGCATGCATATACCCCTTTGGTTGGAGTGGAACTGTCGAAGTGTGATACATTGTGCACAGTGCCAGCTTCAGGGAAAGGACAGCCTGGCTTTGTCCTTTGATGTGTCCCTGTGTGGCTTTGGGATGAATATTGTAACACTCGTGGGAAGTTTTGTCATTATGTGGACAAGATGGCTGTGTCAAGCACTAAGATGGATCCTTTGGAAAGGTTGAGATCTGGTTGCCTGCCCTTCAGTGCCCCTGAACTCCTCTGTAACCTCAGTCAAACTGCATGGGCTTTGCACCCCACTTACCTCTGATTAGGGCAACTAGATGCCCAAGGCTTGCACGCATACTGGTGTCCTAACAACCATCTTTTGGATATTGTTTTGTCTTGATTCTCTTTCTGGATTTGTGTTTTCTCCCAACAAACCCCTCTTAATATGTAATGAGCTGACCTTATTCCATGCTGAGAAGACAGGATCCTCCTGTGCAAGAGGCACATGCCTGACCCATCTTAACACCCTCCCCAACAATTTTCCCTTCACTGCTCCTTTCTCCCTTCAGAGTCATCACTCAATTAAGCACCTCGTAACTGCGGTCCATTTATCCCCCTGCTTTCCTAGATCTTGAAGGATAAATTACCTGTGATCCCACACAGAATTGTAGGGGTTGGAAGGGACCTTTGGAGATCCCATCTGGTCCAACTTCCTGATACAGCAGTGTCACTCAGAGCAGGTTGCACAGGAATGCTTCCAGGCAGGTTTTGAATGTCTCCAGAGAAGGAGACTCCACACCCTCTCTGGGGAGCCTCTTCCACAGCTTTGCCACCCTCACAGGAAAGAAGCTTTTCCACATGTTCAGATGAAACTTCCCGTGTTCCAGCCTGTGTCTGTTGCCCCTTGTCCTGTCACTGGGCACCACTGAGAAGAGCCTGACCCCATCCTCTTGACACCCATCCTTTAGATATTGCTTAGCATTTATGACGCCCTCTCCTCAGTCTTCTCTTCTCCAGGCAGAACAGCCCCAGGTCTCTCAGCCTTTCCTCAGCAGAGAGGTGCCCCAGTCCTGTCATCATCTTTGTAGCCTCTGCTGGTCTCTCTCCAGCAGTTCTTCCTTATTCTTCTTGAACTGGGGGCCCCAGAACGGGATCATTCTTGTGTGTGCAGTGTCTTTAGGTTGCACCGCTCAGGACCTTGATGCAGGATTCCCTGGCCGTAACCCAGACACCACGTTCACCTCCACCACGTGAAAATGAAAGTAAGATTTGCCACAGCAAAACCACAGAGCAGCGGTGGAGCATCTTGTGTTTGGGAAGATGGTGTAAGGTTGCCCAAATCTTTACTTCAGATTTTCAAGAGGTGCAAAAAGCATGGTTGTGTGCATCAGTGGGACCTCCAGAAAGACAAAGTGTCACAGGATTTCCACAAGCTTGTGCTTATCTTCTAGACAAATCTCCTGGGGAGGAAAAGTCAGACAGACACAAGAAGGTACAGTGAGCACAGCTGTCTGTTGTGGGGCTGTAAGGAACCACCGGAACCCACGGAGGAAGATGTGATGCAAAATAAACAACCGAAAAAAAAAACCCAGAAGAGTGAAAAGGGGAAAGGGAAGGAAGAAAGAAACTGTTTTTCTCAAAGCTTGGCTGCTCTTGCAAGCTGAGTAACATCCCAAAAGAGAAACAAGAATTAGGTAGGTTTAGACCATTAAAACCTTATGGCATTATGTAGGTGCTGAAATAAAGAGAAAGAAATTTTGCTGTGTGCATTGGTTAATGTGCTGTTTTCAAGAGAGTGCACCCAAGAGCAGGCACAGCAGGTTGCTGCGCTGATAAAGCTGGTTTCTGCTCTGGAGTTGGGGACACTGAGCCACGGGAGCAAATTGACTTGTCAAGGCCACACAGTAAGTGTGACAGGGTTAGAAAGAAGATTAAATGTGAAGAGATTCCCCTCTGCCCTGCCTGCTTCACGCGCTCATGCAAAGACTCTATGTATCTGCATTGAACACTTCAGATACTCTTTAAATTCATGAGTCAGACGGCCTGAGCATTACCAACTCCTTATGCAGAAGTTAAAATTGGGTAAAAACAAGGCACCTGAGGGTTTGATTTGCCCTGAAGGAGCAGAGCTCTGTTGCTTGCTGGGATTGTGTGGCAGGGAGGCACTAAGCAGAGAATGTGCCCTCTGGAGAGACCAACCACTTCCGTTCAGGGGCTGAGCTGGAAAACAGAGGGAAAAAGAACTGGACTGGATCAACATGAAATAAATGGCCATTTTTCCTTTCTTTTTTTCTTGTTTGGGAGCAATGAGATGAAACATGAAGTGTTATTTTGGGTCAACCCTCATTGCATTTTGAATATAATGCTTAGTTTTGAGGTTAGTAAATCCTCTTGTTTCTCACACTTTCTTTTATTTCAGGACTAATCTGAGTGGAAAATGACAATTAAAAATGGCAAATCAAAGGGTTGTTGTGTTTAAGAGGCATTGAAATAACATGCTGCGGCATTTTCAAAACAGTTTCTTTCAAGAAATGTATATGTGTAGGTCCTGTCCCCCTACATTTTGAGTACAGTTGAAAATGTTTGCCACATTTCATTCATTTTGGAAGCTCCAAAATTGCATGGTTTGGGTTTGTCTTTTTTTTTCCTAGACATTTTTGGGGGTTTTGTTTAGCCTCATTCAATTCCTGCTGAGCAATTGCTTCTGCAGAAACAAATAAAGGGAGGCGTGTAACCTAGGGAATGGAGGGTGTGGGTGTGTGTGTGTGTGTCACAGCTCATGTTAGGAAAAGGCCCCAGGAGCGCTTTCGACTCCTGGTTGTGTCTTCAGGGCACAGGACAAGGCTTGGAACAGCACCTGGGGTGGAGCTTAGGCTACAGCTCGAAGACAGGAGCATCACCCTCTTATTTCCTGGCAAAGATATTCAAGAAGCAGCAGTAAGGGGAGAGTTGAGGCAACGGGGGATGGATGTGTGCAGCTTTACAGCACTTGATTTTAAATAGCTATGCCACTGGATAGTTGATTTAACAACCAGACTGCTGGCATCAGCCTTTTGTTCCAAAAAAATCCAGGTTTTCTCAGTTTGCTGGTAGGTTGCATAGAAGTAGATGCATAGCGTCACATGAGAGGTGTCGGGGGCTACTTTTATTCATATGCACCCCATCCTCTCCTTCACTGAGTTTATCCTCTGAGGGCTACAGGTGCAGAGGTGCACTTGGATCTCCATCCCTGCTCAAGCTGGGGGCTTGCTTGCTTACCAGCAGGCAGGCTAGAGACATAGGGAGAAGCGAAAAGCCTTGTGCTCACTCCAGATAAGAGAGGTGATACTGATAGGCATGAGAGACATCCTTAGCAACTGACTGAAGCAGAAATGTGTTTTGCAGCTTGCATGTTCGCCCAACTTGTTGGCACTCTTGGGCAGGGGTAGTGGAGCTCTCCAGGGGGACCATGGCCACACTACAATGTCCAGCAGACAGTCAAGACTTAGAGCTTCTATTTTCAGCTGTAACATTTAATGTGAAGGCAGATGTATGGTAACTGGCAGATTAGGTGTGCAGTTCTGTGCAGCTTGTGTCCAGTTCTGGGCTCCCCAGTTCAAAAAGGACAGGGAACTACTGGGGGAAGTACAGCAAAGAGCTACAAAGGTGATGAGGGGACTAGAATGTCTGTCTTACGAGGAAAGGCTGAGGGACTTGTCTGTTTTTAGTCTGTAGAAGAGAAGACTGAGGGAGGATCTCATTAATGCTTATAAATACTTCAAGGATGGGTGTCAGGAGGATGGGTCCAGTCTTTTTTCAGTGGTGCCCAGTGACAGAACAAGAGGTAACAGGCACAAACTTGAACACAGGAAGTTCCATCTAAACATGAAGAGGAACTTCTTTCCTTTGAGGGTGCCAGAGCCCTGGAACAGGCTGCCCAGAGAGATGACTGAGTCTCCTTCTCTGGAGACCTTCCAAACCCACCTGGATGCATTCCTGTGTGACTTGCTCTAGGTGGATCTTGCTCTGGCAGGGGGTTAGACTAGATGACCTCCAGAGGTCCCTTCTAACCCCATATCATTCTGTGACTCTGTGATGGGCATTTCCTTCTAGACCAACAAATAATGCTGTGTGCTCTGACTAGCAGGGAACAGGAATTCTGAATTCAAGCTATTTGAAGTTAGCAAGCTCTCCTTCTGATTTTCCCAGAGCTGGCCAGCTGTGGCCTTCTGTGGTTGCTCCAGCATGCAATGTTTTGTAATGAAGTGGTGGGGTCTCAGCAGGCCTTATTCTGTCACTGGAACAATGAAGCACGGACTTTCTTTATATCCTGAAAGGCAGCAAATAATAAGAACAAGAGAAGCTGTCCAGCTGTGCTTCAGCTGGAATAGATTTCTCTTCATTTTTTCAGTCAGTCTTAGTAGACGGCACGGTTGCCTAATTCCCTTATCTTCCAAGGAGGAAACTTAAAATGTAAAAAGCAAAGTGGGTTTAAGAAGTAGCATGTGTCTAGCATGAAGAAGTGAGTATTACCCCTGCTGGAATAACCTCCCTTTCGTTGGGATTATATTAGGGGGGAATTTGGTGTGCTACTTGGCAGCTCTGTGCACAGGCTTAACGGTGGCATCACTGGGCGTGTTACTGACATCTAGAAATTAATTCCTAACCTTAGTCACCTCAGGTGATTGGCACTTGAAAAGATCACACAGCCTGGTAAATTCAGGAAGGATAAGTAAAGGAATACCTAACCGAACTGCCTTCTGTCTAGCAAGGACTAGGGTCATTCAGGTTTCTTGGCAGTGCTGGGCTATTCACTACCTTGGTTTAACCCCCGGCAAAGTCCATGTAGAGGTGACGAATTGTGAGCAAAACCTGCTGGCTGATCCCTCGGCTCAGAGGAGTGCCTGGAGGTGGCTGTCACTATTTGCTGGTGCTCAAGGCGTTGTAGAGAAGAAAGCCACAGCATCCATCAGTCTCCCGCCAGCCTGCGGGACATGAGCCTGTGAAGATGCAGGCACATATTTGCTGCTTGCAGCCTGTCTCTAGCTCCTTGTTACAGCGAGGTGAAAATAAGCCCGATAATCAGCTTAAAGAGAAGCTTTTGCAGGGAGCAGGTTGAGGGACCTGCGGGGTCGGCAGTGGTGGAAGCGACTCTGGCAGCACAGCTGCAGCTGGAGGAGAATGTGTATCTCCACCCATAGCCCCCAGCTGGGAAAAGACCACCTGGGAGGCAAAGCCCATCTCAGCAGGGACCTGGAGAAATTGGTAGCAGCAAAACAATCCTCCTGCACCCACTGAAGCACATCAAGCTGGCTCGATGGGGAATGGCTTATATGTTAAGCCCATCATACTTGCTATCAGATTTTTTTGTTGAAGCCACTACAGAGAGCAGCACATTTCCAGGAGCCTGGCTCCAGCAAGCAAACTTCCCGGTGGCTTCCTGCTGGCTTGGGAAGGATTCGTGGCTGGGTATGCTTTACCTCTTCTGTGCCAACTCAACTGGAGCCATGTCTCAATACGATTCTTTGATATCCTATACAAAGGATTGTTCCTCATGACATTTTTGTAATGAAATAATATGTTTCTGCAAAGTTTAATCTGATTAAAATACAAAGAATTATGATAGGAGACTGGATACGTGCAAAGTATTATTTATGTATCTGTTTCTTTTGTTAATAGATAGGCCTGCCAGTCCCACAAAAACTTAACCATGCACTTAATGTTCCCAGTGGCTAATCCCATGAAAGTCTACTCCCAGTGTATAGTCAAGCACACACGTACATCTGTATAAGGCACGGACTGCACAGCCCTGATACTGATGTGCTGACTTAGAGCTGTTGCGTTGGGAATGTTTGCACGTCTGGAGCGTCTCATCAGACTTGAGGATGCATAAACCCTCCCTGTCTGGATCTACAAGGTATTAAGTAGGACTTGGAAAATGGAGGGCTGGCAGGAAGAGGCAAGGCATTCACATTTAACGATGTGAAATAATGGGAGAAGCCAGGCACGGGATCATTGAATAATGGCTTTGGTTGTCCATTATTTATTTCAGCCTTCCTATTTCTGCCTCTGTGAAATGCTGACTCCTGTGCTGGTTGTCTAGCAATGGCACAGTTGCCATTGCTTTTTTCAAATGGACACTTTAGTATTTCGAAAGCAGTCCTAAAACGTACACACGTATCTGTATTAGGCAGAGGGAGAGAACGCTCAGAGATAATGCAGTATATGCATATAGTAAGGCATGCACCTTATCTCTCAGTAAAATTGGTGAATTACTATCAGTGCCGCAACAGCATTCTCAATTACTGCAGCAGCTCACAGCCTTTGATACATGACCACTAGAATTTTTGCATGCAATCTGATAAAAAGCCAATTGTGCCAAAGCAGCAAAGAGATTAAAAGCAGAACAAACAATTAAAGGTAATGGGGAAAAAAGGCCCCCAACAAATGAAAGATTACAGGCTAGGATTTGAATTATATGATGTATTTTATCCTGAAAGCTCTCAGCTCTCCAGTACTGTCTTGAAGGCAGATCTGGAATGGCTTACAGGGGTGGGTAGGTACTGCTGTGCAATTATGAGATCTCTAGGGCATCTGTGATAGTGAATCTGTCCTTCCTGCAAGGATCCCATAGGCCTAGGTACTTGGGGAGATGTGCTGGGTTTGGCTTTTGATTTAACCTGAAGCAAAAGTCAGCTCAAGGCTGCCAGATTGTGCCTGGTTTCAGATCAAACCCCTGTGAAAGTAGTGAATTGAGCACGGTTTTGACTCAAAACCATAAATCGGTCTTGATTTGCTTGAAACTTTGCCCATTTTTTTTTTCCAAACTTGGCCTGTGTTCTGGGTTTGTAACAAAACCTAAAACAAACATCACTGGGTTTCAGGTTGAGTTGTGCAAGTTTAACACAGAAACCATTTTCCTCCAGGGGGAAGAGGGGGTGCTGGCCTGTGTGCGAAGGCTGAGGTTCATTTTTTCATCTTTTTGAGAATGACAGTGACTGTTTGTAATTTCTACCTTGAAAGCAGCTGGAGAAGAGGCTTTAGCTCAACTTCTGATCTGAAGGACAGAACAGAGGAGGGTGACCATCATGTCCCCCTCCTTGAATCTCCAGCCTGGTTTTGTCCATTGCTGTTAGCGACAGGGAGCAGAGAAGGTCCACTGCCTTGCTGCTACACCATTTAACTCAGGCCAGTGCAGCTCTGAATCAGGGTCAGCTTTTGACAGCATGGAGGCTGAACATAGCAGGAGGACAGATTTTGGCCTGGCACATGGTAAGATCAGGAACTGGGAACCACGCCACCACAAGAGAAGAAGCTGTAAGAAATTGCAGCTTCCAGCTCACGCTGAATTCCCCTCTCACCAGGAGTGAGGCCTGTCATGTAAAGAAGCAAGATACTGTCCATTAACTGCTGGCACCGTTTTGTCTTTCTGTGTGATAGGAGCTTCCAATTCCTCTTGTGTTTCTCCCAGCAAGCTGAGCCTCATGTTTTGGAAAGAAAGTCCAAGCTGGCACGCTATCCTTGCTCTGGGCTGCATGGCAGGGAAACCAGGACTCCAGCATTTTCCCATTAGCCTACTGCTCCATGTGCCACATCGTCTGCTGAGAAACAGAGATTTATCTATTCTCTAAGAAGAAGATTACTAATGTACACAAGGTCAAAGAGTTCAGGAGAATGTTTGCCATGCTAAAATGCTGCTGCTCTCTCTGGTGAGCACAGATACGCTGTGTGGTCCTTGCAGCTTTTGACCCAGAGGCGCAAATGCTAACACCAGAGCCCTCTTGGTGTGCCTGGCTATAATCACAGGAAGCTCATTCATTACTCAGGTCCTGAAGATATGGAAGTCTTGGTAATTAGTTTGGATGGGAGGGGTAAATTAATCATTTCCTTTTACACTTGTTGATAGAGCAATTCATTCTGTTGTGAGAAAATTTGGAAGTGGGAGTGAGTTTCAGTAAACTGTGAATAAAACCTGAGATTTTAATCAGATGTTGTAGCCCAGCTTTGCTGCTGGTTTTCTCTTTAATCTTCCTTCTTCTGTATCCTCACAACAGGGCCTTTTTCAGAGCTAAGCCACACTTCCAGACCTATCCTTTTGAGATAACCGGGACAGTAGATAAACTCTTCATTCAGGGAATGGACTGGGAACCTAGGGAAGTGTGTGCATCTGCTGTGCCCATTCAGGGGACTGGATGAGATCCTGAAAAAAAAATGCCTGAGGCAGTACAGCTACTCCAGCCACCATCAACAAAAGCAGATTAGAGACCTTTCAGGGAAAGCAGGAAAGGAGTGTCCCCAGGCAGTTGGGACAAATCCGTTCTGCCTCTGCCTGGCCTGCTGGCACTGCTGAGCTCTCCCAATTTGTTGTTACAAAAGGATCTGAAATAACACTCTTTTGGCTGCTGCCCTGGGCTATCTTCATGGGATGGGATGCCCATCTCCAGCAGTCTGTGTCCTTCTCCTGACTCTTGCAGGGATATTTTAGCCTCTCCAGAGGCAGCTGCTGCAATACTGTTGAGCACGGAATTGGAAAATAAGGAGAACCGAAGCTGGTGTTTTGTTTTAGTTTTTTTTACTACATCAGGCTTTAAACTGCTAATTCTAACAATAACATTTCAAATCATAGTCCAGTAGTACCACCGTATATTTTAGGGACATTGCTATCATGATGTTTTTAAATGCTTGTTTAGGTCATACCAATTTTGATGGGGTACGTACACAAGGGACCTTCACGTTCTTTCGTAACGCTGAGGTCTGAAACCAGAGATCATTAGCAAAATGTTAGGTGTCAAATCCATTTAAACATCCTACATCATTTAAATGTGGTGGCTGTCACAGGAAATGAACAGTGCCTTCGCATGGCTGTTGTATTGGGAGAACAGAACTTGCTGCTTATTTTGCCTAATTGCTTACCTGTCTGCTGCAATCTCATTGTGTTAAGTACAGGCTTTTTTAGAGGTCCTTACAGTGGCTATATGGCAGGATGGGACTGGATGTTATTTAAATTAGAACAGGGGAGGGGAAAGAGCAACTAGTGTTTCCTGAGATCACAGAATCATCCTTCAGTTGCACCAATGGGAGACAAAGCTTGTTAGTTAATTGGAGGGGCTGAAACCCCAAGACAACAGTTGCCATTGCATTTAGAGGCTGGATAAGAAGACCAAACTGTGTGCTACAGAAGTTTTTACTGTGTGGCTGCATTTCCAGCTACAATCACAGCTATTACTATTTTTATTAAGCTAGTACAGGTGTGAAATGGTCTTTTTTAGACATTTTCTCTGCAAAGCACTGCTGCTGCTTTATCTGTATTGAGGCAGTTAAAATGTTACATGCTACCAACTCAGCTGTGCACTATGTTAGTTTATGTAGCTGACAAAGGGGTTTTAAATTAATCCAGCTGATTTGGGAGTGCTCTGATACTGAGCTGACCTCTAGCTTCATGTTGATGACAGGCAGCAGAGAGTGGTCCTATCAAAGGAACTTGGTACTTAGGTGTCTATAAACTGATGTAAGTGCTCCTTCCACTGGGGTTGTATTGCTATGGTGCTTTGGGTATTCATAGTTAAAGCCACCAGTGGGCGAAACACTGCCTTGGGGTTGCAGGGTTGCAGAGTCCTTGTCAAATCAGGTAGTACCAGCTGGACTGAACATGCAGTGAAGTGACGAAATGTTGGCTGTGTAAGTGCCTGTCGGTTGGGTGTTGGTAACCCAGCTGCTTGCCAGGATCTATTCTTGTAAGGCAGTAGCTATAGCTGCTTGTTAGTTGATGGCCAAAACCTGTATTGATTATGCCAAACCATGTGGAATCTGCTCTTTCTCTGGTTCCTTATGTCTTCTGCTCTTCAGCTCCCGCCCTCTGTTTTGTATTCCTGAGTGCTGGTGCCTACCAGTGCAAGTGGCAGTTCTTGTCAGCAGTTCACCTACAGAGGCTGCAATCTGGGAGCATAGGAGTGGGGAGGATTTGGGAAATCCTGGATGGATTTGTTCTACCTGGATGGGCCAGGGGGCCTTTGAGTATGCTGGGGAGCACCATATCCACAGGGGTTTTTGAGAGCTGCCTTCCTGGGAAGCTCATGTCATGAATCACAGAATCACATAATGATATGGGGTTGGCAAGGACCTCTTAAGTTAATCTAGTCCAACCCCCTGCCAGGGCAGGTCCAGTCAGAGCAAGCTGCACAGGAATGTGTCCAGGTGGGTTTTGAATGTCTCCAGAGTCAGAGACTCCACCGCCTCTCTGGGAAGCCTGTTCCAGGGCTCTGGTACCCTCAAAGGAAAGAAGTTCCTCCTCATGTTTAGATGGAGCGTCCCATGTTCACATCTGTGCCTGTTACCTCTTCTTCTGTCACTGGGCACCACTGAATAAAGCCTGGCCCCATCCTTTTTGATACCCACCCTTGAAGTATTTATAAGCATTGATGAGAACCCCCCTCAGTTTCCCCTTCTCCAGACTAAAAAGCCCCCCTCAGCCTTTCCTCATAAGAGAGTAGTTACAGTCCCCTCATCATCTTTGTAGCTCTTTGTTGTACTCCCTCCAGTAGTTCCCTGTCCTTCTTGACCTGGGGAGCCCAGAATCAGACACAGTGCTCCAGAATCGGCCTCACCAGGGCAGAGCAGAGGGGGAGGATGACCCGCTGGCCACTCTCTTCTTGATGCCACACAGGATGCCATTGACCATCTTGGCCACAAGGGCACTTTGCTGGCTTGTGGTCATCCTATTGTCCACCAGGACTCCCAGTTCATTTTCCACAGAGCTGCTCAACCCCAGGTCAGCCCCAACCTGTACTGGTGCATGGGGTTATTCCTCCCCAGGTGCAGGACCCTTCACTTGCCCTTGTTGACCTTCATTTACTCTGGCAATACAATGCTTTTGCCTGTTGGATTTTGGCCCTGAAATGAAGTGATTCTTTGCTGCTATAATTATACCAAGACAACATTATTACTGACAAAATTATGTTCTTCAACCTTCCCTACCTCCTGGTAGCACTGTGATCCAAACTGTTGGTAAAGCAAATGGCAAAGTTACAGAAGAGAGCTTGAACTGATTCTAACAGTAGATTGCTGCCAGAAGAATATCCCCTCTTTCCCTGCCTATTCCCTTTCTGCTTTAACCATGACCATTCTGCTCCTGCTTTGTGCCACGTTTCAACCTGTTTGGGATCCTTCAGTTCAGCACTGAACCAGAAGCCTGAAAGATGAAACCTAAAGTGAAATACTAAAAAAACGTAAATCCAAAGACATGCAAAAAAGGATTTTTTGACCACAAAAGGATGCATATGGGATAAAGAAGAAAACAGAAAGGAAGGAGGAAGAGGAGAGCAATGAGCTGTTATTTAAGCCCAGCCATTTGTTGGAACTTCACCTTCTTCCTGTAGCCCAAGTCTCAAGGTGAGAGACATGTCTTCTGCCTTGCATCTTTGGTGTTGGAAACATTTGCTGTTTCGTTGCAAATGGGTCTGGCAGCAGCAGTGACAGCCACAGCGCCCACCCGTGTGCAAGAACATGGGATGCACATGACAGTTCAGGCCCTCCTGCTCCGGACATCTGGATGAAGCTGTTGGCCTGAGCATGCTGAGCACTGCTGCTGGACATGTTCATGCACAAAGACCTGGGAAGAAGCAGAGAGTTAAGCTCTGAGGCAGGGAGGAAACAAGCTGAAATGAATGTAAGAAGCACTGTTTCCAGGCTGCAAGACATGTAATAACTAACCAGAACAAAAACTCTCTATCCCAGTAAGGTGTTAATTATATGCCTTGTCTTTCTGGATATGTGTGAACAGGGTCTCTTTGCCCACTGGGAACAATAGGTGTAATTATTATTTAGTTGGAAAGAGAGGAAGCCCAGCTGTCTTTAATGCACAGGATCAAATGAAGGCCAATAAAGTACGTGCACACGTGGCCTGCACTCTGTGGCTTAGTGTAACCTACAGAGTTTGCCAGTGTAATTCTAGGGTGTGGAAAGAAATCAACTCCCCCACTGCTGGCAAGGTGCTGGTGTAGACAGAGCTCTGCTGACAGATGAGTGTTTCTGACAGTTTAGCGTGTCTGGGTACGTAGGTGGCGTTGCTGTAGGCTGAAATTCCCTTTGGTGGCACAGGCCATGTCTTTGCTAAGGGGCTTCAACCCATGCTGCTCTACGGCAGTAGCTTTCACCGGGTAGGCAAGGACAATTACACTTCTTTTGTTGTTGTTGTTGTCATTACTGCAAGATGTCCCAGCCCAGGACATTTTCCATGTGTTAGTTTGCTGACGTTCCAAACATATTATGGGGTAATACTTGAGCTCTGTATTTCAGTCTCTGTCTCAGGAGTGTCATGGGGGAATGAAATCTCTGGGACTTAAGTAGGAAAGTATTTATGCCACAAAGTGAGGCAGAACTACTCAGATTGCTGCAGGGAGGCAGGCGACTGCATCATGAGGACCTGGTGGAGACAGAGAACGTCCCACTCGAGTGTGTGTATGTCCTACCATTCCAGAGCTGAATTAGAAGATAAAACTCAAAAGCCATCAGAAGACTGTCCAGGTTGGGCCTGATACTGCTCTGTCTCCAGCAGTATCTGCTCAGTTCTCCTGGTGTGGGACATCCCCTATGCAGACAATCCCATGGCACAAAGCTGCCCAGCTCTGCTTCCTGTGGCAAACCCTAGAAGCTGCTCATTTGCTCCTTCACTCTGGGAACAGGAGGATTTTCCCCCTCCTGGCTGAGCACACAAAGTATGGACCATTATGTCAACATCCATGCTGGCTCTGATTTCAAGAGTTGACTGTCATCAAGCATTAGTGTCACCAGGGAGCTTTATGCTAGGTATGGTCCAGACAACTGCTTGGACTGGTCTTGTTAATGACTTATGTGCAGCTGTAGAAAAACATGGAAACCTTGTCTGCCAGAATGCTGGAGGAATTTCTACATTTAACCCTCCATGGAGTACCCTAGGCTTTAAATGTGAATAAAATGGTGTCTCCTGGAAATTGAGATTAATTTTATTAGGAGGGAAAAAGTAAGAAAGTTAACATTAAGTTTGTTCACAGATGCAGTAAGTGTTTGTTGGAAAAAAGCATAGAGACCACCTTATGGATAGCTTGAACAACCACAGCTAACCCAAACCTGAGAGTGCAAACATAGAGCACAGATTTTCCTGCTGCCTCCTCCAAGCGTGAGGACTGGGGCAAAGAGGTGCCTTGATGAAAGTTTCTTTCCCTCTGCTAAATGCATGCTTTTCCTGAAGAGGTGCCACGTGTAAAGAAGAAGTCATGCTAAAGGCGTAATTTTGTTTTCCAAGTCAATGTTTCATTTGCCTCCTCTTAGAATATATGTTTCTTTGCTTATGATCTTGGCATGGCTGTACATATTTTCTATTCTCTTCAGGGGTGGTTTGCTTTGTTGTCATAGCAATGCCTTCTAACTCCTGCACTCACCAGTTTCTTTTCAGGTTCCTGCAGGCTGCAACCAGTCCCTCATTGTGATGATCACATCCCCTAGCAGCTTTAACGCCTCTTTTTTTTTAATCTCCTAACTATAGGCACATTCAGTAGCACGACTCCAAAGAATTCTGGCCCAAAGAGTTTTTCAGCTTGAAGTTAAAAAAAGAAAAAAAGAAAAAATGCAATGCCATTGTTTGTATCTGCTTGGGGTTTTCATTGTTCTATTGATGACCTAATACTTCAACATTTTTATTCATTCATCTTCTTAGCTTTTCTTGAACGTGAGCTATAATTGCCTTGGGGATCTGGTTATCGGAGACGAGGTGCACCAGGCTAATCAATGTTGCTTGAGATGTGTTTTTCCCTGGGTTGTGATCACAATGGCAATGTAAGGCTGGGACAGGGCCAACTCAAAGCCAAAAAAAAGTCCCCTAGTCCCCTTTTCCTGTGCAGCCTTGCTCAACAGCTTTCCTTCTGCAAAGCTCTGCTTTTAGAGGCTCATTGTCTCCCCTTGTGTTCAGCTCCACCTTGAACGGCTGGTGAGGCAGAGCTCTTCAGCTCCTTGCTGCAAAGCCAGGCAAAATAGAGTTAAAGCTACATGAGTGAGGGAGGCCAGATACATTTCTTAAACTCTCCCCCCTCTTCCAGGGTGCTCGTTTAGTATGAAGTAGATCATCCAGCCTCCATACCAGCTGGAGGTGGGCAAAGTGGGATGGGGTAACTGAACCTTTAGGCCCACCTTTGCTTAGGTACCCCCATGTAAGGGATAATGACAAATTCTACACAGAGTGTCTCAATAATTTCTGCTGCCCATGGCAGACCACGGCAGGGAGAACTGTGCGTTTGGAGGTACTGCTCAGCGGTTGCCCTGAACAAAGGCAGAGGCGCTACTTTGAGCAATATACCTTGATTTAAGCTGAAGGCGAGCACAGTCCCATCTCCTTGTATCACCTCCTGCATGTTCTGCAGCTGCTGGCTTTTTATATGTGTAAGTGAAAAGCTTTTGCAGATTGGGGTGATTCTACCATCTTCCACTGCACAGCTCCCCCCTCTTTTCTTGATACAAGTCATGTATCTGAGAGGATGCATGAGGCTTCCAAAGGAGTGAGCCAAAGGAGCCATAGCCTATACTCTCACCCCCAAATATTTTCTTAAGACAGATTATTACAGGCTGGCATTCCATCCTCACCACAAGAAATACAAATCACAGAACAGAGATGACTCCTGCTCCAAAGAGCTTTGTTCATTGCACAGTGGCGGTATGAGGCTGCTGGCTAATATTTTGTTGCTGTTGGAATTAGTTTCAATATGAATCAATACCCTTTTTTTAAGCACAGTAGGCACATGGGCTATACAATTAAAACCAATTTTAAAGGAAATTGTGCTTTAATGAAACTCCCCGTGGGTTTCAGTTCCAAAGTGACTACCAGGCAGGATCATTAGTTATTTGCTGTCTTTGTAAACACTACATTCAGTTTGGATTGTTGTTGTTGTTGTTGTTTAAATCAAAGATGCTTGATTTTTTTTTCCTCCTTTTTCCCCAAAGTAGGAATATTTATCTTTGAATCCTCCAACAGCTTTGGAATGCAGCCTCCACACAGACTTTTTTAGCAAAACCCACTTCTTCTGACTCAGGGACCATTTGATGAAATGTCTAGAGAAGCAAAAAGCAGCAACAAAAAAAGCTTTACACAGATGCTTCCCTGTGACTAACAGAACGTCCACCCAAAGTGGAGAGAGTATAAGTACGTTTGTCATATGTGGGTGTATTTTTCCCATACATTCATTTTTAAAGCTATGCAGTAGAGCACTATAAAATTATAGTTTTACAAATAAGCATTATTTGACCGTCACTGGGCTGAGTTGATGACTCACTCTGTGACCTCCATGCAAGTAATTTGATTTTCTTGTTCCTCAGTCAGACTAGCTGGGAAACAGGCTGGGAAAAAAAGAAAAGACAAAAAAAAAAACCCCAACCAAACCCCAGAAGACATTCCTGACAATCTGTTCCCTACCTAAGCTTTGTGTTTGACTGGAAACACAACATTGGAAATGAGAACTTTACAGCTGTTGGCTTGATGTCTGTGCCCAGCCCTGTAGGAATTGTGGGTGGCCAGTGTCTCTGAAAAGCACGTTCTAAATATGGGTTGTGGTGTCTGACCCATCCTAAAACATTAGCAGAAGACAACTTGTAGTCAGCTGCCAATATCATTATAGTGTCCCATTGTCATTGTGGTGTGAGCTGGGTGTTTTAGCAATATAAACGTCCTTGGAAACATTAGCCTGTAATAGAGAGCTTCAGGGTTCAGCGTGTCTCTACCCATCTCTGTCCTCCCTGTTTACTTTCTGATACCAGGTTTCTCTTTGAACCGAAAGCGACATAGTTGCATGTAAACACCTTTTAAATGAAAATAGTCTCATTATGTCCAGAAAGCAGCATAGTTGTTTCCAGGTCCCAAACTATTAATTCATCCAACCTTGCATTTTAAATTACCAGGATTTTGAATGCTTCCTTACTGTTCAAAACTTGTGGGGAAGAATCTCAAAGAACTACCAGGTTGCTCTGGTTTTAAGGACCCAGTGTTTTCTAGCCAAATCTGGGTACCTTTTCTGGCTGGTTTTCGAAGCCTTCTTTGCAGAAGGTAGCATGGAGAAAATAACTTTCTTTAATGACACTGGGGACTGTATGCCATCTCCTGGCCCCAGGAGCTGGGGCTTAAAGGGTGAGGCTTGGAAAGGCCTGTCTGTTTTGCCTCCATCTTTGTTTTACATGTTTCCAGTTTATTTTCCTGTTGCTATTCTGTGCTTTTTTGCTTTGCTTTTACTACACTTTTCCCTCAGTTTCCACCTAAGGGGTCTTGATCTGTTTTGAGGAGGACGCGGGAGTTACCTTAAAAAGAAATCTCAATAACTTCATTCTGACTCCTTCTTTCTGGTTACCAGTAGTGCAAACCCCTCCTTCCAACCTGCCATCTAGAGTAATTGCTACCTAAGAACAGCAATGTTAAGGTTTCCATACACTCAGAGTGACTTAGGAGGTGTCAGCTGTGAAACATCTATACCATCTCTTGAAGGCACAAGCTTGCTTCAGAGCTAATTCATGACTGACAAACCAAATCTGCTGGATTTAAAGGCCACAACCAAAGAAATAATTGCCCTTCTTAGTCTGTATTGCCTGTCGATCAGATGCTGGCATTTCTGTAGCAGGGTTGGAGAGTGGGACTTTTTACTCACTGTCTTTAGGGCCAGTTCATGCTCTGTCATTTAGCTTATGCATCTGGTGAGGACGGGACAACAATACCAGGTGAGCAAAACCAGTGTTTCCTTATGCAGCTGTCCTGCTGGTGGGGTTATCTTGCTGGTCCCTGATGCTGTGACTATCCTTGTCCTTGTCCATTGCAGCTGGCTGCCTGGGACACACGAGGGATCCAGGATGAGACCTGCACAAGGATCTGTGTGATAGACAAACCTGCTAAGCAATGGAGCTTACTAAGTGATAGTGAAATCAGCCCCAGGAGGGTGACTCTTCTCTCTTCTACGTGTGTAAACTGCTGCGGTTGAGTCACAATCCCAGCCGTTTGGAAGTGAGGGGGGGCTAGAATAAAACACAGCAACAATTAACAAAGGAGAAACGTACTGAAGGAGAGCCTCCTCCTTTTCATTTTCCTTATGGATGTTATTGATTCATTCCTCTAGCAGTCCTGGCTCCCACCCAGGATGCAAAGGGCATGATATAGATTGTCTGGAGACAGTGGCTATGGAAAATACTCCTGTTCAGTAATGGAATACTCCTGTTCAGTATTTTGTACAGTAAATCTACTTTTAGATGTCCTACCCAAATTGCTAATGCAGAATGGTGAAGTGTATCATGGGGAAAGATTCGTGCCCGTTTGGATTACTGAGCTATTTGAAGGTGGCTATTACCAAGTGGGTGGTATCAGTCACTGCGAGGTGTTGTTCTGGGAGCAGCTGATGCAGTGAAAGCTGCTTCCTGTGCATCTTTATCCCATGCACACACAACCCTGTAGCTACAGCTTCACCCAATGTCTCCACAGACCCTAGGGGTCAGTACTGTGTCCAGTCTTCTTCATTACATCCATCAATGACCTGGATGAGGGGAAAGAGTGTACCTTCAGCAAGGTTGCTGATGACACAAAACTGGGAGGGGTGGCTGACACACCAGAAGGCTGTGCTGCCATTCAGCGAGACCTGGACAGGCTAGAGAACTGGACAAGAGGAACCTGATGAAATTCAACAAGGGCAAGTGAAGGGTCCTGCACCTGGGGAGGAATAACCCCATGCACCAGTACAGGTTGGGGCTGACCTGGGGTTGAGCAGCTCTGTGGAAAATGAACTGGGAATCCTGGTGGACAATAGGATGACCACAAGCCAGCAAAGTGCCCTTGTGGCCAAGATGGTCAATGGCATCCTGTGTGGCATCAAGAAGAGAGTGGCCAGCGGGTCATCCTCCCCCTCTGCTCTGCCCTGGTGAGGCCGATTCTGGAGCACTGTGTCTGATTCTGGGCTCCCCAGGTCAAGAAGGACAGGGAACTACTGGAGGGAGTACAACAAAGAGCTACAAAGATGATGAGGGGACTGTAACTACTCTCTTATGAGGAAAGGCTGAGGGGGTCTTTTTAGTCTGGAGAAGGGGAAACTGAAGGGGGGATCTCATCAATGCTTATAAATACTTCAAGGGTGGGTATCAAAAAGGATGGGGCCAGGCTTTATTCAATGGTGCCCAGTGACAGAAGAAGAGGTAACAGGCACAGATGTGAACATGGGAAGCTCCATCTAAACATGAGGAGGAACTTCTTTCCTTTGAGGGTACCAGAGCCCTGGAACAGGCTTCCCAGAGAGGCGGTGGAGTCTCTGACTCTGGAGACATTCAAAACCCACCTGCACACATTCCTGTGTAGCCTGCTCTGACTGGACCTGCCCTGGCAGGGGGTTGGACTAGTTGATAACCAGAGGTCCTTGCCAACCCCATATCATTCTGTGGTTGTGTGTGAGTGCTTTCGGTTCCCCCCAGCCATCACACAAGTCTCACCTGCTCAAGTAATCGTTGTAAAGAGGCTGTTTGGTGTGTGCACACTGCTGCGTCACCTCATGGGCTGAACCAGTGACTGTGGAACTACAGAGTCTTTCCTAAAAAAAGGGCATTCATTTGGGTATCTCTTCTCAGCCCATTCCTGGTTTTCATTAAGCTCAGTGAGGTTACAAAGACATTATTTTCTTAATTGTCTGCCAAATTTATCTGGAATTGGCCAACAGGTTTAAAAGCATTTGAATGGGGGAGGAGGGTGGGAATGGAGAAGAAAACAGATAGCAGGATCACATAAGCTCCATTTCATTAGGAGGCCAGGCTAAAAAAAGGAGAGTTTAACTTCTATCTATTAATTTTTTTTTATTTGTCTTGAATACTTAGCTATACAAAGAGAGTTATTTTTTATCCAGACTAGTTAATAAACAGGTGTCATCACTGGATATGTCTGAGAGGTTGTTTTTCTGTTACTTATGTGAGTGAAACCAAGAAGGAAGAAAATCTTGATGCATATATATATTTGGAAGGGGAAGGTGGAGGAGTAAAAGATATTATGAGCAAACAGAGGGGGCAATGCTGATCATATACAGTTAAAATAATTTTTACCATGGTAACAAAAAACAACCTCTCCTAGATTGCACTTGGATCTACAGAACCAAAGTAAGCAAAGATAGCAATGAAGTATGTCTTCTTTAGAATGTAATTCATAGCAGCTCCAATGAAATTCTTAATGAAGTGTAATATTTTTCCTCTTAAAAATCAGTTTTTTTAAAAGGGAAGCTGTTAAACTCTTTTAATCTTGACTTCCAATGGGTGCTAGTAAAATCTGATCCAGGTGGTCAATGAGAAAGGAGCACTCCCATGTGCCAGTTTTAATGATCTTATTGTTGTGCATTGAATCACAGTAGAACTCTGCTCTCTAACTTCCTGCACAGAGTTTAGGATTGTTAAATCTTCTCTTCCAGAAGTACCAAACAACCATTGCATCGTACAAAGCTAGTAACGTTGTGTCTGTCTTGTAATAATGAGCACGGTCTTGAAAAGGAAGGAGGATGCTTGGATTCAAACGCAATCTTACGGGAAACTTCCCCCCTAGCAGTTATGGTTTGCTGGTGAGTACAATTACACGTAAACAGATACTGTGCTTTGTTCTTGTGTGGAAGAAGCTGTGTCTGAAAAAAAAAAAAAGAGTGAATCTAAACCCTAGAGTCTGTGTCTCTCTACTCTAAGCCAGCTGTCTGAAAGGAAATGGTCAAAATCTTGTCAATCGTTAAGAAAGAATTTGTTTCCCAGATGTTCATAATAATCCTGTAAATATAGCAAAAAAGGAAATCCAACTCCTTACTGAGGACTAGGGCTTGCCACTCCTGCTTCATTGACATCAGCAGGACTCCTTGTGTCACAGAGGGCAAATATTTTCTGAGAGCAGATTCCTGTTCTGAACCCTCCTACGTCACTTAGAGGATTGCTCAGAGGCTGCTGTAGGTGACCTCTTTCTTCCTGTCTCCCCCACACTTAGGGTCCCACATGTGTGAGTCTCTCATACTCAGAACCAGAGCACTAACGTATGTGGTTTGGGCTGGATCTAGAAGTTGTGTACAGCAAGGAGAGGAGGCAAAACATCTTTAGTGGTCCATTAGGAAAGGGTCATTCAGCTTGGGAATCCACCAGAGAGTGATAGCCCAGAACGGACGTGCATTCTTGTCTCCATGTAGATGGATCTACAAAAAGATAATACCACTGTCACTTTGATGCAGTTGTCCATCCAGTGTCCACTACGGGCTGCTAGGAAAATGTGCCAGCTCAGCTCAGCCCACCAATTCAAGCTTCTTGAGACAGCTTGTCTGTTTGTGCCTGAAGTGGATTAGGCAGCTCTTAGATAAGGTGATCCCACCTACGGCATCGGGAAAGTGGTAACCCTCTAGCAGACAGGAACTGACAAGCAAGTGGGAGGTGGATCTGTCTCCAGCAGAGCAGCTGTTTGCATCCTGGCCAGGTCTTTTAGTCCTGACTTGTAACTGCCTTTCATTGAACCGAAGCAGAGCCTTGCAAGAAACCCCTTTTAGGATCAAGCCGCATTTCATCATTTTTAGCGTCATTCTTGGTCCAGATGGGGGTCATTTAGTAAAGATGGTAGCTTTACCTTAACACTGAGCCACAGTAAGATCCTGCTGCACGCTCCTAGCAATAATAAATAGCAGCCATGCTCTTAAGACTGCTGGAGTTGGTTTTTTTTTTTTCCACTGGTCGCAAGACACAGCATGAAATAAGTTGGGCATAAGGGCAGCAAAAACACAGGAGCAGAGCAGAACGGACTGCCCGTGGGAAGGAGTTTCAGGAGGCAGTGGAAGATGGCCCCTGACCAGCCGCCCAGAGCCGGAGCCCCCCAGGCCCTGGGTGCCAGCGCAGGGAGGCTCTGCAGGAGACAGCCTGCACCCGAGGACGCCCTTTTGGTCCCCCAAACGAAGGGCCTACACGCTCCCTTTGTTGACCCTGCCCGGGGGACCGCCCGGAGAAAGGCGGCAAATCTCTCAGGGGGTCCCGGCAGCCTGCTCTCCCCCCCCGCCCCNCGGCCCGGGCCCTGCCTGAGAGGACGGCGACATCTTGTGGCGAGGCGCGCGGTGGGGCGGCACTGGAGGTGGATCCCCTCACGACAAGAGTTGCTGGCGGGGGTAGTGGAGGTGGGCTGCCCCCTGAACTCCGCCCGATGTCCGTCGTGGCACCCGCTCCTGCTGCTTCTTGAAGGGTTTTCTGCCGCGGCTCCCTGCTCTGCTCGGCTGGAAGATGTAATTCCGAGTCGCCGGTAGAAATGGTTTCTTCAGGCAAGCCCTCCTCATCTGGGGGTGGTGGTGCTTCAGGCAAGGCTGTCTGCTCCGGCCTGCTGAAGAGGCCCAACTAGCTGGCATAGAATTGTAGAATCATAGAGTCATGGAGTCGGCTAGGTTGGAAGGGGATCATCGAGTCCAACCATCACCCTAACGCTGCAAAAACCACCACTGAACATGTCCCTCAGCACCATGTCTAGATGCCTTTTAAATACCTTCAGGTATGGTGACTTCACCACTTGCCTAGGCAGCCTGTTTCAATGCTTGATAAGCCTTTCAGTGAAGAAATTTTTCCTAATATCCATACTAAACTTTCCCCTGGTGCAATTCAAGGCCATTTCCTCGTTGTCCCATCTCCTGTTCCTTGGGAGAAGAGACCGATACCTCCCCTTGCCTACACCCTCCTTTCAGGGAGTTGTAGAGAGCAAGATCTCCCCTCAGCCTCCTTTTCTCCAGCTGCCTCAGTGCTCCTCATGAGAGTGCTCCAGACCCCTTATTAGCTTTGTTGCTCTTCTCTAGACATGTTCCAGCACCTCAATGTCTTTCTTCCTGTGAGGGGCCCTCATCTGAACACAGTATTTGAGGTGGGGCCTCACCAGTGCCTGGAACATGGGGAGGGTCACTGCCCTAGTCCTGCTGGCCACACTATTGCTGATACAGGCCAGGATACTTGGCCACCTGGGCACACTGCTGGCTCATTTCAGCCAGCTGCATGTGTGGCTGCGTGTTGTGCCTGCCCTGCCACATGGCTTTATGTTTCTGAAGGTGGAGATCCCTGTGAAGGGAGTGGGGATCTGGCTGGTATTGGCAGAGCAGCACAGGTATGCAGAACTACTCATGAGTGGGAGCTCTGACATGTTCTCATTCTATTTGTGATGCTGTAGGAGACCTGAAATGTGGCAAATTAGTGAGTGACTGCAATGATGCTCCCATTAGGGAGGAAGGAGCATTGCTCTGAAGTTACTTAACTGGGGACAAGTTGTTCAGAGCCCTCCCCAGCATTTTCTACACAGGGTTGTTTCACTCAAGTCTAGTAAGAAATGATAGTAGCTTTTCTTCATGCAGACATGGGTCCCTGTTGCCTTTATTGTCTTTAGTTGCATAAGGAAGAATGATTTGTGGCAGTGTGCACTCTGGTGTTGGTACATCCCACCAGGTTTCCAGATGGACTCTGATGAAACCATAATGTGAGGGCTCATGAGTAAACATCAGTTATCAACTACTGTTTCAGCTGTACTCCTGATAGAGGTAAAGCTAAGGGAGGTTGCCTGTGGACTGGGGATTAGGAAACCTTGTTTATAGTCCTCTTTCCACTATTGAGTGGTGAAAGGACCTTGGATAAATCGTATCACTCTTTAAGGCCTTGGCTTTCCCATCTGTAAGGTTAACAGCAGCTCCTTACAGAGCACTTCAGGACCTTTCAAGTAGATTAATAGGATTTTTCATTTCTGAATGGTTTTACAGTCTAAGAAGCCTTATTTTTTAACAACTGTGTCTGATTGGTTCTTTAATAGTTCCAATAAATTAATTAATTTGCAAAGATGATGGCTTTCTTTTTGTTTCACTTGAGATAGCAACAAGTGTTTTCTTGAAGGGGAGGGGATGGTTTGTGTAGTTTTGCTTTTCCATATATTTTTTATTTACTAAGGTGGATAAATAAGCAGATGGCTCATTCTGATACAAGATTGCGGTCAGAGTTTTACAGGCTATGAATTAATCCTGTATATAAATACTTTAAACATTTCTAGGTTCTTTTTGGTGTGTGTATGTGGAAGTAGCTACTTTACAAAGTCTTTTGTATCAGATTTCATCTCCATTCCAAACAGCACTACTTCCTGTGAGCTGTTATCACTTGTTTTCTTCATCCATATGTTGGTATATGCATGTCTAAGGAGAGAGATCTGTCCTGCACAGGTTCTGTAAGCACCAGTACTTCCCACTGAAAACCATAGGAGCATGGATAAGGTGATATCCATAGATTACTTCCAACCTCAACCATTATGTGATTCTGTGACTCTTCTGAAAGTCAGGCCATGGATTTGCCTGGCTTTTCTACAGCAGGTCTGTGAAAACAGGACTACCTTTTGCTCTACTCAGATGTGTTACATTCAGGGGAATTTGAGAATACTTCTTAATGGACAGGATGGAGGTCACAAGCTTTGCTCCTATCTTCATCCCCCAGAGAGGCAGATAGGAACAAAAATACTTGATATGTGCTGAGCTCATGCAGTGCATTCAGATCGTCTAGTCCCCATGTAGCAGAAGGAAGTCACTGCTGTAGGACAAATTCATTTGCCTTAGAAGGATCAAGAGACAGGGTGTGATGAAGTTCCCCAAATAAGGAATAGTGTAGGAATGATGGCAGCAATTTTCTCCATGTTCCATCATCTCTGGAACACAGCTTGCTGGCACATCCTCTACAGTAGCAACGGGACTTGTATCTTTGAGTCCCTGCCCACTGCACCCTCCTTTCATCTCCCTCCATCTCACACTTTCATGACTCAGTCCCTCATTCACTCCTGTTCTGTGAGAGAGTGCTGTTGAGCCTGACCTGCACTCACTCCAGCTTGAGAGGTGAGTCCAGATGTGTCTGTGATCTTTAAGAAGACCTGCTCCTTGCTGATCATTTAATAGTCTTAAAAAACTGATTTTCAGGGGGGCTCTTTTTGTATTGTCACCATGATCCTGTGACACAGCTCCAGCCAGGAACATGCCCTTGTCCTCTGTGGTCCCACAGAAGACAGAAAGAAGCAGAGATGGCCACAGAGGCATGTTTACTGCAAGAGGAAAACTTGAAAGCTGCTGGTTTCTAGAAGGGGTGCCCCGTGGGAATGCATCTTTGCATAACGTGGAATTAGTCTGTGGAACCCATCGCCACTAGATTATTTTGAGAGCAAAACTCAGCAAGAGGCAGCAAGAATAAATTCTCTTTGTCTGCCTAATTAAGATAATCAGTTTCATAATAGTTTATGCTAAACAGCCTTTTCCATTAAAAAGAAAAAAAAATAATACAAAACCTGATGGAATTAAGGTGAAGTCCAAATACCAGGATGGAAAACAGATTATTGCTGCTATTTAGGGTCCTGTGTCTTTCTCCAGGATGACTAATACTGTCTGCTTCCTAAACTGGAATTGGGTAAAATTCAGTAAGAAAGCTCCTGTGTGGGACTGGGGGCTGTTCATCTCTGCATAAAAGGAGGTGATCATGTCAGTCAATCAGCGAGCTCAGTTGTACAGCTCTTAGTAGTCACTGCTGATGATTAATACTGTCAATAGAGTCATCAATGAACTAATGGGCTTGGGGATGGACTCATGCCTTTTGGCCAGCTTTCTCTAGCAGCATAGGATAAGGGTTGAGTGGAGAGACTGGCCACTAGCATTGGAGCATTTTGCTTTGCTATTTGAAATTTTTCATAGTGAGACAACTACTGTGAATGACCCCCCAAAACAAGGAGCCAGTGGCTGTCTGGTCTGCACTGGGGTGAAACCTGCCCTAGAAGCATTGGTGCCATCATTAGCACATTTGATAGGGAGATAATGCTGGGGAAGACTTTCCACTTTTCTTTTGAGGGGTTTTGCTGTTATCCTCCATGTGATTATGAATGGTCTGGTCTGTTGGTTTTGTACTCCTGGCTGTATCCAATCACAATGGGGATTTTCCAGGGACCCCACAACTTCAGAAGGATGCTCTGTTCTACGCTGTATAGAGAACGAACGATTTTCCTTAATTGTTCCCAGTCAGTCCGCCTCATTCTTCTTGGGGGTTCTGGATCTATTCCCTTGACAGCTTCTTGCCAGACTGCTGTTTCTGAGAACCCTCCGCTTTCCTTGGGCTGTAGTCTTTTATTCCAACCGCTGCTAATCAGTACATACATAGCTGCAGAACATAAAGTAGCTGCTCAAAACATTAACTCCTTAGTGGCTGGGTCAGTACAGGGCTTGAACTTGACAGTCAAATGGCTGCAAGCTGCAGGAGGGGAGGGTTAGGCTGAACACAACGAAAAGAATTCTTCACAGAAAGAGTGGTCAGTCACTGGAATCGGTTGCCCAGGGAGGTGGTTAAGTCGCCATCCCTGACTGTGTTTAAGAGTAGATTGGATGTGGTGTTGAGGGATATGGTGTAGGGGAGAACTTGTAGAGTAGGGCTGATGGTTGGACTTGATGATCCCAAGGGTCTCTTCCAACCTGAATGATTCTATGATTCTGTTCCTCAAAGAATATGAATCTATGGAACTTCCTGTTTTCTTCTGGGACGGTCTCTCTGGAAAGGAAACACTTTGCTGAAGACCACAAGAAAACCTTATTTTCACAAATTTCCTGAGGAATATAAGCTCTTGTAGGAGAGATTAGAAGAAAATGTCAATCTCTAGTCTCAGCTAGTGAGTTATTTTGCAGAAAATGTAATTGACTACATGAATAATCAAGTATAGCATAGCAGAGCAAAACCAGCAATCCTCCACATGGCCATCTTTTGTTCTGCTTTATGTTTGTTTTTTTTTTTACTTTGTGCTTTACAGGAAAAGTTGAGCAGATCTCCCAGGAGTGGCAGAGGTTAGCTTCATCAGCCAGTGCATTTTGATGCAAAGATTTTAAGAATTGTGATTCTCTTTTTTTCCCAGGCAGGGATGTAGGTAGCTGCATGCTCTCCTCCCTGTTCCACTGCAACTATTCCAAAGCATCACCACAATGGAGGAAGATCTTCAGCTATTTCACACTAGTATAGTTATATCAAGACTGATTTATGGCTATTGAGGATAAGGGCCGTGTTGTTTGGTAATCTACATCTGACTTGGTTTATGCATTTAATTATTACGAAGGCTTTTGGAAGCCAACCTTAGGTCCCTAAGGTATTTCAGTGTGATCATGATTTTCTCCCCAGAGTGATTGTATATCCTTATGTTGTTTCTTTTCCTCTTGCCTTTTGGTTTTCTAAGTGATCTAAAAGTTCTATTGCCAAGAAAGATGAGGCCTATTTCCCTCATTCTTTGATCTCTAATAAATTTGATCCAGTAAATTATATCTGCTAGCAATTCTTGTATGTATCACATCTCTCAGGAAACCACACTGAGACTTCTATGGCAGTTTAAGGAGAAAAGTATGCTGAAATTAGCTTTTCATTGTCTGTATTTGATCATGGAATTATATGGCCTAAATTTATTCATATTTTAGTAATAACAAATCAGTGGTGTTTCAGATCCCAAAGCAAAAGGAAGAGATATTACAGAGAATCATATATACACAGTCTGTGTGAGTGTATACGTTTGTAGACAGAACCAACAAGGTGATATTGAGGCAGATTGATGTGCGACTCTGTTAAAGCAGAAACAGAAGGCCTTCTTTTAACAATGGGAAAACCAAAGAGAAATTCCACAAAACCTGGTACTGTTGGGAGAAGTAATTTTCAGGATACATACAGTTTGGGATGGCCATGTCTTGTGCTTAGGCAGGGTGGTAAATTCAGAAGAAATACTGCAGGAAGCCATATGTAAGTGCATCTTTATATCTTTGACCAGTTGTCTATAACTGACTTAGTAGCAATGGGTGTAGCAAGGAAAAAAAGTATTGGGCCCTGGAGAGGATGCTCTGTTTGTGTTTATACACACACACACACATACATGTACAGTTACCTACATGTTAACGGACTAAGCATATACACATTTGTGAAAGAAAGTTTGCTTTCTTAAATTGCCAAAAAAGAAGCGTGCCACCATAATTACAATTTGAAAAACACAAACCATTTTGATGGTAATCAAGTGTCTTGGACCAGTATTGGTAAAAGATGCCTTAAGAGTAGTGAGAGCTGGATTTTAGAAGTGCCTATATGTGGAATCCCCAAATTTTATTTGCCTATATATCTTAGTTGTTTGAAAAAAGAGTGCTGGGTACCTAATAGATCCTTTGGGCTGCAGAAAGTAACTGCGTTTTCCCCCTGTCCTAGAAAATCTGCCATTGATGCGGAGGAGGCCTTGCGATGTCCGGTACCTATCCTGGGATGTTTTGTTCTTCTTTGTTCTTAACAGGAAAAGCGGAGCAAATCTGACAGGAGTGGCAGAGATCAGCTGGCCTCCATGGACTGTCGTGGCTGGTCTGGGCAACTCTCCATGTGAATTTAGGAAAGGGAACGGAGGTGTTTGCCCTGGAGCTGAACGGTGGTGTAGAAATAATACTGCAAGAGCTGCAGCCTCTGTGAGCTTTCAGTTCATTATCACCCTACTTAAGGAACTTCCTATTTCTGCTTAAGCCAGATTTGTAACTTTAGGAGAAATAGTCCTATCTAATTTGGCGACATCTTAGGTTTCCCCTGAAGTCTCAGTTATACAAGACCCTGTTGCTTCACACAGCATTGTCTGTGCTTGTGCAGGAGTTAGGGCTTGAGTATTCTCTAGGTTGTGGTCACTAGATGGCAACATGATCACACACAGAGGCATATTTCCTGTTCCCTGCCTCGGAAGACACACTCTCTGTGGAAGGTCTGAGAGGACCGGAAGATTGCATCCAACTTCCTTGATACCTCGAAGCTTTCTAAGATGGCAGCCAGTGAATGCAGCTTCTTAGGAGATGTGCTTTCAGACGCAACATCTGCAATCTACTTCATGTTGCCAAATTCTTACTGTGTTCAAAGGGTTCTATCATCTGCCTTTAAGAATTTCTAATGAAAAGAAATTAAAATCTAATGTTTTTTTTTTTCATGGTGGTTCTTGGCACAATATCGTTAAAACATAATTTTCAACTTTTTGTTTAAGTGAATGCATATCTGCATGCACATGAGTGCATTTATACAACACTATTTATCATGTGCCCAGCTGTTTAGAAGAGCAGTCCCTCTGGGCATCAGGACAGGATTAAAGTCTTCCTTGACTCTTGTGGGCTATTGATACTGCGTTGCCAAGTTCTAGCTTAGCTCTCTGGGAAGTTGGAGAGCACATCACATTTTCACTTGCAGGCCAGCATTCTCCCCGAGTTGGGACATGCTGTTTGCCGTAATAGCTGCACTGTCTCATGTCCTGCTAAGTGGACATTATGGATTAGCAGTGGCCATCGCCGATAGTGGAAATGTGTAATCCACAGATTGATAAAAAACTGCCATCACAATTATGTAAAAGTTTCCATAACAGCTAACAATTTTCACCTGCATAGACTTCTTCCTGTCCTTTCACAAGTTATGGGGTCAGAATATTTAACAACTGTGATGCTCAGTGATAATGAAATTAATATGTTGAGGCTCCTGAGATAAATCATGTCTTTATACAAGATTAGCATTATTTATTTAGCTGAAAGCATTGGTGCCTCTGTTTTAAGATGCGACAGAATAATTATCAATTTTTTGGAGTACTACATACCTTCTAAATACTCTTAGACATGTCTCCACTTTCCAAAAGAGTCATCAAGAGAATGAACATTCATTAGCTGTGTGTTTACAGTAAGTGGATCACAAAATATTGGCAGAGTCCAGACATTTTTGTGCCAGCTGACTTGGGAACTTTTGTGACTGAGCCTTTCAGAGTGATTGAGAAAGATGAGAAATTATTTCAGGGGCAGGACTCCTGTCTGAGTCTGTTATCAGCTGTAGGAGCAATATCTTCCGAAGGTGAATTAGTCACCAAGTACAGATAACTTCTCTGTGCTGATACCCTGCCATCAACCTGCAGTGTTTTGTAAGGAAAAAATGTCATCCATATTGTGCAATGGAACACAGTGTTTTCTCTCTGCTAAGCTATTTGCCCAAGACTTTTCTGCAGCTTCAGTGCAGGCACAAGACTTACTTGGTTGCCTGGCCCTCAGTGGGTAGTGTAGGTACAAACCAGTTACTGCTCTCATACTTAAGCAGGTGTATTATTCCAGGCATGTGAGAAATCTTACATTTAACAAGCCAACCTTTCTGTTTCACAGCTATACATTAGCTTCTCATCCAGCAAAGCACTTCTTTCTGCATCTAATTAAAAGCATCTGCATACATTCTCTTGAAACTGTGTCCTTAAGCATTTGATCCTTAAAGACCTATGAAATTGAATAAGTTTGATTGGAAGTTATTTTATATTGCAGATCATTTGCTTCATAGTTTACTCTGTGACAAGCTCACAAGCATAGAATGGTTTGGGTTGAAAGGGACCTTAAAGATCTTCTAATTCCAACCTCCTGACCTGGGCAAGGACACCTCCCACCAGACCAGGTTGCTCAAAGCCCTATTCAACCTGACCTTGAACACCTCCAGGGATGGGGCAGCCACAACTTCTCTGGGCAGCCTGGGCCAGTGTCTCACCACTCTCACAGCAAAGAATTTCTTCCTAATGTCTAATATAAATCTTTCCTCTTTCAGTTTAAAACCATTACCCTGCGTTCTGTCACTATATGCCCTTGTAAAATGTCCCTCCCATTTTTCTGTAAGTATCCTTCTGACACTGGAAAGCTGCTATAAGATCTCCCTGGACCCTTCTCTTCTCCAGGCTGTACAGCCCCAACTCTTTCAGCCTGTCCTCACAGCAGAGAGGCTTCAGCCCTCGCAACATCTTTGTGGCCTCCACTGGACTCTTTGCAGCAGGTCCATGCCCTTCCTCTGCTGAGGGCTCCAGAGCTGGATGCACTACTCCAGGTGGTGTCTCACCATGAACCTACTTGGGATCTGAAAGGATCTGATAGAGGCATTACATCTGTTTTAATATGTTCCAAAAGTGGACCACAACTGAGAAAGTTCAGGTAAAACCAGCCACCTTGATGAAGACTTCTGCCTGAGCTATGGGCAATGAGTGAATGTCTGTTGCTACTCCTATGCCAGCCATTCTTTGGGAGGAAGAACTACCACCTGTAATTCAGCTGCTATAGCTCTTCAATGTGCTGTTACTGCCTGTTCAAGTTACTTGGTCTTATTTCTGACATCTTCACTCTGAATCCCCTTATTCTTGACTCTAACAGTAATAGGAATTAGTAATGGAGAATGAGCTCTTTACTCATAAGTTCCTGTCCCTCCCACTCACAACACTAACTTGGTAAATCAGTTGGAACTTTGTGAAGGAGGGCAGAGTTAAAACCTGAGCCAGAAGTCCCTATTTTTATTTTACTTTATTTATTTAACATTTCATTATAGCCCCTTAGGGGTATGTGCCTGATAGAAAGCGTAATCCATGAAGCCAAATTCTCCTTGGAGGGTTCTATTTTGCATAAGGTGTTCAACAGCTGCATGACCACAATATCTGCCTGGAGTAATCCCTCTGCAAAAAATGGAATTACCTATGTGGTGTAAATAAGAGCAGAATTTAGGCCTGAGGCTACTTGCAGGTTTTTTGATTTTTATTGGTGGCCAACAGACGAATCCTCTTTTTCCCTGGTAGCTTGTCAATAAAAACAGCACTGTTCTTATGATTCTGTTGTTTTCCTGCCTTAATTCATTAATTTTTAAAAAAATTCAGTGGTCATCCAGACAATGCCAAGGTACTTGGGAAGACTTTTCACCCCATTTTAATTGTCATCAGCGCTGTCCAAGGTAGGCACAAAATGGGAAAAAGTGTGGTCTCTTGTTTAAATCTCAAACTGAAAAAAATTGCCTGATGCTCCAAATAATAATAGTAATAATTTTAAAAGTCATGACTATTTATTTATATCATGTAGGGGTCTAAGAGTTCATTGTGTGTCCTAGTTAGATCTCATTTAAATGAAAATAGTAATGCATCATCTGCATTTGCTAATGCATCTCTTTTTACCTGGATTCAAAGCCTGAAATGATTCTCAGCTGTGAGGATGTGTCTCTGGGACATGAACTCAATCTTCCTGGGTGTTGCATTTATTAGAGGAATTGCTCGGTAGACTGCAAGAATGACTGCAGGAGCTTTTCCAAAGTAACTTAGGGGAAAATCTCCAGTATTTTCTGTATTAGAAGAACACAAGTGAACACAGGAAAACATTGCATTTTGTCATTCTCTTGTGCTGTCAGATACATGCAGTATACAGCGTGAAGAAGGAATACGTGTACTTCAAAGCTGAATATTCCAGAACTGTTTTACCAGGAATAGCTTGGATTTTTCTCATGGTTTTGATGATATGAAAGCACTAAACTAGCAGAGGTGCTCCATGGTAAGCTAAATTCAGAATGCTAAGGATTATTGTAATATTTTGGTAACTCTGTGTTTCATGGAGGTTTTGTCAGGCATTCATTTTTGGCCGTGAAGGTGCTTCATCCAAAAGGGAGCCCTGCGGATACTGTGTGGAAATCAGCTTCAGAGCCTGTTGGTGCTCGGTACTTCAGACAGGGCTTTTTGTATGTCAGGAGCTGATCTGCTTCTGGCCCAGACAGCTCCTCCTAACTGATCCTGCTAATGTGAGAGGCACAGATTCGTTGCTGACAGCACAGAGGATGCTCAAGCTGCTTGCCTCAGTTTCTCCATGGGGGTCAAGACAATTTCTCTGTACTGCAGAGGGTCGGTGAAGTTGTTCAGTATTTGTAAAGCAGTGTGGGGAGGCATATTCTCAGGATTGAGCTTGAGCCTGTTTTGGTCCCTTCTTCATATCTGTAACACATAATTCAGCCTCCTTCCTTGCACTGTCATTGGTGGTCATACATGTGGACCAGTTTAAAGAGCCAGCCCAGCTGAAAATAACCCACACCAAGCAGAGAAAAAAAATTCATAGAATGGTTCAGGTTGGAAAGGACCATAAAGAACATCTAATTCCAACACTCCTGCATTGGACAGGGACACCTACTAGACCAGGTTGCTCAAAGCCCCATCCAACCTGACCTTGAACACCTCCAGGGATGGGGCAGCCACAGCTTCTCTGTGCAACCTGGGCCAGCTGGGGTTTCACCACTCTCACAGCAAAGAATTTCTTCCTAATGTCTAATATAAATCTCCCCTCTTTCAGTTTAAAACCATTACTCTACGTCCTTTCACTATATGCCCTTGTAAAACGTCCCTCCCGTTTTTCTGTAGGTATCCTTCCGTCACTGGAAAGCTGCTGTAAGGTCTCCCTGGAGCTTTCTCTTCTCCAGGCTGTACACCCTACTCTTTCAGCCTGTCCTCACAGCCCTCGCAGCATCTTTTTGTCCTCCACTGGACCCATTAGGCTGAGTTACTTAATGCCTTCTTTGTCTCTGTCTATACTGCCGGAGGCTGGCTGGAGGAGCCCCATAGCCCTGAGGCCCTAGAGGAAGACAGGATAAAGGAGGAGTCTGCCTCAGTTGATGAGGACTGGGTTAAGGACCAGTTGAGCAGTTCAGACATCCATAAATCCATGGGTCCTGATGGGATGCACCCACGGGTGCTGAGGGAGCTGGCGGAAGTCATCGCTAGGCGACTCTCCATCATCTTTGGCAAGTCATGGGGAACAGGAGAGGTGCCTGAGGACTGGAGGAAAGCAAATGTCACTCCAGTCTTCAAAAAGGGCAAGAAGGAGGACCCGGGTAACTATAGACCGGTCAGCCTCACCTCTATTCCTGGGAAGGTAATGAAAAAAATTATCCTTGGGGTTGTCTCTAGGCATATCAAGGACAAGAAGGTCATAAGAGGCAGCCAACATGGCTTCACCAAGGGGAAGTCATGATTAACCAACCTGATTGCCTTTTATGAAGATGTAACCAGGTGTAAGGTAAGAAGTTACCCGATCGTAGAATCACAGAATGATAAGGGGTTGGCAGAGACCTCAGGAGATAACCTAGTCCAGCCCCCTGCCAGAGCAGGGTGCACCCAGAGCAAGTTGCACAGGAATGTGTCCAGGTGGGTCTGGAAGGTCTCCAGAGAAGGTGACTGCACCACCTCTCTCGACAACCTGTTCTAGGGCTCTGTTACCCTCGAAAGAAAGAAGTTCCTCCTCATGTGTAGGTGGAACTTCCCATGTTCATGTTTTTGCCTGTTACCTCTTGTCACTGGGCACCACTGAAAAAAGCCTGGCCTCATCCTCTTGACGCCCACCCTTGAAGTATTTATAAGCATTGATGAGATCCCCCCTCAGTTTCCTCTTCTCCAGACTAAAAAGACCCCCTCAGCCTTTCCTCATAAGAGAGATGTTCTAGTCCTCTCACCATCTTTGTAGCTCTTTGTTGTACTCTCTCCAGCAGTTCCCTGTCCTTCTTGAACCTGGGAGCCCAGAACTAGACACAGTGCTCCAGGATGGATCTGGTGCCTTCAGAAGTGGGAGCACATGCAGACAGCATGCCCCTGTGTCAGTGGGGCTGAAAAGGCCGATTCAGCACTGACCGATCCGTGTCTACACACTGTTGCTTTACTTGAACTATTGTAGCTCCGTGTGCACTATGCATCGTCAGTGACGCCAGTAGCTGCCTTGGGACTGGTGTTTTGTAGAGGCCAGGGGGACTGCTGATCTGAGCTGAATCTGTGAGGTCAGTTTGTCTGCTGTGGGCTCCCCAGTGTACCTCTTATTTCTCATGTTATCTGGATTTCACGTTGGTTGGTGTTTGTTAGGGGAAATATCCTCGACCTTTGTTACTCTAGCTAAGTAAATTATACTGGATATTGCAATACGTAACTATAAAGATACATAATTACACAATCTTTCTTCCCACTCGAAAATAGTAACCCTCTACCATTAAGTTGCTTAGAAAAAGCATAACTTTTCACGGCAGATCTTTTTGTAGAGAAACCTCAGTTATTTCTAAGATGTGTGTTCTTTTAAAGTTGTCAAGAGCTAGGGCAATATTAAATAAATACAAACAAATGCATACTCTATTTAATACTTGGGTGTCTGGTTGTATACTTAAGTAAAGTTATGAAATATACATGTGGAAATGCAAATTGATTTTGGCATGTTAAACATATTGGATAAAAGCTTATTGGGGGCTGTAAAGAGTTCTGGTAATAGCAGTGGGTAGTGCTATGAACAATCAGTCTTGTTTCTAGATAGCAGCTTCATTGTTAGGCAGAATAAATGTGTTTGGTCTGAAATTTAATACCATTGCTGCATGTCCTTCATAAATTTCTCTCTATGTATCTATATATATCTTACATGGATTGAAAGCTCTGATGAGTTTTACTTGATTTCCCCACATGGTAAAAATTTACAGTGGTATGAAAGTTATGAGGGAACACTAACTTAAAGGAAAAGTTCAAATGATAAATGAATTAATTGACAGGCAGATGAAAATAAGTCGTCTGGTCATCTGAAAAATGATATAGTATAAATGCAACTGTAGTGGCTTTTAGCAAATGCCAAACTAATGTGAAAAAATGCCTTTGAGCTAACTTCTTACAACTCTTCAAATACAGAATCCAGGCTTCAGCGTTTTGGTTCCTCTTAGCTGAAGGGTAGGACATATTTCAACCAGAAAGAAGGTACCAGAGTTTGCAGTCTTCCTCTTGGTTTCCAGTGCAAGGTTAGGCTCTTGTCCTGCAATCCCATAGGAGCTTCCATGCTCACGTGAACACTAGCAAAGTCATACATGCCTCTAGGAGATTTTAAAACCCAGGAGCACTTCTGTGTCATCCAGATCTGCTGCTGCTTGCTGGTGGCAGTCACCTCTGGGTCCCAGGGTGTGACTGTTTGAACGCGGAAAGAATTTCCTAGATGTCACGACAAGCTGGGAAAAGCAGTTTGTCTTGCCTCTGTCACAAGTCTCAACCTGTAACAAGAGTTGGAATGACTGAAGTCCATAAACCTGGAGATGGCAAAGCTGGAACAGCCTCAGGGAAGAAGGGTAGCAGACAGAGGGGAGGCGGGAAAGGGTGCCATTGCTGCTGTTAGGGTTTTTTCAGAAGACATGGTAGTTTTACTGACACCTTCTTCCTCAGCCTTTCTTCCTGGAGATGATGTCTCGCTCTTACTGCTCTGTAAGACACTGTGATACTGTCTCTACTATTGCTCTGTGCATATTTTGGATCATCTGTGGATTTCTTTTAACTGTTTGGATAGAAGGTGTTGAGAATATTGTCTCTTTTCCAGCTGAGAGGAAGAAGATAGAAATTTCTGTCTTCATTTCCATTATAACTCTTCCTTTCTTTCTTTCCATCCATTTTCAAACATTTCCAGGTACCCTGTTTTTCTAGCTCCTCTCACGTCTCTTTTCTACCATCTGCAAACTCTGTCTTGTTTTTAATTCTATTTTCCTTATCGTTTGAAGACAAGACTGGACACAACCAAAATTCCCCATGGCATCCCCTGAGACACATTCGCCCAACTCTCTGCTTGTAATCCTTTGTTTATGGTATTTCAGCCAATTCTCGATTAAGGATCATGTGACAGTGTTTATATTCAAACTGAATGCAGTTAATAAGTGTCAAGCCATCATGAAATGCTGCGTGAGTTGTGTGCTAAAAGACAAATGTTCTATATCTAGGCCTTTCCCTTCAGGCACTAATTAGATAATATATGTTTGAAAGGGTTGAGTCTGTCAGTCAAGCCATAGATCTGTAAATCCATGTTGAAATTCATATGGCAACACTCATCAAAACACTTAAACATGTGCTTAAGTCCTTTCTGTGTTCAATCAAGTACATAAGCATGTGCTTAAGATTTGGGTCTCCAGGCAGACCCATTGAAATAAATGAGAGAAATGTTTTTCATCTCTATGCACCAGATCTCCATCTTGCTACCAGGAAAACTGAAGCCTTCATTTACCAAGAGAAGAGTCATTCTGAACCTGACACTTCAATAGATATTCAGTGCACTTATTTTAAGCAATGGGGTTATTTAAAATAATACTTAGGGATCTAGTTTCTTTCCTGTCTTTTAGAAGTAGTTCAGCTCCTTTAGTGTCAAAAATAGGACTCCTCTACAAACACTTGACCAGTGGCTGTTTCACATCCATGAACATTTGTGGGAGTCTTTTCCATTGGCCCCAAGTACTTCATGATGAGGTCAGTGTGGTCCCTAGTAAAAATACACGGCCTTTTGGATCCCATGAGCCTAAACACGGGAAGCCCTGAGCATGTCCTTTGTCACTCATACTTCCAACACTGCAAATTTGCAGAGGACTCCTCAATTCCCAGAAGTATTTGGTCTTACCTGGGAGCAACGTATCAAAAGACCTTTGGATAAGGCCTGGATTGCAAGCAAAGGGCAATCCTGAGGCACCTGAGACCAAACTTGTCTCCTCTTGGGGTATCTGGGCCTGGTAGTACCCAGCCAAGACTACTGTCTACTGTTCTTGCTTAGATAGGCTGCTTCTGACTCAGCTGGGTAGGTGGTGGGCAGTGTGGTGGCAATGTCCAGAACATTCTGTGCTTTTGCAGAGACTGTCCTTCCATTGTTCACAGAACAACAATGGATTTCTGGCTGTAACAGCTACAAATCGACTTACATGCTTTTTTTGGCCTGCAATGAATGTTTCTTTTCCTCCAAAGAACTGCAGGCTAGAAATAACCAATATTTTTCTTCCAGAACAGAATAAGAAGTATCATAAGTTAAAGTCGGTAGAAATAAATGTATCTGTTCTAGAGGAAAGAAATGGAAAAGAGAGCTTGACTGGGACAAAAGCTCAGGTTTCCAGTGAAGTCAGCTGATCACAACTCCTGAAGAAAGGCAGAGATACAAGTCCTGAGCAGTTCTGGTAATTGGTATTAAGAATACCAGTTTGAACATGCTGGCCCACATCTGGAACACCTGTAATTCTTTAAGCTAAACTACTATTATAGGACAACCTCTCTGAAATCCACGTTCCTGTTCTGCCAAAGCTCACTTGCATGCTTCTCCAAACAGCAGAATTCGATTTAAAAGCAATGGGTACTACCTGCGCTTGCCAGCACAACCTTAGCTACTATGAGAGTGAAGCTAGAGGAATTTGCTTCTGCTTTCCAGTAGTTCAGTATTTCTGCCAAAGGGCAGAGGGCCTCCAAAATGTTTAACAGGTAGAATTGAAAGCTAGTTCCACATTCTCTTGCTAGTCCTTTCCAGGGACTGTCCACATTGCTCCCATGGTGCTGGCATTATAGGGCTGAAAGAATGGATGTTTTAAAGCCTGAGGGGGTGCAAGTTGGCGCCCTGCAGAAGCCCTTTACTAAAACTCTGAGGAGAAAATGCGTTCTATGGTGTGACCAGCTGGGAGTGAAAGCACTTTGGGAGTGCAAGAAGGTGTCAGTCGAGACCAAAATGTGATTGTGAAACAAAAAGACAAAATCCTTAACCAGTGTTTCAGAATGAGATGAGAGCGTAAACCAAGGGTAAGGCAACTGTGATGGGTGGTGTAAAATCTAGTGAGTCCACATCTTGGTTCCTCACCCTACTGCTGGCTATTGTCACCTGATAGGAGGGAGTGGAGGTTGACCCAAGGCCTATGTTAGCCAAGTTAAGCCTTTCTAAGAGCTCTGAGCAAGCCCTTGGGGACAGACCTGTCTTTGCAGTGTCTGCTGGTGCCCCAGCATGCTCAGAAGAGAGATTGTTGTGTTCAGTTGAGTGTTGTTAGCAGCAAGGCTGGAGGGCAAACTACCAAAACCCTTGTGGCTGGGAAATAGGCAGTCAATTGGCAAGGGCTTATGAATACGTGCAATTTTCAGCATTGGTTAAGTCTGCACTGTGTGGAGGCAGGCCCGTCTCATGTGATGGTGAGTAACCCAATACCATTTTCCTGGCAAGTGGCGACTCGATGCCAGCGTTATGAATTATCCAGGGCAAAGCAAGGTCAAGTGTTCAGGTAACACAGGTGTTCTTAAATAATCCATGTGCCACGAGTAGCATCCGTGATTTCTCAGTTTCTTCCTCTCCCTCTTATTTTTCTGTTGTTTTCAAAACTTCACACAAGATCTCTCAGCTTCCAGGCCTAGCTCCTGGAAACAGCTCTCCCTGTCACGCGCAAGCAGATTTATCGATGGGCTGTGAAAATGGAGCAGCGAGTTGTGTTCCTGTCTTCCTTATTCACCAGGAACTCTCCTATTTCACAACCTTTCATTCTTAAACGTTTGTAGCCATCTTAACAGATGATACTGTAATTACCAGGCAACACCTAGGCAGCTTACTTTTATTTTGGTGCAGCAGCAAACAATAAATGCAACCTAGTGTCTAGATCAGTACAGCCTCCACCAAAACTAGGGCACATGCAAAGAAATCCAGCCAAGTGGCATCAGTGCTGAAGCAACCGTGTTACAACAAGTTGTTTCTTACTTAATTTTTCCCATTGGCCCAACTCATGTTCCTGAGAAGATGGCACGTTCTTGCATTCAGTCGTGGATCTGGCTGACTTTTATCAGTTTCTCTACAGAATCCGTAATGAACAACTATGCAAATCATTTGAAATCCATTTGCAATCAAGATAGATGAAAAATAACTGTGCTAATAAACTTGTGGTGGATATGAGGTGACCATCTTAAGACCTGGTGAAAATTCTGTCCCCATGGAACTTAATTGCTGAGCTGAAGTTTTGTGGATGTCATTGCTCTTGAAAGGATGGAAAGTACGTTAACATAATGCCTGACAGGAAGCATGTTGGAGGCCACCATTCTGTCCAAGGCATGCTGTGAAAGATCATGGGTTCAGGGCCTAACACTTGATCCTAGAAGGAGTCTGAATGTTGACGGGACACGTAAAGGTAATCCCATGGGCCTTATGTTTTTCTACTGCAAGACTTCTGCTCCATGGTGGTCTACCTTGGTCTCATGAGCCCTCCCATGCCTTCACTTTCTTCTCTCAACATGTGTTTGAGACAATGCCATTACTAAGCAAAAATCGGGATCTGGGGAGAGTGAATGACTGCGACTGGCTAGTGGGCAGTGTCCCTGCCCGGGACTGGGGGTTTGGAACTCAGGGATCTTTAAAGTCCCTTCCAAGTCTAACCATTCCATGATTCTATGATTCTAAAATCATCTGTGGGAACATGGGGTGAAATGGCAGGCAGAGAGGCTCTTCCACTGCCTTCATGTTTGTTTTGAATAATGTGTTGTTCAGCATTTATACAGTTATTAACACTCAAGAGCAGTTACTGACTTCTGAGGAGGAAATGTTGGTTTTGGTTGATTCAGAATGAAAAATGGAGTTGGTGCAGGTAGACAAAGAGGGGTAACATCTTGATTTGAATAAATTCTTGGAATCCAAAACATGCAGAACCTTTCTATTCTATGGGGAATAGTGGAAAGTGTGAAACTTTTTTTCTGTTCCTTAGATTAGTTAAGGACTTACTGTGCTTACTTTTCCTGTTTCTTGGCATCTCCTTCCCCTTCCTCCCTCCCTTTCCTTCTGTGCTATCTCCTGAGTCAGAGTGGGTGTATCCCATGTAATTAGTCTAGATCGCCATTCGTGTTGGAACAGCTACCTTGCAGAGCTATCTCTCATCAAGAAATGCCTGCCAGCTGAAGGACCCCCAGCAGATAACTAGATGACTTCCACTTGAGAAACTACTGTGCAGTTTGCTGCTTGTTGGATTAGGAAGTGTGACTACAGTTATTAGCAGGACGTTTCTGGATCTGGGTACAGCATGTCAGATACAGGGCTGGCCCTCAGAAAAACCTGAACTTGGTAAATGAGAGCAGGTAGGTTGGGCTTGAGTCCAGAGCTGAGACAGGAAGGAGAGTGTGAGAGAGATGGACTTGATGTCACAGAGCTTGTCATGGGCTAAGGCTGGGCATGTTTTTTTTCAGAGGCTGCAAAAGGAATTGCTTGCAGCTCTGTGAGAGAGAAGGGTATGAGTTAAAACAGATTGACTTTCCTCCTCCAGCACACACGTGCTCCTTAAATACCAGGGGAGTACAAAGGGAGCAAGTCTTTAAAAAAAGATTTGTTCTATAGACTGCAAAGATGTGCGATTACTAGCAGTCGTACAATTTATGGGAGGCAAATGTGCATGTGGGGCTTTTATGAAGTGCAAGTAAAGCAAAAAGATAGAGAGAAGGAAAAGGCATGCTTTCCAAATGCCCATCTTTTCTATCAACAAATGTTGCCTTAGAGGCAAAAGCTTGGGTGTTTCTTTTTCCCTCGGTGTTCTGTGTGCTTGTATTAGTCACACCCATTTATTTTTGGCATAATTCATGCACTATTTGAAACTTGGCAAGACTAGGGATGTTATGGCCAACAGTCAGTCTTGCTTCAGGAGTTTCTATGAATATGAATGCCTGAAGTTCACATAAGCTTACTCTGTTGCTATAGCAACACATTTGTTGTGAAATCCTTGTATTTTAAAGGCTAGATTCTGTAAATTAACTTCATCTTCAGTAGGATGTGTTATGCTAGTGATTTCTACATGTACTGTTTTCAGTGCAACTGCAAATGTTAGGGGAATGGGGAATTTCGAGGATTTGGTGAAATGGGATTTAATCACAAACAATTCCAGCACTTCAGATCAAAGTTAACTAGTTTTGTGTCCCATCCGGAGAGGGGCTGAGTGCCCTCAGCTCTAGCAGGGTTCAGGAAGAGTTGAAGGTGCTGAGTAACACAGCTCAAGATGCCGCAGGATGGAGCCCTGCACAGAAATAGTGCAGATCCTGCAGAGCATCCAGCACCTACAGGGATGTGTCCAGTTGGAAAACAACAGGATGGGAAGTGTCTCATCGAACAGAATATTCAAAATCTGCTAGACTTTTGGTGGGGGTTTCTGGTTTGTTTTGTTTTAAGGGGAATGTTGAAATATGTTTTTGTTTTTCTGCTTGCTCAGGGATGTTTGAGTCTCAGTTGACAACGAGCCCTGTCCAGGCAAACCCCTGCACTGAAGTCCATATGTTCTGTGTGGAAACAGGGGTCATTGCAGGTTCAGGGTCTTACTGCCTCTTCGTGAAGGGCCATCAAATACACATAATAAACTAACTTGGGAGTGGAGAGGAAGTAGGAGCTTTTTTTTTTTTTTTCTTCCTGCTGTTTTCTTTCAGTTGGACTAATCCTGGTGTAATGTAACTGTAATAGGTTAACAGCCCCAACCCCCTCCGATGCAAATGGGCTTTCCAGATAGATAGGATCCTTTTTAAAGAGATAGTGGAGCCTGATTTCCAGTTTGTCTGTGAGTCCCTGGGCCTCCCAGTGTTTGCAAATCGTTGAAGTAAATGGAACCCCATGCGGTGTGTAAACCTAAACCTGTGCTTGAGCTTTTGCAGGATCCAGGTCCAGAAACAGCTCACACTAAGCATCTAAAAAGGGAAATGAACGCCAAATTAATGGCTTTTCTTACTCTTTGACTTGTGTGCCTCTGGTATTTCAAGGGCTTAGGGGTTTATGGGATGCTGGGTCATTCCCATTTTGCTAACCGGAGTGTTCGAGAAAAGGGGGCAAGTCCCTGCTGGCCACATGACCTTTTAGCAGTAGCTTAAGGGGGTAGTTCTCTTTATGGAAGTGGGCTGACTTGCAACACTGTATTTTTATACAAAGCTGGTTTTGGTTAGACCAGTACATAAAAGTATCTGAAACACAAAACTTTGATTTTGTGGTTGCAGTCTTTAAATATTTAAAAATGACCAAATCCCTTTTAAGATTAGTTTAGCCGTTACTTAAAAATTGTTCACCCAGTTCCTGCCCAGTTTCACTCTTTATGTTGATTTTGTACTCAGGGATAAAGTAAAGCTGTGAGATTTTGGGGTGGGAAAAAAAGAGGGTGTGGGGGGCAAGAGGCTTATGAGTCTCTGAAAACTTTTTTTTGTAAAAAAAGATATCTTTGCTGGAGGTTTTACAATAACCATATACAACAGCAATGTGCAGTCCTGCCAAAGGAATTATGTGATTTCCCTTTTAGAGTACAAAACAAACCTATTGGCATATTCAACAATATTCCAAACTAATAATGACTTTTTTTCATTGCTATAGTCTAAAACAGGATGGTGGGTTGGAATATTCTTAAAGGGGGCCTACAGGAAAGCTGGGGAGGGACTTTTGATCAGGGAGAGGAGCCATAGGACAAGAGGTAGAGGTTTTGAATTGAAAGAGGGGAAATTTAGAATAGACATTAGGAAGAAATTCTTTGCTATGAGAGTGGTGAGACAGTGGCCCAGGTTGCCCAGAGAAGCTGTGGCTGCCCTGTTCCTGGAGGTGTTCAAGGCCAGGTTAGATGGGGCTTTGAGTAACCTGATCTAGTAGGAGGTGTTCCTTCCCAATGCAGGAGTGTTGGAATTAGATGATCTTTAAGGTCCCTTCCACTCTGAACGATTCTGTGAATCTTTTCTTCTCTGCTTGGTGTGGGTTATTTTCAGCTGGGCTGGCTCTTTAAACTGGTCCACATGTATGACCACCAATGACAGTGCAAGGAAGGAGGCTGAATTATGTGTTACAGATATGAAGAAGGGACCAAAACAAGCTCAAGCTCAAGCTGCTGTTGAACCTTACCCTCAGGCTTGGATGCTTGAGGACGGGGTCGCAATTACAGTTGGGTTCAACATGTAAATGCATGGGGAATTTAAGTCTTAGGTTAGAGAGACAACCCAGACATTGCTGGGGTCTTGGTTACCTGTTAGAAGAGTGAGGGTTCAGGCGGGCAACTTTGTTTCTGGCCAGCAATGGCTGACATACTGAGCTGGCCTGAGACCTGAGCTACGTTGCGAGTATGCTTTGACACCTAACTTGGCTAAATCACAGTCCCCTGCCAGAAACTTCCCTCAGAGTGCAGAGAATGGATAAAATGAGCAGATTTCAGCATTGTTCTTTTTTAAGTGGTGTTCAGTTGCTGTATTCTTAGTGCATGTAGAAGGTCTTACACAAGCCTGTCTTTAGTCTGTGTGGCTGCTTCTGGGGGCAGGTAGACAGCAGGTACTGAAACTGGGAGTGGGATCCCAGTTTCTTTTCAGTAATGCTGCTTGCTTGTGTTGGCTGAGAGCTATCCCTCACTGCACTTCCAGAGCAGGAGCTTTTGCTGCTTTTAGCCAGTATGAGAGATTAGTAGTTCAGCTCTGTGCTGGGACAATCTGTTCCTCATTATGTTATGTCCATTAGGTTTCCACACAGACAAGAGAAACTGTTGGCTTTCCAAGGCGCGGAACTTGGCCTTCCTTTGAAATGTCTTGATAGGCAGCCTGACCACATTCATTCAAAGATGGGGGTGGTGTATGAGACTTCTGGCTCACTTTAAGGAAACAAATGCAACGAGGCTCCAGTATAATGACAAGTTACTATCAGGATCAGGAGGCAGGCACTTCTCTGCATATTGTAATGTAGTGTAAGTAGCTCTACTGGCTCCTATGTCTGGCTTATTTTGACATTTTCCGGAAAAACAACACTGTGATTCCCCCCCTCCTTCTTCCCCTTCCTCATTATTGCTTTGTATGTTTAATTGGCAAATTGGAGCAAGTGTGGAAGCTTGGAAGGCTGTTTTGCCTGAAGCTTGGCTTTCTAACAAACAGCTGGCCCCAGCTCCAGGTCCAGATAGTTTGTGCTGGACACTTGAAGGAAATGCATACTTTGCAACTGGTCCGTTGAATGTCACTGTGATGCTGTGCAGAAATTTAGCTCTCATGAGGTTTGCCTGGTTGCAAACAAGACGAATAAAAGACAGTTTGGAATGGTCAACATTTTTTATTCTTTCCAGTTTGGGATGCTTAATTTCCAAAGCACAGAGGTATCTTGTCTTCACTTGGACCTTCGGATGAGAGGGAAATAATGTCAGTTTAATTAAGTGGCTTGCTAGATTTACCTTATTGGTTTTTTTTTGGTTTTTTTTTTTTGTTGTTTTGTTTTTTTTTTTTTTTTTTTTTTTTTTTTTTTTTTTTTTTTTTTTTTTTTTTTTTTTTTTTTTTTTTTTTTTTTTTTTTTTTTTTTTTTTTTTTTTTTTTTTTTTTTTTTTTTTTTTTTTTTTTTTTTTTTTTTTTTTTTTTTTTTTTTTTTTTTTTTTTTTTTTTTTTTTTTTTTTTTTTTTTTTTTTTTTTTTTTTTTTTTTTTTTTTTTTTTTTTTTTTTTTTTTTTTTTTTTTTTTTTTTTTTTTTTTTTTTTTTTTTTTTTTTTTTTTTTTTTTTTTTTTTTTTTTTTTTTTTTTTTTTTTTTTTTTTTTTTTTTTTTTTTTTTTTTTTTTTTTTTTTTTTTTTTTTTTTTTTTTTTTTTTTTTTTTTTTTTTTTTTTTTTTTTTTTTTTTTTTTTTTTTTTTTTTTTTTTTTTTTTTTTTTTTTTTTTTTTTTTTTTTTTTTTTTTTTTTTTTTTTTTTTTTTTTTTTTTTTTTTTTTTTTTTTTTTTTTTTTTTTTTTTTTTTTTTTTTTTTTTTTTTTTTTTTTTTTTGTTTTGTTTTGTTTTGTTTTTTTCCTTTGGGACAGAGAAAGCTCCATGGAAAAATACTGCTGGCTCACCTGTTTTAGGATATGCTATACCTGTAGAGAGTACTAATTAATTACAGAGGACTTTCCATCACTGGGCTTCTAGTATTATCCCTCATTATTCCTAATCATCCTCTGGAAGAAAGGTGAAAAAACCTCACTAAGGTTATGCAAAAAAAAGATGTGGCCAAGCAGTAGGAAGTACCGGACCCCTTGTGCTGCTGTCCTAATTGCTGAGAAAGATGTAGCAGCAGTACAAAGAGTAACTGAAAGGAAGTGGTGATCAAGAGCAAATGGACTGGGAACACAATGCCCATAATTAGAATCATAGAATCATAGAATCATTTAGGTTGGAAGAGACCCTTGGGATCATCAAGTCCAACCATCAGCCCCACTCTACAAGTTCTCACCTACACCAGATCCC
>VZTM01039863.1:162069-176699 GCA_013400555.1 Jacana jacana
CTCATGTTCAGCCGCCTGTCGAACAGCACCCCCAGCGAGACAAGTATCTTTTTTTTACATGACTGTTATTGCTAATGAGAAGAGTTATTTTTTCTCCACTTAGAATCATAGAATCATTTTGGTTGGAGGAGACCCTTGGGATCATCGAGTCCAACCATCAGCCCTACTCTACAAAGTTTTCCACTACACCAGATCCCTCAACACCCTATCTAATCTACTCTTCAACACATTCATGAATGGCAACTCAACCTCCTTCCTGGGCAGCTGATTCCCTCAGCTGACCACTCTTTTCTGTGAAGAATTTTTTCCTAACGTCCAGCCTAACCCTACCCTGCTGCAGCTTGCAGCCATTCCCTCTCGTTCTATCGCTAATTCCCTGTGAGAAGAGACCAGCACCAACCTCTCTACAGTGCCCTTTCAAGCAGTTGTAGAGAGTGATGAGGTCTCCTCTCAGCCTCCTCTTCCACAAACTAAACAGTCCCAAAATAATACATATATATAATATATCCCTGTTGTGATATATTAAAATAAGTGATATTATTCTCAGTGTAAGACTAAGAAGATGACAATGTGGTTAACTGGGTTAAGCCCAGTCCACCCAATACAGACACAAACCTTAACTCCTGCTTCTGTATTTGATCACACCCTTAAAAATGGTATTTCAGCGTGTCGCTTGGAGCACGTAAGTACTACAGGTGACGGACTGCGACTGCATGGAGCAGGGCTCTGCAGGCACCATTCTGCAATACAACAAGAGTCACAGTCCCAGTAAAGACTATCATGTTCTCGTTAGGTCACAGAAATCAAAGGTCTCCAGCCAAGCTTGTGGGCATGACCAACTGCTTTGAAGAAGAAAAAGGCCACTGTATCTTGCTGTAAGATAAGCCTCCAGCTGGACTTCAGCACAGTAAGGACATGGACCTGTTGAAAGGGGTCAAGCATAGAGCCACGAAGAGTCTGTGAGGGCTGGAGCCCCTCTGCTGTGATGACAGGCTGAGAGAATTGTTCAGCCTGGAGAAGAGAAGGCTCCGGGGAGATTTTAGAGTGCCTTCCGGTTCCTAAAGTGTCTCCAGGAAAGCTGGGACGGGACTCTTGAACAGGGAGAGGAGCCATAGGATGAAGGGTTTGAACTGGAAGAGGGGAGATTTACAGTAGACATTAGGAAGAAATTCTTTGCTGTGAGAGTGGTGAGACCCCAGCTGGCCCAGGTTGCCCAGAGAAGCTGTGGCTGCCCCATCCCTGGAGGTGTTCAAGGTCAGGTTGGATGGGGCTTTGAGCAACCTGGTCTGGTGGGAGGTGTCCCTGCCCAGGGCAGGGGGGACAAAACAAGATGATCTTTAAGGTCCCTTCCAACCCAAACCATTCTATGATTGTATGATTCTATGACTTTAATTAGGCAAATGCTACTCCATATCAGCCCAGAAATTTGGGCTTGGTGTGGATTCAGTTCTTTTCCTAGAGAAGCCAGGTGAAGTGTAATCTCCAGCTTCAGGTTGGCTCAAGATCTGTGTCTTTGGGGCTGAATCACAGCTTTAGTCATTAGAAAAACTCTTTTTGACTGAAGTGATACCATCTCTTTCTGGAATCAGTGTAAAAGTATAAGAGAAAACAAAACAACTTTGGCTCTCGATTCCAGCTGTGTTTTTAACCCTTACTGAGAATGGAGGAATCCGAGCACATCAGCTGACTGGCCTGGAAGCAACTGGCAATGTTTCAAATACGTGGACATTTTTCCAGTTTTCGAAGAAGCTCTGTGTGGGTTGGAAAGAAGGCTGACTGCCTTCGACTGATAGATGAGCTTTGGAAATTCTGCCCTTGTTTTTAGATATTTTCAAATATTTGGAGAACAATATTAAAAAAAGTGACTGATAAAATGATGATTACACTTTTCATTATTTCCATGGTTGCACAATAAGGACAGTACATCAAGAAAGAGATGAAAGTTACATTATCATTGCAGGAGTGGCAAAAGCGTCAACATTCATTTAAGAACAAAGTCACACAGGCTCTTTTATTTGTTCCTGATCCTCCTCTGTGATACATCAGTCTGTTTACACAGTGTTACCCAGACTTACATCTCCTATGTGTGTCCAAATCTGTTTAATTTCAAATTGCAATGCATATTGAAGACAGAATTACAGCTCACACGCAGTAATCTTCCAGAAATTCAGCATTGTTACTGATTAGCTTTTATTAACACTGCTAACAACTGAATTCAAACAGAATGTTAGTTCAGATCACATTAGACTGATGATTGGTGCAACATTTCTATTGTTTGGAGCTGACACAGATCCACTGGAAAAATGATTCCTTGGAACGTGCAGATGGATTTTTCAGCAAATTGGAACACAAAATACATTTGTTTTAGGCTCAATATTCTAGACCAAGAAAATACTCTGAACTGTGTCACATTGTCTTTTAAAAAGGTATGTTTCCAAAATCGGGGGGGGGGGGAGTATTCTGGATAATAAATAAATCCTTTCAGCTTCAAAGAGTCCACTGTGGTAAGGATGAATGAAAACACAGAGTTTAGGAATATGAGGAAAGTGGTTTAAGTAACAAGACTGAATAGCAAAGCCCATCAAAGCCATTAAGGCATAAACCAACAGATTTTAAAAAGTGAGAGTTGAAGATTATTTAGCATGGTGTGGAGGCTTTGCAGAACCCATTTCAAATGAGGATGGAACAAAAGAATGAGCAATTGCAGCTTTAGGGAAGATTTATTTCAGTGGAAGGGAAAACACTTGCTCTCTGATACCAATTAACCAACAAGAGGACAGCGTCACAAGCCCCCAGTATTAAAAATGTAAATCCCAAGCCCAAGGGTGCCTGAAATGCAGGTCATACAATTTGAGGAGAGAATGCATAAAGAGATAACGAGACTTGTATTCAGCCCACATCGGCTGCCCGATTATCTCCTTGCCTTTTGCCTATTCTACTTGGCTTACAATAGGAGAGTGTCGGGAGAGAGGAGCTGGAGGCTCTGCGGGTGACCAGGATCACCTTTGGGAAGTGGGCTGAAGTTGATCAACTGTAACCCACAAAGGTTAGGAAAACAGAAGATTAAACCCTGATATGGTTCTAGGAGGTAAACAGGTGAGGGAGAAAGGACACAAAGGAATTGTGGCACAGTTTTTGTACCTTGAGACCTTGAGGCTTTGTCTGGGACTTTAAATCAGAGGTCCCAACACAGGGTACGACAGGAGTCTTTTGGAGCCTCTTGGAGAGTTAGGATGCATTTGCTTACTCTCACGAGGGGTCATGACCTCAGCAGAGACCACAACATTCAGAAGGAGAGTTTCAGGGATGTCATGAGCAGCATGGGAATGCCAGTGCAGATGTGCAAGTGAAAAGACAGCAAGAGCCAGACGGAGCATGAGGATTCAGGCTGGGAAACTTTGGCCCAGCTGCTTGCCGTGTTTAAGGGGGCTGCAGACCAGAGCAGGACAGCTAAAGCTAAGCATCTTTATTAGTACTGATGCAATTAGGGCCCACATTGTCCCCCTGAGGATCTGCCTGAACTGAAAAGCTGGATCTGGAATCTCTCAGACCTTGGGCTTGAGTCCAAGTGAGTCAACGTGGGCTATTTTGATAATACCAGCTCATTTCCATGCTGTCAGGGCAAGAGGTGAATGCTGATGGGTAGATGAGCTGAGGTTCTGGCACTAGGAGAATCGTATCATTATTCACCATGGGTTACCTGGAATTAATGGCAAAGGTAAAGGGCTTTTAATGTCGTTTCCGTGTAATTGGTGTGGGTGACAGTAAGAATCTAGTATTAGAGGAGAAGGGACAATATTGCAAACTCTAGAATACAGCCTCAAACACAGGGCTGTACTGATACAAAAGAACCTTGGATCACAGAAATGCTATTTTTAACGACTGTAGGTGTTTCTTCATTATATTAAGTAGGTATGTGCTGCAAGACAGGGCTGCCTTTGATTTATGGTTAAGAGATTGTGGTTGAAATTAAATGAAAATTCATAGGAAAATGAATCTAAATAAGAATAATTGAAGAGATTCATGGTTCATTTGCACTTACATTTATCATGCCTATTGTCTGAAGAAATACACTTATTTAAAGCCAAATGACAGATTATAATTTACTAACTTTGCATTCATGACATCACTGTATTGTCTGTTCCATAATCAGAAATGTTAAGCCTGAGCGGTAATTTTTACAAAATACTATTATAGAGTTATAAATGTCATTAAACAATAGACTGAGGTAGAGCCTTGTAACTTCAATCTCTGGATTAAAAAAAAAAAATATATATAGAATGAAATATTCTATTTAAAACCAAAGCCTTGGCACTGTGTTTTCCATTGCCGTTATGCAGTAAGTTGTTTAATTTACATCTATTTTCCACTTGTCTTACACTCTAACTTTTATTTCTTCTCTACATTTTAAGTCTTCTTCTCCAGTTCTACCAGAACATAATTTGAAGGTCCAGAGCCTTTCCTTGGGAGATGTTAGAAGCGGACTCACAGTGTTGCTGAGCAATGAAGTTTCTAAGAGCAGGAGATGTATTGGAAGAGGAAACAGATACTTCGATTCAGAAGGCCTGGCTGATAAGACTGGGTTGGGTTATATTAATTGCATTTACATTTCAAAAAATAATTGGATGTTTTTGCAGAGCCCATCACAATTCTATTTCTTGGAGCATCATTTTTGCTGCTGTTGGACTTTGAGCAGATTCTATTCCAGATTACAACACGCTGTGTTAGGGCTAACTAGAGCTGGGATCTTCATTGTTTGAGTCATACCTCTCCCCCATCTGAAGTCAATTCATGCACTAAGAGCGTGCCTCAAGGACACTTCAACCATGTCAAGAACGGAAGCAGGGAGTTCAGTTAGCAGCTCGAAGAGGTTTGCTAGAGGAAAATCAGATATTACAGTCCTATTTCCAACGTTCTTCTCAGCGTGATGGTGAGATGACAAAGCTTTGTGTGCCAGATCAAGTGTTTAATTATCTCCGTTTAGAGCTTTCTTTTCTAAGAGTTTCTTCTTCAGTAACATTTGAAACCTTGTACGTGTTGTTGAAGGCTTAGGTTATTCTCCGTACTGGCCACTAGAGAGAGCAAGTGGCCAAGGTAATGCTTTCCCGAAGTACTGTATGATGTTTCTGAGTTGAAAAGAACACAGCCAACCCCCCGGCCGCCCAATCTATCAAATGCCATTTGATGCCCTATCCATTTATATGTCTTTTCTCTTTCTTGTTACAGAGGTGTGGTTTGGAGGCTTCATCCCAAATAATTAAACCTTCCCATTTCACTGACCAAAGCCGAACAATTGATACCGATACATACTTTTCCCTCTGATGGATCAGTAAATCTCAGTTGTTGCAAGGCTCTTTGTACAGCCCATTGTTCCTGTGGGCAGAGCTCACGTTAGATGTTAGCAGTCTGGCTGGACAGATGTGAGGATTTTGTGGTGGTCTGCAGTATTTCCCAAAATGGGGAGGAAGGAACATCTACATTTCTGTCAGCGCCGAGGTAACACGCAGAGGATTTTAAAGATTTCTGTAGCATTGGCACTTGCTCATGTTATTACATATGTGATGAGCTTGTGTTGTTCATACTCAATACTGGACAGGGGTTAAAGGAGACTCCTTGCAGTAGGGCTTCAGAGGTGGACCTTATTGTTTTTGCTGAAACCCTCACTCATTGAAATCTTAACCCACACTTTAATATTCAGCTGGGATCTCTTCTTATCACAGGCAGCACATTTTACAAATTATTTCCCCTAGCATATAACCAGGGAGGCAGGTTGAGAATGGCTGCAGCACCACACGAGTGGGCTGTGAAACAAAGGAACTTGCCAGTGTCTGAGATCCTGTCTCAAAATTGTAATTGCTTAGGGAAAGTGATTCTCTACTTCATAAAATGTTATGTACTGCAAAGTGAGTGACTCATCAATATGGGATATTACCGCTAACTCTTAATGCAACTCTCCCCTCTAAGGGCAGAAAAGCCGGGGCCTGATTCTGTTCCCTTTAGAAATTATGGGAGTTTTGTAGATGATTTCAATGGAGACTGGATCAGCCCTTGGTTATTTTTATGGGCTAAATGTCCTATGCATTCAAGGCTTATGCCATAACAAAGACTTATGTTTGTAATAAGAGACATATTGCTTTGGATATAAATACAGCCATGAGTATCAAATACAAAAAAATATTTAAGCACATTGAGCCAAATGTGTCCCTCTTGACACTCCAAAAACTTAATAGAATTACACCAGGGATAATATAGTGATATCAGTAGTTGGTAATGGAATGAGCTTCTAATTATCCTAATCTAACCCCTTGTCCTTCACTCCCAAATTCACTGATAGCAAACATGAGTATTCAGAAAACCAGCCACCCCTGTCACTGTAAAGGGAATACACTGGTATGACTATGAGTAGCACAGTGCCACATGACAGGATTCCATGTGGGTCCTCATGAGTGGGGAACCCAGAAATCAGTTCTTATTAAATATGTGTATATGTTTTAGAAGACTTTCCTGTCACGTATTTTGCACTGTCCCACTTTGTGACTTTTATTTCTCCAGTCTCCAAGTAGCCGTGTTTGCCCTCACAAATGCCCTTTGAAGTCCTGTGGTACTCATTGTGCAAGTGAGGAATTGAAGCACAAAGAAACACAAGGATGAGATGCGCTGAAGACCTCACCCTAACGATGTGAATCCAGGGAGGGAAAGTCCCATAGCTTACGTGAGCTGCTGAATGGAAAGTCCATTAGAGCCCACGTGCAGGAAAAGCAAGGCATGGAGATGTAGTAGAATCCAGGTCCTTCAACCTGAGCAGCCCGTGGATTTAAGAATACAGGTGAGTCGCTGTTCATCTGCTTTAATTTTGAATGGACCTCAGTATTGCTTGTGTGGAGGAATTGTTTTTAAAGCCAATTGCCTATGGTTTTTGCTCATCTATAAGGACAGTGTGTGATAGGAATTTAAGGCCGTATCTACAGAAATGGCAGACGCTCACATGGGTCATGAAAGTTAAGGTGCAGAGGGCAGTTCTGAAATTTAAAAAAAGACAGTCTATCTTATTTTGAGGGTTTAGTGGAATTTGGGTATGCCATCAGGTTTGTTAAGCTGCTCTCTGCTCTCCCTGGAGGAGAATGTTATGTCTCCATCCAGATGTTGGCACATCCCTATTCTTATGCCAGCTATACCAGAGGTACAAAGTTTTAGTCAAGCATGGTAAGACATGACAGGGCACACTTTATTCAATAATAATGCCTACCTAAGTGCATTTTCCATCTGCCTTTAAATGTGATGCATTTGAAGTAAAGCAGCAATTCCAAAACATGTTTTTGTGTGTGTACAGCAATGGGTACCTCATTACTGTGTACATAATATGCAAATTAAGGGACAAGAAGCAAAAGGATTACTATTGAAAAAATACCCAACTGCTGCAGAAGTCAGTTCTCAGGAGAAACTATGATAACTTTATATCAGGAAGGAATTTTTTTCTTAGCCTTTCCCCTCCCTCTGTATTTCTAAAGTATTTATATTATTTAAAATGGATCTTTATACACTAGAGGTCTTTAGGAACCTGCAGGAGACGAAAGCCTGTAGCAGCTCTTCCGATGCTGACAGTTTAAACCTAAGAAGCTCTGACATTACTGGGAATCCTTTTGAAGTGGCTGCAGCTTGAGTAAAATCCAGCTGTTCCAGAAAAGGAGACTTTTCAATTAAACAACGTCTTCCTTTCGATCAAAGATAGATTTTTAAAGACTTTTAAATTGGCTTTACACTGTCGGTATTAAACGAGGACTGGATTTCACCTCTTGCCTTTCAGGGCTGGAGAGCCAAGCCCCACTTGGGCTTTATGCCAGATGGTTAGCAGACTGGAACCAGAGGGATGCGTTATTTCTTTAAAAGGAGGAAAAGGAATTGGCAGCAGGACTGAGCTTATTAAATTGTCTCGGTCTGCTTTTATTAATGTGTTTGCAGAGTCGGCAGGTAGACCCGCAACTGGGAGAATTTCAACAGCAAACCAGCCTGTTTCTAGTGTGGGCTCTCTCGTGGTGTTCCCAAGATGCTGGCTGAGCTTAATGCTCCCTTCTTCCTGCCAGGTACAGAGGCCCTTTTATTTTCTGACCTGAAGTTTGGTTTCTGTCTTCCAACTTACTTTCAACTCTGTGTGTTTTACTGTGTTGCAAAACCATTAACGTTTCTACTGTTGGCAGGTGAGCCAACTTCTCTCTTACATACCCACTGTCTATTAAGGAACCATTTAAAAAGAGGTAGCGCGGCTCCGAGACACCTTTGTGTTGATATTTCCCTATCTGCCTTGAAGGTATCTACGCAAATGTAGCCATAGAGTAGCATTTGAATTGGGTTTTTTCTTCCTTGTAACTGAAGGACGGAAAGATTTTTACTTACGTTTTCTTCCCACTCCTTACCTGCTATTTTGCTTATGCTCATTTATCTCCTTCCATCTCTCCTTGGATAATCTGCATCATTTTCCCACCAAGCTTCTGGAGGAGACAATACCGGGAGTCCTTTCCTATAGCCTCCGTCCCAAAGACAGAGCTCATGTGCAATATGCAACCAGAGAGGGTGGGCACAGAAGAAAGATGGAATCCCTCTAGAGCTTAGGAAACTGGAATTAATGAACATCTTTTTCTTTGCTGTTGTCCCTCTCTCTCCGAGGTAGCTTGAGGGTATTTGACTTTGGCTCTGCTTTGTAATGTTTTAGTGGTTGGTTGCTGAATTGGATATAGTGAGGGTTAATAGCAACTGAGTGGGTAGTAGTAGTGACTGAATGATTCATTGAGCCCAAGTACTGACATGGGCTACCCAAAAGGTCAGCTCTTTGAAGCCTCTTTTAACAGCAATGCTCTTAGAATAACAGGATTTTCTAGGAAGATCAGTTTCTGTTTCTCCTGTGCTTGGTCCTTGGCTTCTTATCTCTGTGTGTCCTCAGGTAAAGCTCATCCCACAAATGCTCTACAGCTAAAAAATGTCACCTGAACTGAAGATGGAAAATTGTTCCCTGCCATGCAGTAGAGCAATGGGGTCCTGCCTCCCTTCTGCCTTGCAGATACCTAACCCAGCTAAAGCTATCTCTATACAGGCAGATAGAGTATCTTCCTTTTCAGACAGTGGCACAACCCATTGAGACCATTTATAGCTGAATCTGGGGTACCAGCCCTTTTAATTTGCAATGAAGTTTGCTGAACAGCTTGCTTAGGTACTGAGTTCCATCTCTTAAGCTGAGATCCTCCTACCAGGGTAATGAAGTTTCCGTGTCTTTCCCCTCACTTTACTTTGATCTCTAAACAGCACACCCCATTGCTGCCAACAGACTGGGCAGTAACACACCTTCCAAATCACCTGGTACCAGCTGATGGTGCAGATAAAAGATGTAAAAAACACCCAGTATGAAAAAAGCTTGTTTGTCTTTTGCTTAGGTCTTGGCAAAAGAGTTTGTCAGAAGACCAAACATCTCAGAGAAGCTAGTTGCGTTCCATGCATTTCAGATTTTTTGGTAGCTCCAGTTTCCTACAGAGTCTGGACTGAGGAAAGTCAATCTGAATTTACCACATGCCTGCTCAGGGAGATGCTTCTCTGCTGCAGTCCAAGACAGTACAAGCAGTTCCTTTGGCATTATGCATAGTTTTGTAATGTTAGGGATATTTTTGTGATCCTCATTTGAGATGATACAAATCATCTCAGCCACAGGGCTCTTGGGGGTGTATCCACCAGTTTCCCAATTGTCCTTTTGTTTTGCCCTCCTTTCTATTGGATGACCATTTTCCTAGCTCTTGGCTATGAGAACCTCACCTTCCTAAGCTTTGGTTCCCACAGAAGAAAAAGATCTTGGGGAAATTCTGGAAAGTTACCTGTCCAGAACTGGGCCAGGATATTCTTCATTTGCAAAGACTTTATTCTCCTGTTAGAGGGAGGTCAGGATCTCAGTTTTGGACCAGATCTCGGTTTGCACCAAGGGAAGGATCTGGTAGTACTGCTGTATGCCCAGGAATACAACAGCAATGGAACAGGACAGTCCACAATGCTCTTGCAGAAATTAAGAATATGTTGAATTAAGAACACTCTTGAACCCCTGTTCTGCTTTAGCTGCAGGCGTTGGCAGGATGGTTTGTCAATGCACAGTTGCTGATGATATTTTTTGCCTCTGACTGCACTTCAACGCACAGAGAATTTCTTTCTGTCCCCCTGCCCCCCCACACTTCTCCCATCCTCTGCCTTGATGATCCCATGGGTTAGAAGTTCATCTGGGGAAGTAATTTTTTTTCTGGTGGGATGCCTGTCAGATCTTGTCAGCTACAAATTGCTCTACTGAAGGTGCAGAAATAGAAATTCTTACCTGTTACTTAGGGTAGCAGGTTTTTTTCCTCTCTGAATCTCAGGACAATCATTTGCAGCAATTCTCCCAACAACTCTCAGTGTCATTCAACATACTGGGTGTTTTTTACATCTTTTATCTGCACCATCAGCTGGTACCAGGTGATTTGGAAGGTGTGTTACTGCCCAGTCTGTTGGCAGCAATGGGGTGTGCTGTTTAGAGATCAAAGTAAAGTGAGGGGAAAGACACAGAAACTTCATTACCCTGGTAGGAGGGTTAATATTTGAGGTTTCCACTCATTTTTTTTTTCTGCTTATTCTGTGTTCTGAGCACATCTGCTTTTAGGATTAAAAAAGAGGACAGAAAGAACTCTGATATGTACTCATTTATTTTTCCTTGGAATGACTTTCAGCAGATATATATACTGGGTGCAGCATATGCATGAAAGCCAGTTTGGTCAACTTACCCAGAGAAAGGATTGGCACAAGGCTTCTGGGAGCACAGTAGAATCCAGGAGAAATGGGTTTACTTATGGCAAATGTACACAGATCCAAAGCCTTCACCGGGAGTTCGCAGCACCCCATGAAGTGTCTAACAAGCAGATCTGCTCTGGATGTGACTTTGCTTCTTTTCAGTTCTCAGGTAAAGCAGGCACATCTGCTTCAGATGTTGAGATCTGGAAAGCCATTCATAGGTAAAAATGCATGTTTATGGCAAAAAGTCCAACTTGGAGTGAGAGTGTTGCTCACTCAATACTGCTGCTGTCATGTCCGAGGCTTTGCAGGCAGCTGGGAGAGCTGAAAACAATTCAGATGTGTTATTTTTCCCAGTGTTATAACTCTTCCTGCAAAAGGGATCATTATGCATTGTCCCTAATCTGTTAAAGGTGAAGCCAGATGGGTTGGTTTAAACCTGGATTGTTAACCAGTGACTGGTTTATTGATTATTAGGTTGGTAAATGATGGTTGACACTAAATCAGACTTCTCTGGAAGTGTGTGAAGGGGCCACTTTCAGGAAAGGTGATGTCATCCTTTGAGGACACAGAAAATACTTCAGAGAAGGAGTTTGCAGTTAATGTCTTGCCTCCTTTCCAGCCCAGATGGGAGAAATTGTGTGTTAAATTAGGGAAAGAGAGAAGGAGAACGGAGATGGATATAGTTCTTTCAAGCTCACAACGGAACAGGAAGGCAAGCCTCAAACAGAACCACTGGTAGTTACTGGAAAACAAAATGACCAGCACTAGCTTAAACAGGTGATTTGAGCAATTTGACTTTGCTGGATGCAGAGTTGGGGAGAGTTTTCATGGTGAGCCTTTTTGCCAGTGGGTGTATACAGGTGGCACTCACCTCATGCAGGTAAATAACCCACAGTGGTTGATTCAAATGTCCCCAGATGGCATAGCCAGCTATGGAAAAGGATGCTTGCTGCAAACCGGTAAGAGGCTGTGCTGGGTTGTGCTGTCATGAAGAACCTGCTGATCCCTGTTCTCCCCAGCAATTTCAAGTGAGGCATGGGGGAAGAATATAGTGATGTGGACCTGATTCTAACAGACATAGACCCAGGTCACAGAGAGATTGAGTGACTGGATGGGAAATAAATGCTGATCTCCAGAAGAATTCCAGCCCCTAATTAGCCTTCATCCCTTCTGGGCAGCTGCCTTGTATTGGGAATTCTTGTCGATGGCAGGGTGAATTTAATCGATTAATGTTGGTCCTTTCATAAGTAGGATGGTCAAAGGATGAATGGCTCCCAGAGGAACAGATGATAAAGTTTCAATTTATCTTTTGGAGCAGTTGCTTTTCTGCTTTGCTGTAGAGTTTTTGGAGGTACCACTAGGAGTTCTACAGTCCAAGCTGGCAGAGGAGCCTATTGTGCTTGTGCAACAGATACTGTGGGGTGATTGGGTATAGAGTAGTGTCCTGGTATGATGAGAGAAGGACAGTGTTGTTTCTGTTTCACCTTGAGAAAAAAGAGATCAGCCTGATAAGTAAGTTCAACAAGGGCAAGTGAAGGGTCCTGCACCTGGGGGTCGCCCCAGGCACCAGTATAGGCTGTGACTGACCTGCAGGAGAGCAGCTCTGTGGAAAAAGAATTGGGAGTCCTGGTGGACAATAGGATGACCACAAGCCAGCAAAGTGCCCTTGTGGCCAAGATGGTCAATGGCATCCTGTGTGGCATCAAGAAGAGAGTGGCCAGCAGGTCAAGGGAGGTCATCCTCCCTCTCTGCTCTGCCCTGATGAGGCTGATTCTGGGCTCCCTAGTTCAAGAAGGACAGGTAACTACTGGAGAGAGTACAGCATAGAGCTACAAAGATGATGAGGGGGCTGTAACATCTCTTATGTGTGGAAAGGCCAAGGGAATTCAGTCTTTTTAGTCTGGAGAAGACTGAAGGGGGATCTCATCAATGCTTATAAATACTTTAAGGGTGGGTGTCAAGAGGATGGGGCCAGGCTTTTTTCAGTGGTGCCCAGTGACAGAAGAAGAGGAGACAGGCTCAAACACAAACATAGGAAGTTCCATCTAAATGTGAGGAGGAACTTATTTCCTTTGAGGGTGGCAGAGCCCTGGAACAGGCTGCCCACAGAGGTGGTGGAGTTTCCTTCTCTGGAGATGTTCAAAACCCACCTGGACATGTTCCTGTGCAACCTGCTCTGGGCGACCCTGATTTGGCAGGGGGTTGGACTAGATTATCTCCTGAGGTCCCTTCCAACTCCATATCATTCTGTAATTCCTTGGTAAAAGATGAAAAATGAGGCTTTTGAAGGGCATATTTTCAAAAGTATGGAGTGCAAACACGAGCATGTTTACAGCAGTCAATAAAACTCTGCAGAATCAGGCCCTTTAACTGTCATTGCACTGTGAGGGAATTGTGCTCTACAGACATTTCAGGTCACTTACAGTCCACAAATCTGAAAATCCTGCCTCGTGATCATGAAGGGAAATGTCTAGGCCCTCAAATCCTGCCCTTGGTTGGTACAGGTAGCCACATGGCATGGTGCAGCGTATTTCTACTGTCCTTGTCGTCAGTGTTGCAGTTCCCACTTTCTGAACCAAGGCTTCCACCTCTGGATCTTCTTGAAAACCTGAATCTGAAGGTCTCTTTATGCAGATCTGACAGGTCTTCTCTCAGCCAAGTGCCAGACCCCCAGCTCCTCTGCCCTTCACTCTTTGCATCCATAAAACTGTACCAGAAGAGAGAGAGTTTGGGGTGCTTTCGTAAACTCCTTAAATGAGCTAGAGAGTGATTAAGGGCGGAGCAGAGGATCTTTTGGACAAGGAACCCTGTCACTGTTTTTGGGTGTGTTTACAAAGGGAACCTGAACTCTGGAGACAGGGATAGATCCTCATTCCAGGCACCTGACTTCAGAAAATACAATTTTCAGCAGTTCATTGGAGGAATCAGTCTCCATCTATTGTCTGTAGAAGCTGGTTGGAGAACTTGGTCTTCCAGAGCTTGAAACTGTTTTTTCCAGAGAATCCAGCACGTCCTCCTTCCAGAGGCCGAGTAATAGCCAGGTAGACAGACAGCAAACTAAGCAGCGATTTATGGGGCAAAATGAGCTCCCTTACACCTCTCATTCATGGAAACTTACTGTCGCTCAGTGCAAATTGTAGAAGAGGAGTCATTTTCTTGGGAACCTGTGCATAACAACAGCATGTCGCATTCTGCTCCCATTTCCCAGGGAGTTTTAACTATAGCCTGGGGTTTGTGCATACTCTATACATGTAAAGCAATCTTATAGTGATGTGAGGGAGGCAGGAGTAATGGCAGGGAGGTTCAGAGCTGGTGAAACCATTTTTCAGCCATGCATAACTAGGGTAGAAAGGGAATCCTTGTTGGTGGTCTTGAAATAGCTGAAGAGCCATCAGAGCCCCAAGCTGCAAAACAGAAAGTACAGGAAAGATGAAGATACAGCCCATGCTGTATTTTGGAGTTAGTTTTGCTTCAGTTAACCATATGGGTTGTGTGCTGGAAGAGTTTCTCTTTTGGATGATATTCACCCTGAATAAGTGAGAGGGAGGAGTCAGATTTTTTGAGAAGTAAGAGCTAAGAGTGGGGAGAAGGGATTTGCTCTCTCTACCCAAGTCAGCCCTAGGGCTCTGTCCTAGAGGTAGGCATTATCTGTATAAGTAGAAGTGCACCAAGAGGTTTGGACCACCAATTTCTGGGAAGATGGTCCTTTCCCCTTGATTTCTTACTATACTCTTGTGCTTGTGGCAGTGCAGAACTATAGTGGAGGGCCCCCGAGAAGCTGAAAACGTTTCCCTACCCATGAATTGCAAACCATCTGTATATCCTTGCCAAAGCGT
>VZTM01039869.1:1170-17265 GCA_013400555.1 Jacana jacana
ATTAAAATCCAGAGCCATATACCCATCGCTTCTAATACTGAAGAAATAAGACCTTCTATGTAAGATGAGACTCAGATGTTGTATTCAGGCATCTAAGGGAGAACTTCCCTTAACTATATGTAAAATATTTTGTTTTGAGTAATAGGTATTTCAGTTTTCCCTTTAAAGTAGGTATCAAGCATAAAAATTCTACCATCAGGTATCAGTTTTCTCTACCCATTGCCACTCCTTTTTAGCAGGTAAACAGCAGTAATCTGTGTAATATGTTCCTTTGGCTGAAATCAATATTCAAATATATTTAAGAGAAATAAAAGTAGCTGAATAAAGTATATTGATTTAAATTTAAAGGTTTCCCAGGGATTTTAAATGACATTAATGCAATTTTGAGGTAGGAGGAGATAGGAAGAAAAGGCTCCTCAAATATTTTTTAATTTGGAAAACTGAAAGGTGCATTTATGAATAACAAAAGATCTTGTTTGGGAGAATGCTGGAAAATACTATAGAGAAGTAGTAAGTTTTATGTGTAATAAGAGATATTTAAGTTTCACCTTGTTTTTTAACGCAGGCTCAAAGTCACTAATTCTAGAGAAAATGTGAGCTCTGACTAGCACTAGAAACTATGCTGCCTTTGGAAAGGTTTCCACTGCCTGTTTAAAAAGTTTGTTGCTATAAACTGTATCAAAAGCGAGTACTCTGGTCACCTATGTACAAATCAATTGAGGTCATGTTCTTTCTTGCAGTTATTTCCTTCAAGCTTCATTGAAACCCATTTTGGTTTTTAGGATAGTACAAAAAGGCAATCAAAGTTTTTAGTATGCACCAAATAGGACTAAAATTGAACATATTTTGTTTGCTTGGGTCTAAAGCAGTGGCATTGATCAGATATTGTAGGTAATACATAATGTATTGTTCACCAAGGTTTACCACCGTGACTCAGCTGTAGGAAGATGCCATTATTATAGACCATTTTGAAATGGGAATATAATATGATGTTGCCTACATCTATCTGTCTACCCTAGATTGTTGCCCAGGAGCTACTAATGGTGAGGGACAGGTGATTTGAATATCACACTGATTTATTTTGTGCTGGTTTCTTCTTCTGAAAAGTACACAGTTCTTAATTTCATCCTAAATCATCAAGCATTTAGCCACAACAGACATTTATACCAAGCCATACCTGTGCTATCAGTAATCACATTAATTGGAACATAATAGCAGTGTATAATCTGAACAGGCTATGAACACGGCGCCACAAGTGTGTGCACATTTCAGGTCATTACCCACATATTCTGGTTTTGCTTTTTGCTCAATAAATGACTGACTGCACTTCCTGAACTTCTCTGGAATTTCAGCATACATCAGGATGTATGAATGTGTGGAGCACCAGAGGGAGAAGAAAGGAACAACACTGTAGTGCAAAGAAAACCCCCTGACATTTTGGAAGAGTTATAAATACGTGTGTAGGACATTTGGAAATAAAATAGCCTTGACTACCATTTTCACACTCATGTAGGTATTTCCAGAAGAAGAATAGTGATGAGTATGGGAACAATGATGAGCTGGAATGACGAAGTGTCAATAAACCCCTCAAATTTAGCTCTTTAAAGGTCAGAAACTTTTTAACATTAGAACATTGAAGGACTGGGAAATAACATAGCACACGCTATAAATCTTCCAGCAGAACCCTGCAGAAAGCTATAAAAATCAGTATTACAACACACATATGATTGAATTTCAATGAATCATCGTTTTATAGTGTCCAAGGCATGAAATCTCTATCTTCCTCTGACATTGAAGGTTAAGAGTGATACGCAACTTTACATTTCCCTGATGTTTATAGGGAATTCTGAAAACAGCATAAAGAAAAGCAGAAAAACAAAGGAGGCATACTAAAAACTATGTAAGTTAACAGGGCAACCATTTCTGTTATACATAGATAGTTAGTTGGAAAAAATAAAAAATTAGTACTGTCCTTAATTTTATTTGTATAATGATCAAGACTGCCTTGCTTGGCAGCTGTAGCTTTATATATAACATATCTAAACATGTCCAAAGATTTTAGAACTAGAAGTAATTTAAATTTAATTTTTTAAGTGACTAGCTCGAGCTTTGATTTCACCCTGCAATTGATTTGTTTACAATATGGCAGCAAGACTTTAAACACAATTCTGGGAACCTCCAAAAAAAAAAAAACCACCATAATGAAGACTGTTATGGCACTATGAGTTTTAACTACTTCTGGCTGAAGGTACAAATGGTCGACTAGTAACAGTACTAAACATTCCTACATCAGGAAGTTTCACATGCCAGTTGACTATTTTTCCAGTATGTCATACATACTGCAGTTAGCAATACTCCCATGGTTTTGGTAACTGGCTCTTTGCAAAATAATGGCGCTTTTTGTCTGAAATAATTTTGTTCCATTGTACTAGTTGTTCTATAAACTCACAAGTTAAAAGACACTTCCCTGATCAAGATGCTCTGTTGGACTTTTTGCGAGTGAAGTCCCAACCTCGCACATGCCTAGGGTGAGGACTGCTGTGGTGGTTTGACTTCTGCCCTGAGTTTGGTTGGCTCTCAGGTCTGAAAATAATGTGTGCATGCTGTGGCAGTCCCTCTGACATTCAGTAGAGGCTGCTGTATTGCCAGGAGTTCCTTATACAAGAGCTCTGCTTTCCAACCGCAGTTGGAGACCTGTACATTTAAGGTGATGTTGGAGATCAGTGCATAGGTTGCTGAGGCACAATTACTCCACTGTGGGGAAGTCTTCTCCCTAGCACCAGGATCTGACAGAGATGTCTGGCTTTGGGAGTATTGTTTATCTACATAATGCTTTTCCACACAACGGATATGCCAGTTCGGATGGTTTAGTGGTAAACATTAGAGATTTTGGACAGACTTACGTGACTGGGCTCACTTGAGAAGTAAGTGCTTGTTGTACGTTGGCCACAGAGATGTAGCAGGTACAGCATCCAGTTTAGTGGTCCTTTATGGTTTCAGAATTGATGGTGGGAATGCACAGGGATAGCATAAATCAGTGACATTATTTTCATACTAATTCTTTGGTTTCATTGGGTGTGAAATTGGGTCAAAACTGAAACCTCTGGGCACTTGTCACTCTCAAGATTTAGCACGAGCTTTTGAAAGTTCCATAAAACTATAGGAGTGAGGGGCATTTCTACCACAGCAATTACAATTTTTGTCTTTTCTGAACAAGCTAATGCTTTGCCTTTTTTTTTTTTTTTTTGTGTGTCTGCAATAGCTTAATCACAGCAACAATGAAATAACCTTGAAAGCAAAGCCGAATTTCCTGAGATGAACAATATATAGCAATCCTAAAAAAGCCTGCAACACCCCCTGCTTAATTACAGCTAGTGGTAATAACAAGGACTGAGAATGTTTGTGACCACTAGAATATGCATTGCAGTAGAGGTGAACAATGTGTGTTTGGGCAGACATTGTGCAGTACATTTACATTACAATTGTAAATCCCTCTCACGATGTTTTGTATCAGAAGGAGAAGAACAGATGACAAGTTTTACACCAAGACCAAATTCTCCATTGACATGCATGTGTTGTGTTTGTTACCAACCAGTGAACCTAACGCTGCAAAGAGTTTAGCACCTATTGGGCAGTATGTGTGGGAATTTGGGGTCCTCAACTCATTGTGTCTTCTGGGCCTCATATCATTCAACTAAGGCCTTTTGTTACTGGCTAGCTATAGAAAACGTGGTGGTTTTAACTGATATGGCAATAAAAGCCCCATGACTTTAGCCGCCAGAGAAATGCAATATATAATTACCATGAAATGCTCAGCCTGAAATGTCTGCTTAAAATAAAATTGAATAGATAAAAAAGGAGAATTTATAGTTCCACACATTTATTAGACTTTATACATGCAAGGAGTGAATTTTATGAATCAGATCATTGGGACATTCCAGTTACTTCTGCTTGTCTGAAAACCTTATTAATAGTGTATAATGCTTTTCCTGTCACTTATTGTTTTAAGTAAGGCTGGATCATGATAAGGTCTTGTGTAAGAATGACCCCATCTTATTCAATGGATTTGGTTCCCTGTTTAGTAGTTCATCTATGTATTAATATATATGGTTAAGTAGGATCGATTTGTAATAACCCATTCACTCCAAGCCACACAATTTGCTGAGGTAGTAGAAGAGAGCAAGCAGGATTGTTCCCCTGCTAACACCTCATCAGCAGATTGTTGCCTGCAGCCCAGTTCCTGGACGGGTGTCAGATGTGAGCAAATCCACAGAGGGCGTTCAAAATGCACTCAATGTAGAAATGGAAAACAATCTGCCAGCCCAAACCTCTGACATCAGCATTTAGCCTTATGTGACCTGTATTACTGGAGCTGATGTATGGGGAGGAAAACAGTTGTACTGACCTTCAAAGCCCAGCTATGGTTTTTCCAGGCTAATATTTAGTCAAGGATACAATCAGGACCGTATCCTACAAAACAAAATAATTATATTTGGAATTACCAGGGACAAAATATATGGATACTCACCATGACACTTTTAGCAGATGCTTTGTATTATGACTCTACATTAGTTCAGGATGATAATTTTTAAAGATAATTTTATTGATTTTTTTTCTTGTGAAGTTCCTGGTTCAGAGCCTCAGCTATGTGGATCACCACATCTCATCTGAATTTGGCAACATAACTGATGATCATATTTTATTCATCCATGGTGTGAGCTTTTTATGAATATGAATTTGGCCTGGTGTGCTGCTGAACATTGTTTAGGAAATATTTTAAGATACACCTTCAAGATTTCCATCAGAAAACCAAATAATGCCAGACCAGGAGTCCACAAAGTAGAATTTTGGTGCTTTTCTTCCACAAGTAACTAACCAGTAAGCAGCAAAGTTGTGTCATATATTTGTTTAATATAGCATTAAAAAAAAGACAGATTCATTCATAATGCTTTTGGCAATGTTGGAGAGAAAAGAGAAAAAAGCAGGAAAAAAAAAGGGGAAAAAAGCTCAGATATAAAATGGACAGAAGAATATAAATGCAACAAATACAACACCGCTTCATTTGTAAGCAGAGTCAAAAAAAGACTTTTGGTGTGATGGTTGACCTCACTGTCAAAAGATGAAAGGATTTGATTACAATGCATAACAAAACAGGTATAATTTTTATTAATGTATTTTAAATTTGTAGACTTGTGAGTTCATTTTACTCTTTTTATTTATTTTTTTAACCAAAGCTTTTACAGAATTCAAGAGCTTACATTGAATTCCTCCTAGGAAAATTTCTTCCCTTATGTTCTATTTAGCCAAAATGAGCAATTCTAATTTTATGGTAAGCTAGCTATTTTAGAAATTTACTTAGGTATCTGTAAGTCCATAAATGGCTCCAGTATTTTCTTTGCCCTGATTCTTATTAAACTATATACCAGATGCACTATCTCACTTCCAGTTCCATTGAAATGGGAAAGAGGATTACTTTTTGTAATTCCCATTTGTCCTCAGTGCAGCAGTCCTGGAGCATTAGAAGTCTATCTCTCCATTTAGTTTTTGTAGGCTGATTATTGCCCACTGTTTGGAAACAACTTCTGCAATACCCAGGACTGCAAGCTGGATCCCCAGTCAATTAATTACTAGCCTATCTTGGACCCAAATAACGTTTCTGACAAAATTAAACTGGTAACATTAAGTTTTGAATTTCATTTGAGAGTGGTGGAAATAAACTGATGCTGCTCAGTGTATGCTCAATACTAGGAAAAATCTTACAAGGAAACACTAGTTTTTTTTGTTTTTTTTNGAGATAAAAGACTAATTCTTGGATGACAATGTTTGGACACGGTTATTGACAATAAAATATGTTGCCAATGGGTCTTGAAAGCCTGGCTGTGTTTACAGCCAGGACTTCAGGATTCCTACCAGGGTTGTACTGTACAGAGGTCTCATTATTCCCTGGCACATGGCAAGGATGGAAATAGAGAATGTTCAGATTTGCTGTTGCTGTTCAAATTACACTTGGATTTTTGAATCTGATATTGAATCAGATACTGCTTTCTACAGGTGCTTCTACCTAAATTTCTCTTGCATACATTAACCTGCCCATAATCCCACTTTGACTTGCTCCCCTATTACAAGTAAAATAAAGCTTCTAAGGCCTAGGAGTTCATCTCAGCAGTCCAGAAATAAGGTTATACTTTTCAGTTTGTAGAGTTAAAGGCAGAGGAGAGAAGATAAACTTGAGCACTGGAATACTCAGGCATTGCTGGAGGAATCTTATGCCTGTAAAGGACTTGGTTACAGCTGCTCTGTGGTAACAGGTGAACGGATGGGAGCTTCCATTGCTCATGTTTCAGTTCAGATAGACATGAGCTAACTGGCTACGTGATGAAGGGTTTCTCTGATATTAATGGCCTGAAGCTGTGCTGACCAGGGCCCCCATACAATTCAGGTTTAAGAATAAATATTTTCAAAATAAATGACCAATGTTTCTTTCATATGTGCATTTTAAATTGTTTTCTGGAGGTTTTGACATACTTCAGATACAGAAACCACTTGTAATTTTGGCTTTACTTGTGTTGTCCACTCAGTTCCACTAAGAAGGCTAAGGGTACTTTTGTGTTGGGAGTTTTCTCAAATTGAATATTTCTGTGCTAGTTCACACTGAAACAACAGTCAGAGGAAAGATGCTGTAAGAACCACTTCCACCTCCATTTTGTTGTGTCTTCTTTGTGCATGGTTGTCCTGTTTCCTATAATTGGCCTCCTATGCCAATTATATTGATACTGGAAACATACTTCAGGGATCCAAGTCTTGCCAAGCTCAGTCCTAACTGTTAGCAGGAGTATGCATAGTCATTTATCATTGGTTTTCTGAGGTCAATGATGAAGTGGGAAATGCTTAATTTCCACCAGTAAAACCACAGCCACTAGAAATGTTGGCATGTGGAAGAGCTCATTTTATGCCTTCTAGGCTTCTGCAACAAGAGCAGAGGTGACTAATGACCTCAGTGGTGCTACATTCTTGAGGTAAGCAAGCTGGTGGCACATGCCCCCTCCTCCTGAAGCCCAGCTTCTTGCCTTTGGCAGTACCAATGACCAGCTGTCAGCTGTTTCCCCAGCCGGGCTTCCAGCAAACACTTCACCAACTGCCCTCCGTTTTGAGGGTGTGCTCATTTCCACAGCAACCTGCTCCCTCATGCAATGTCTGTGTAGGCAGGCATCAGACCAGAAAATTCCCTGTGGGAACTGGATTTCTGTTTTCTCTTCTAATGCAACTGCATGTGTTTCAATGCAGGCATCTTTACTGGTTGCTGAAAATATATTTCCGTAAGGGATTGGGTCTCTGCCAAAGTCATATATGAGCATGACACAAATTATCATCCCAAGGGAAGCTGTGTGCTGCATTACACAGGCCCTTAGAAGAAAAAACAATAAAAAAGAGCAACAGCTAAACCAGCACTTATATTTACGAGCATTATTTCATGGCATTAGTTCCATTTAGGCTGTAATGCTTCTCTGACACAGATGCTTAATCTGCTCTTTATTTTCAAAAGTGCGATGCTACTGTCGAAAAATTCTCATTTCAAATCTACCAGCATAACCTCCCCCAGCCCTTTGGCTTATCACTGTGTCAAAGACTTTTTCATAAATCTTTCCTTTCAACTACCATAATGAATTAGCTGGGCTTCTTTTGGTTATGTTTTTATTGGAGTTTTTTTGGGGGGAGTGGTGAGCTATGACAGGCTTGCCTGCTGTGTAGAGGCAGAGAGGAAGACATCCTGCAGCTTACAATAGCTGCTGTATCTGCTCTTAAGGAAGAAAGCAGGAAATAGCACAGTGTCTAAGCTAATTTGGATATTCACAAGTTTCAAAGCTAATTTGGATATTCATGTTTCAATACAGTGTTTGGGCATACAATTGAGCTGTCTTCTTCCTCTCCAGATTTGCATCCCTTTGCCTTCCTAGGAGGTGTCAGTCAGCTGAAGCACCCTATTTTTGGGCACTTCAGCAACTGGTGGATGATTCTTAACAGTTTTCATATTCAAAATTAATGTCAGTAGAAGGGTACTAAAGCTTTGCCATAGAAATAGCCATTTTTGGATGTAACTTTTTAAGGATGCTCCTCATTTGGTCACTGAGGTCAGTGGGATGGTTAACAAAGATAGATGCTTGTCAGTGTATTTAAATATCACTTTCCTCTTTTTCTTTTGTTCCACAATTTGGAGTCCTTTTGATTAAAATGTGGAAAAAGGCATCTATATTTTGAATCTTTATCTATAAGGTTCCATTAGTGTTTGGTATAACATGCCACTGCTAAGTGTTTGCTTATATTCCTTTCAGTATTTGAAATATTTCAGTGGTTTTAGTGATGATGACAAAGATTGCATTAATTAAATATGGAAAATTAATTTCAAAACATCTGAAATGCTTTTACTGATAACACACAGCAGAGCAGGCGGGCATCCTATATGTAATCAATAAGGAAAAAGCCCACTAATGCTATTCAACCAGGCAGGCGTTCATAGTTTTAAATCTAATAAAAAAAGTTTGCCTTCTATTTATACTTTGGGCTGCTGACTATTATTATAACTTCATGGAAAATGAAAGACAACTCCTTTTTATTCAGAGCAAATATACTGCTGTCTATTTAACACTCAGAAACATGATGATTTCCATTAAAATATCTGTGCTAGTAAATATGGTGAGTATTGTTTGTCTGAGTGTGATTTTACTCATTCTTTTCCCATTACCACATGCAGCAATTGGCATTCATTCGTACTACTTGAGCTGAGCTTTCTACATGCTATACAAATATTAATATCCACTGCAGGGAGAAAGAAGGAGAAAAAAAGCACAGGGCTCAGAGTTTCTCTTGAAGCCAAAGCCTCACTGCTTAGTTAATACAGGAATAGCTGGCAGAACTTTTACTAAAACCTATAATAACCTATATATGTGTCTATAAATCTCAGTTTTACAGATACACTGTCTTAGAAGCAGAAAAGCTGACATATTTCCAAGCTACAATAGGCAGTGGCTGAAGAGAAGACACAGACCAGACAAATAAAAGCTCCATATATCATTTAGTTCCCAAAGTACATGATGACTGTGGTAAACCACTAGAACAGACCGTGGCTAGACTAGGCTCCACAGAGCACTTCATTGCTTCTGCAGTGAAGGGTTCATCTGATTTCATTAATGTCTTGCTCAGGATTTCCTGCTGTGCAACAGAGAGAAGTGTTTGGCTTTTCTCTGTGTGTGTGTGTATCTGCATGCATGTTCTTTATTCCTACTGATGCTCATCGCTAACACCTCAACATCCTCAAGTAATGCTTTACATGTCCTCACTCCTAAGGCACCTAGAAGCCAGGGAACAGCATACAGTGATGAAGAGCATTTCCAGTGATTAAATTCCCCAGAAAAATGCTCCCAAGCGATACCTAAGTCTTTATGTTGGAGGACTGGATTCCCGAGAATGAGGCTGATGAAAAATGACATGATATACAAGGCAATGGTGTTTTATGCCTTGGTTGTTCCTAGTAAAAGAGCAGCACATACCTGAAAATCCATGTCTTACACATTTAGGGAGTCCAGCGTCCCTGATTTAAGTGTATATTTGAGTCAAAGCCACAACCTGAAACTGCTTACTACTTTTACTAGTTCAAATGCCACCTCTAGGGCAGAATCCAGGACCCAGCACATCCCTTGTCCCTTGGCACAGACATTTTACAGTTGGGCAGTTATTAATCCTGTACCACCCTCACTCACTCTTTTGAGGTCAAAGACTCTTGCATCTTTTCTGCACTGGGGTGAGGAGAAGCTTCTGTAGAAAGCGGTTGTGGAAGCTTAATATGTATGCCATTAGTTGAGGTGTTCTCCTGGATGAGGATACTTCACATGTCTCCCAGGCTGAGGGCTGCTTCCATCATGGTCAAATGAGCCAGTTGCTACACTTAGAGACTAAGAGGGGTCAGAGATAATCATCAGCTCTGAATATAGGTGGAGATGGCTGCTGAGTTCTCTGCTGCGATCATTGCTCTTGGCTGGTGCTAAAGATAGATTGTGTCCTCTTTGCTCTGGCCCTTGAGGTCACTGCCATGTAGGATAACTCAGCCAATGCTGGTCATATGTGTCAAATAACTCCACATGCCAAAGTCATTCACTAATTTACATCCTTAGCTGTATTTTCAGATGTTAGGTGTTTTCTAAAAGATTGGTTGTCAGCTCCCACCAGGCTCCTTGTCATGCTTGGTTGCATTGACATGCACACCTGCACGTCAGGCAATAAGGACCAAGTACTGGGAGGAGATCTGTCAGGTCCTCACAGCAGGATGCACATTGGTGCTGTGGGAGATACAGAGTGAAACAGAGTGAAATGACTTTGTGTCTTCTTTTATGATAGCAGAACGCTCTTGTGTTTGTATTATCTGCATTGCCCACTATTCCACACCCTGCACTGAGGACACAGTTGAAACCAAACGTGGGGTTGACAGCAGCTGGAAGAAGTGGGTGAATGTGACAGGGTGCACATGTGTATCTGCACAGCTGCAGGTTGCCATCCTGCATGGAAACATGGCTGTGCTCATGCTTCCTGTCTCATCCTGCCATGCTTTCCTTTTGGGGCTCCTAAGGAGACCCTCTACTCATGCTCAGTACTGACAAGGCAGGAGGTGGCACGAGGTCATTTTCATGTTCTGGAGAATGGAAGTCTTAGCAAAGGTGCTCTCTGTGCAGGAATGGCATCTGTGGTACTCCAACTAATGCCCTGCCTTCTCCTCGGCCCACATTGGAGAGGGGCTGTGGCTGTGGTGAGGCCTCAGCCCGGAGGCTGATGAGCACTGGAGGTATTTTCTTCCAGTGACACTGCAGGTGCACATGGTTTATATTTTGCAGAGTTATTTATTTTCGATCACACTCCATTTGTAATCTAGGCTGCCAGACTCATCTCTCTAGGAACAGGATTCCTTCTGGAAACAGGCTGTTGTGAAAATACCCACATGTCTATGAAAGGCACACCATTTCCTTCCTTTGGAAAGCTGCATTTTGTCACTAAAACAGGGGAGTGTGGTGTGATCCTGATGTCTTCACAGGCAAGGCAGAGCTGGAAAGCTTCAAGCTGAAAAGTTTAGATAAGAGGACACCGTCGGTGATATGTAGTCAAATGTGACAATCAGATCACAGTATCATTTGCTAGCTCCCAAAGCAAAATTTAATGACTCTTACAGAAATTGAAAAAAACCCCACCAAACAACCTAGTAATAAAAACAGCAGTCCAAAGCAAGCTAGACAGGCTGAAGTGATATTTATTACTAATAGCTTCTAGGTGTCTGAGGAAACATTGTGCCATCCAAGCAGTCATTAAACTAAATCTCTTTCAAACTAACATTAGCAATTAAAAAAACAGCCTTTTTGTTTTTCAAATAAGAGCTACTCTAATGGAAATAATGTGAACTGCATAGGAAGGGTTTAATTAATATCCCTAAACACTATCTTCCGAGAGAGACAACAAAGAAGCAGGCATCTATATTAATTAATTGGGCAAAAATATCTGCCTACCTAATGGATGCAATTAAAAGTAATGTCTTGAGGCTTGCTTCTGAAGTCCTTTTGCTGCTTAAAAAAAATTATTTGGGACAAGTTTTCCATGGAAGAGATTAGTAGAGAGAGACATGTTTGGCCAAAATGTCTAAAAAAGAACTTTCCAAGAGCAGCTTGCTAACTCTTGTAAAGAATTCAGTCAATAACAGGAAAACATACCGTCAGATAATTGTATTAACCAGAACCTATATAAAAAAGAATCAAGTGGGCCTTTCTTCAGACTGACCCTTATTTTGAGCAACACTGAAAGTGCCCATTTCAGCATGAAATTCAGGGCTTACGGGTGTGCAAGAAAGCAAAGTAGTGAGAAAGCAAAGTTAGATCAGAAGTGGAGCAGAACCAAAGACAGGAATAAAAAAGAAAGGCAGGTGGTAGATATTAAAAAATCTTGCATGAAACAAAAAAATGGCATTGAAAAGTGCGAAATGTGCTGAGAAAGACAGTGGAGTCATCACAAGATCTGATGAAATGTCCTGTGAACAGATTCCTACTCTAGTCAGGAGAAAACTATGTCAGCAGATGAGACTCTTCCTATCAGAAAGATACTTTTTTCTGCTTGGTATCCTCAAGTGCTTTCATCTCCATAAAAAATTAAAAATACAAGAAAGACATCTGATATTTGACAATAAACTGATAGTTAAAGGCCAGTTTTAGGATTGTGATATTGCCTAAATCAAGTCAAATCAACCCACTGACTTGAATATTTTGTCAGTGCTCCAGCCATAAAGATATTGGCTGTCCTGGATAAAATTAATCTCATTTGACCAGTTCAGTTTTATGCAATCTGCATCCTGCTTTGTCACACTTGGCTTCTGGTAAAGCACTGTTACACTTCAAAATGCTGTTTGCAGTTTTCAAGTTTTTCCACTATAGAGTGACATAAACTTTCCATCAGGTGAAATATGGACTCCTGTAGATTCAGACGGATGCTGGTGGTTCTGGTGATATTTCTGATTTTAAATGATGACACTGGACATGAAGGAAGACCTCTTGTTTTCCCTCAGTGCCACTGGCTCAGGGTATTGAAGTTTTCAAGGCTTTACATAAAGTTTCTTGTCCTGCCTCTAGAACATCTGTGAATGTTAGCACCCATTCCTTTGTCTCCTGCATTTTCCCCTTCTCCTCCTACTAATAAAACCAAATACCAAAACTAATTTACCATTACATCCATAAATAAAAGCATTAGCAGGTATCAGTTCCTGAAGACTCTAAAATGTAAGAATTAGAGCGAGTGCTACATTTTTGCTCAGTAACATTTCATTCTGGAGTTTTTCAGGCTATATGCTTCAAGTAATTCTCTGCAAGTAGGTGCACAGGTATAATGACTCCAATGACCTTACTCTGGACAACAGTGCTTACTGCTGCTCTTTCTCCTCACTGGAAGCAACAAATTCCCCAAGATCAAAAAATGTTGATCTGAGCTGTATTTGTGCTCTATTCTAGGTCTTCTCCTAATAGCTAGTAGGCACTACGATTTTGTGCAGCTGAGGTAGGTGGATGCCAAATCTTTTCTTTTTACAAAGTTTCATTGCTGGGGTCAGAAAACAATAACATAGCCATTTCTTCAGTTACTGCATGCACTTAAAGTAATTTTTTTCCTTTGATGGTATGTGAGCTGGAACATGAACCAATACAGGGTACTCTGAGTGCTCTAGTCATCCCCTTAGTACGTGAAATACTGTGAGCTCATGACAACTGCTTGCAGAATCTTGTTTAGAGATTGTCTACAAATAAAAGAGATGAATGCTGTCATTTACAGTTTCTGTTGCTTATCCAAGAGGTGCTCTAATATAATATAGAAATATTCTCATGTTTTTCTTGGAAGCCTTATTACTCTTCAGTAAAGAGTATCTCTTCCCTGCTCACTGGCAAACTGGCTCACCACTTCTTTTTTCACTGTTGTTCACATTTGGATGGCAAACTAGTGATTCAGCTATCCAGTTGGCTGAGATACTTGTGCAGTGAGTTTTATAGTTTGAATGCTGTTGACCACAGAAAAATGGTGACATTTTCAAAGTCAATTATTCTCTCCAGCTGGCAGGAATTTGGCTCCCACAGTTTTTCAAAATAAGAGGGAGAAAAATATGGAATAGTTGTTTCTTACAAACAGCCTGCATTCTCTGTGGCCAACGCATCACGGGGTGCACTGAGAAACATGGCAGGCATTTAAATAAAACCACACCATCATATGCATGTACATAGGATTGATATTGCAATTCTATTTTTTCTGTAGTTCCAGAATTTCTTAATGTCTGAATATAATTTTGCAAATTTAAGGGTGTTTTTTTCAACAGTTTCTGTGTGTGAGATGTAGTTCCATTTAAAGAGTATTTAAAGAGTAGTGTGCTTTGAATCCTTGCAGTTCAAATTTTCCTTTTTTCTGTGAAATAGGATAAGCTGAAGCATAGCACTGAGAGTGTTAGATGTTATGGAACATTTAACACTAAAATGGAAAATAATAAGAAATTATAATTTTTGAAGGTCTTGCAATCATTACATACATTAGATACACAAATTTACAGGCAAGTTTGAGTTAAAATAACTGTTAGAATAACTGACTCTGTAAGGAAGCATTTAAACAAATGAAATATTCTGAAGTACTCAAATGAAGGACCAGTGGGAACACTAGTGAAGCCACTGTTTCAGAGACCTGGATGATAATCTCTTTATGAATTATTGAATAACAGATCAGCTGGGGTTCTGACAAGGGGTTACAGGACACTTTTTTGGACTGGATAAATCAATCTGGGACTTTATAAAATTATAAGTATCAGTTTCTTAGTTTTTTTTAATATTTCATCACACCTATATAATAATATTTGTATAATTTTTAATGTGGCAATTTTAATTATTAAAAAAATAGAAAACTAGATGAAATTACAAAACAGCAACAAATTACTTAATTAAACTTTTGCCTACTGGGATAAATAGAACATACCACAGAATATATCAAAGCAGTCACCAATGAGACACACACATCCATTAGTATGCAGGAGGTTTTTCTCTTCAAATACCAGTTCTTCTTAGACACAAGCATATGCCTATCAATCTTATTAAATAAACCTAGCAACTCATCATGTTATAATCCGTACATTCAACATTATGGCAAAAATCAAAAGAATTCCACTGTGATGCTCCCCATAGACCAGTGAAATCTGCCAACAAATTACTAGGGTTGGTGAACAAAGGGTGAAAAAAAAAATTGCTATTATTTTATGAAGGAGTATGAAATTTAGCTTAGTTTGCAAATACTAATAAACATCCTCCAGCTGTGCAAGAGGGCCTTAAACCAAAAGTAATCAGAATACTGTTTTTTAAAGTTGTTATTGTGTTTGTCTAATCATGTCACAAATATTCTGACAGTTCCACTGCATGACTTGTATTTTACACATGGATAACAATGTGGAAAATGTGAATCCATAAAAGTACAGACCTGTAAACCCATAATAATATATTCTTTACTTATATGAAATATCCCTTGACCTTATTGCAGTACTGTGTAGATTTTTGTAAATCTCTTACTATAATTTGCCAAGATGTGCTCTAAAATAGGAATTATTTAACTGGGATTACAACATGCTTCAAATAGAAGCTCTACAATTGCTTCATGGGGTCAGTGAACCCTAACTGATGACTTCCAAGATTCCTGCAAAAACTAATATGTGTATAGATGATGTGCACTGATACCTATTTATTGAATAAAAATGAGTGTCACCAGGTATATGTGTGCATATGTTTGGTTATTGCTATTGGAATTTACAGCCTGCAATTTAATCCTAGTCTATTAGAAACAGGGATCAGCAGACCCAGACAAATTGAAATGAATACTTGCCACAGGCTTTTCACCAGGCTTCAAGACAATATGTTCGTTAGTACCTTCAGATTAATAACAGTTAGGTTTTGTGCAGTTTCAATCTCATGCTAGATGATTTAAAACGGATGAGAATAAAAATATGTTACACAAAATAAAAGAATACAGGAAATACAGTATTGTATTATTTACTGAACAAAATAACAAGTAAAAATCATGTTTCTTTGTGTTTTTTTTTTTTTAACNTTTGGACTGGATAAATCAATCTGGGACTTTATAAAATTATAAGTATCAGTTTCTTAGTTTTTTTTAATATTTCATCACACCTATATAATAATATTTGTATAATTTTTAATGTGGCAATTTTAATTATTAAAAAAATAGAAAACTAGATGAAATTACAAAACAGCAACAAATTACTTAATTAAACTTTTNTGTATAACTCACTTTAAAATTATTCAAGTGCCTTATACAGTATGTAAAAAAATTATAATCAATGACTGCAATGAAATGTACATACAATACCTGAATTTAATATTTTAATAGCTTAGGCCCAGATCATTAAAGTATTTAAGTTGCCACTTCTCAAGGAAGATTTGGGTCTCAGTGTATATTAACTCCTTCCATGAAAGGTATAACTGGTTTTGACGGTGTGAATTTATAGTCTTGTCTTTCCCTGTACAGGGAGGGAAAGGGTCG
>VZTM01039874.1:1778-11829 GCA_013400555.1 Jacana jacana
TGTCAGTTTTCTGGTTGATACTTATATGGGAGGGGAGAAAGGAAGACATGATCAGTGTCAGTGTGGCTGTGGGTTAAACCAGTTGTAGCCTCAATTTGTAGAGAATGAAGGTATTACCTGTCACACATACTCATATTGGGCAGGTTGTAGAAACATCTTGAGTACTAGATTATATTTACAAATTTCTGAACCTGATATTTGAATGCAGTTTTTGATATTTTACTCTCTGGTAGTTCAGGTTCTAAAGCGGTTTTGGTCAGGAAAATGAGAACTGTGAAACAGCATCCTTTCTTTCCTCAGGCACAGATGGACTGTGCCCATTAAGTCTGCAGGCATGAGCATCCCTCTATTTAGGGAACATGAGGGGAGAGTCTCTCTAAATCTCACCCTCAATATATGAGACTGGACAGGTCTGCACCTCCCCAAATCTGTTTCCATCCTTCTAAGGAGAAATTTTGTCTGAAGCTGTTCCTGCACAGGTCATCTCTGTCAGAGGAGATCTTGGTTCCTTTCCAGTTCACGTTACCAAGTCATCAGCTAAGCTTAGGTTGCAGCATCTAAATTAATGAAGGCAGAAGGAAACCACCAAGGCTTTTGAATCCCACTGTGGATTTACAGTGCTTGCAGTTAGCAAATTTCTCTTTTGCGCTGCAAACTGAACTTATTTTGGAGTATNATACCCTTGCTAACTGCTAATAAAATGACTTTCTCTCAGGAAGGGGAGAGGTTTGTCCAATAGCAGTCAAGTCCAACAATGGAAAACTATTTGTGCTTTTAGTTTTTGTTACAGTTAATTTTATAAAGTTATTTATAAATACTAGAATAGGTAAGCAGGAACGCACTATTTAAATGTAATAAAAATCCCAAGTATATGACATTCCCTGTATGTATTTTTAGTAATTAATTAGTGTGCCTGATACAAATGAAATGTATTGAATATTTAAATGGTACTTTTTAGTTGCAGGTTGAAATAATCTCTTGTTCTGTAGATTGAACAACTGTAATGTTTTTTTGTTGCTTTCAAATTAGCGTATCAGTATTGTTAGCAGTTGCATAATAATAAAACCAGACTAGTGCAGGGATTGATTTTGAAACAAAAAAGGTCAAAGTTAAAGTTGCTGTAGAAATGTAGTCATTATTGTATTCCTATAACCTGTCTTTAAAATGATTTATAGTAGCATTTGGAAGAGATACTTGGATCAGCCACTTTGGGGAAAGAATTATGCTTTCTATGTTCTTTGGGAAAGAAGGGTAAAGGAAGAAAGTGGGACGAAATCATAAATGATGCAGGAGCTGAGGTCAGTGAAAGCTGTGGTGGCAGCTGAGCAGAAGCTTTGGAAAGGCTTTGGCTACTCCATGAACAGATAAGTGAAACAACCATGAGAAGGTTGGGGACTGATGTTTTACAGGAGAAAAGCTGGCATTGATTTTTCAACCCAGGGAGCATTAGGGTAGGCAGGTTGGGTGTGTGACCAGAGTGGGAGGGGACAATCAAAGTTAAAGAAGTCTGCACATTCAACTACCATGAAGAGAAGGACAAACTCCATATGAAATATTTAAAACTTTTATTTGTTGGCTTCAGAGGCTTTTTGCTAAATAAGAGGCAAATAATAATACTTAAATAATACTTCTGTAAAATAATATAATATAATTATTCTACTGTCATATGCTTCACTATCATGAAAAAGGGAGAGTTTCAATTTATTTCTTTAAGATTAGTATATTTTCCTCCCCACTTCTCTCATACCCTTACAACACAATCCTGTCAGACTTTTTTCTAAGTTATTTCTCAGCTGCTTTTCTTTAGGAGGGAGAACTTTCTCATTTTTTCACAGCCTTTCATTTGCTGGAGCTCCTGATGCTACACCAATACGCCCCTGCCCATTATCACAATGGGCCAGAGAGATATCATTGGTTGATCTGTCTACTCCATGCTCTTCTTGTGCTGTTTATAAGTAATCTAGCAAACTGGATTCAATATCAAGATTATTTCTTTGCAAAGTCAAATTGTCAAACTGAGCTTCAGCAGTGAGCATTGCATGGTTTTGGTCTGTTCTACCTACAAACTGCCAAGTTGGATATGAGAGCAACATGTGCTCTACATGGTCTGTCAGCTGCCAGGAACCTCTGACTCGGTTTGAAGGTATGGGATGTGCTTTATGAGTATTTTTTCTATTGGCAGCATTTTCTGGATGTGCAAAATTAAGTGACCCAGGCAGTTTCAGCACAGGACTTGTCTAAACTAAGGTGTAGAAACTTCTTTAAGGAATATATTGTGGAAGGTGAGTAACCACATTCAGAATTCCTATGCTGACAGTTGTTTGTCTTTTCTCTTAAAGATAAAACAATCAAGTTATGGAAAATTACTGAAAGAGATAAGAGACCAGAGGGGTACAACTTAAAAGATGAAGAAGGGAAACTTAAAGATCTTTCTACAGTAACATCACTGCAGGTAAACTGCTGTCTTTGTCCAAAATCCAGTTGTTTCTGTATGAAGAAAGTGGTCATGGGTGCTAACTCAATAAAAGATTTAAATGTGTACCTAATGCTAAGCATGTATATGATTATTCTGAGTGAAGTTTTAGCTGACCAATACTTGTCTTGAATATGGCACACATTTTCAAGTCACAAATGCTTTATTATATTGTGACCAACACAAATATGTTTAGAGAGTTTATGCCAGTTTTATTCTTTCTGATAAGATTCTCTCAGTGTGACTTAACATGCTTTCACACAGGATTCTTTAGCCTGGTGTGCTGCAAGCAAGAATGCAGAAGTTTGTGATTAATATTAAGCAGAGTTCTTGCCTCATCCAGAGCAACTGAGTTAAAAACAGTACACAAAATTTCAGCCTCATCTTTATTTCAGTAGTATAAAAGCATCATCTCATATCTATCTGAAGCGTGGGATTTGCAGTAGTCTGTGCTCCAATGAACGTGAGGTTCTGCATTGCTGAACAGACGCCGTCATGAAACTCATATAGGCGTGTATGACAACATAATAGACTCTTGCTCTCAGACTTTGACGGCTGAATTGGCTCCAGGTGTTTTGGCAAAACAAGTGGCTAAAGGTTAGAACTGAAAAGCTATGTTGTGTAGGTGCTGGTATTAATTATTAATAAAAACAAACAAACCCTAACTCTAAAACAAGCCAATATTGTCTATTTTTAAAAAGGCCTGCAAAGTATAAAGGTGACTGCATTCATGAAATATTTACCTGTTCTATATGATTAAGGAAACAAAACCGTTCTAGATTGTTTATAGTCTGAGAATTCAAAGGCTGGGTGAACCATTGTTATGTTCCTTTAGTGGCCAGCTAAACACAAAGCTTTAACTTCTGAAGTTTAAGTTCCTCAATCTTGTGAATTGATGTATGATAGTTTGTTTTTGATGCATGTTCAAGAACATCAAATGGTCCCAATCAGGTACCATAGCCTTTCAGTATTTAAAGATTTAACAATAGGGAATAAATTGACAGTATGTAGTTATTGAAGCATGACAGTGAAGTGACACAAAGACAAAAAGCAAGGATGAGCCATAGCCTGTGGTCTTGGCTCTTCATGAGTGTAGATACAGTATATACACATTAGCTTGTTTTCCAAGACTCCATTTATTATGTTTTGCTAAGATTATAACCTTTTCATCACTTGACTATTTTGAAAAAGAGGCATCAAGTAGCAAAATAAATACTGTAAGTGATTTCACAGAATCACAGAATATCAGGGATTGGAGGGGACCTTGAAAGCTCATCTAGTCCAATCCCCCTGCTGGAGCAGGAACACCTAGATCAGGTCACACAGGAACGTGTCCAGGCAAGTTTTGAATGTCTCCAGAGAAGGAGACTCCACAACCTCCCTGGGCAGCCCCTTCCAGTGTTCAGTCACTATCACTGTGAAGAAGTTTTTCCTCATATTTAACTGGAACTCCTATGTTCCAGCTTGCAATTTACAATGAACAACAAACTCTTTGGCAAAAGCAAAATACTAGGACTTTGCTGCTGCTTGGCAGAGCCACAGCCTCCTGCATATATGGGACAGTAGCTCCTGCTGTGGGACTTACCTGTTTGGTGGCAGTTGCTAGTGCCTCCCTTCCCACAGCCTGGGCTTTCCAATGCTCTCCTTGGCTCTCCATGCCTTTCTTGTCCCTCCCTTTCTCCTTGGCAGGGATGGCCTTGCCCAGCAATTCATCCGTGGGGAAATTCAGCTTCCATATGCTGTCAATAAGTTTTATAATGTCACAATCTTTGAATGCTTGCTCTCCATTGAAACTCTGATTGTCTTAGCATAACTTATTTAAAATCTTACTCCCTTTCTGGTTTGTGTTTTGTTGGTGGTTTTTTTTTGGCAGGTGCCTGTACTGAAGCCTATGGATTTGATGGTAGAAGTCACTCCCCGGAGAATCTTTGCTAATGGTCACACCTATCATGTCAACTCAATATCTGTCAACAGTGACTGTGAGACATATATGTCAGCGGATGATCTCAGGATTAACCTCTGGCATTTAGCAATCACAGATAGGAGCTTCAGTATCCTTTATTGTGGTTCCTTGCTCAATGTTGATATTATTAGTGGGGCTTAAAAGAGCAGGTTTATAATATTTTTCTGCCAAGTTTAAAATATACCTTTACTTATCAAAATCCCTGCAGTATTTGTAACAGAAAGTGCTCAGATATCATCAGAAACAGCTAAGAAGTTGCAAAATTCTGGGAATTTTATATGGAAAAGAACAGTCTTGGAGTTGATTAATGACAAGTAAATAGGAAATTGGTGCCAGCTGAATGTTAACCGTCTGCCTGACTAGAATATTCTATACTGTTATTTCCTGAAGACATTCCACACTGAGCTACTCCCACCTTGTTTTTCTGAAAGGTCAGTCCTTACCCTGACCATGCTGCTCCATCATCCTTCTTCCCAGAACCCTAATGTCTGAGATGTGCACAGCCTGGGGACAAGGCTCAGCTGCTTCCCGTGAGTTGTCGTGCCTGTGATTAATGCAGCCATTGCTGTATCAAGTGCTGGCATCACCCTGGAAGCTGTGCCATGGGGTCATCCCAGTCACCTGTGAGGCTGCCCCGTGCACTGCAACAAGGTTGCTTGGAGGAGAAGTAAAAGCAAATGTAGCTATGAAAAAGGATTGACTATGTTTTGCAGAACATAAAGGGACCAGCAAGAAGAGAAATAGGTGATGGAGCCAGCTCAGAAGGTTGTGTTCCTTTGGTGATTTCTTTTCAAGAAAGTTAGAAGAAGTTAGAAGAATATTTCTCTGTGGGTTTGTATAAGGGACTGTTAGATGTCAAAGCAAAGCTGTCCTACTGAGGTCAAATCCTATAAGAAGACATCAGTGTGATGGGATATTCTCCCAGTCTCTGGTGATGGTTTATATTTCTTCCTTCATAGGCCAGATCATCTGCAGAGCTTAATCTACGCTTTGTTAATGTCACAAGAAGCATTTTCATTAAATCAAACAGCTCTTTAAAAAACTGCCTTTGCAGGATCAATTGACAGAAGACTTTATGTTAGGGATTGTAGGGAATACCTCCTCAATTTGTCTCCAAACTCTTCTTCTTTTTCTATCTTTCACCTGTGTAGATTAATCACGCTAAATGGTGCCCTCTTTAACATGACTGTTTATATAGGACCAATTTATATGTGGTTCTTCAAAGTCCAGCTATGTCTGTCTTCGGTGTCCAAGTAACTGTAACTCCATTCTTTAGTAAGAGAGAGCAGTGTGGTGTTTGCTAGTGTGCCTGTCAGGTGTAGCAGCATGACTTCTGACAGTGTCCTCCTCACTGTAGCTTCACCCTACAGTCTTGTCTCCATCCTGGACACTTTTATATGTGGCTGCTGTGTGTTCTCATCTATCCTCCTCTTTCTACTAAAGCAGAAGAGTGAGTGAGACCAAGCACAGCAATTTCTGTATGTCTGTGTATGATAACCACATCACATTGCAGAATGCTTATGCAAGGTAAGACTGGGTTTGGCAATCCCTTTTATTGTGTTAAAAGCTCTGTAGAGCCCTGTATGTCATTGTAAAATTGCAGGGATGCGCCTTCCACTAGATTTCAACATCTGCCCCCAAAGAAACTGCATTTCTGTCCTACAGGATACCCAGGTACATGAAACTCTCCTGGAAGTAGATGAGCTTCTGGTAAAGACATTGGGTGTGCCAGTTGCAATTAGAGCTAGACATATTAAGATGAAAAAATTGTGCCAAGCAAACAGTTTAAATTATGAAATGAATGTTGCTGGGTTTGGTGCCTTCTGCAACACACTTAGAGGGACAGGCAGTAGGAGGCTCAGGTGATTTCAAAAATGCTTGCTTCACATCTTTGTGATGGAAATGGAAATAAAGCATCCTGCTATTTTACATGCAGGGCTTGATTCCTTGAAATACATGTTTAAAACAAGAAATAGAAAACATTTTGGTGTGAAGTGGCATTTGTTAATAAGGGATCTGGCAGTGATGTGTATTTGTCTTTCTACTTTCCCTCAGAGGCAGCACTGCTACATATAATGAAGTACAGTCTGTTTACCCAAGAGGCTGGCTGTGACAATGACACAAACAACAAATATAGCGGTAGAGTTTCTGGACATTCAGCACATGTTTGAACATCTTTACAAATTGCATGGGGAATGCTGGAGAAGGACTGGACTAGCAGCAGTGTGCTAGGGGGTATTTCAAGTAAAGTTCTTTGTCTTGTAGAATTTTAGCTGAGAAGAGTTGGGTTATAACCATTATTTTAGTTTTACAAATCACTGATGATTGTTCATTTCTTTGAAAATGAAAAGACAAAGCAGGGCACATCTTAAGTTAATTCTCTTTCTCTCTCCTTTGGAAAATATTTTAAATCAGCTTTGCAGAATTTGACCAGAATATTTGCCTTAGGTAAAGCCTTAGGCAAATAAAATGCAATTAGTGGTTTTCTGGTTTGCTTCTGTATTAGCATAAACGCTAACTGGGGTAAAAAGCAGACAAGTGAGTTTAATGCTATGGCTCTGTAAATTTTCATGAGGAATATGCAAGACTTCAGTAAATTGCTTCCCACTTGCAAGCAGATTTGCTCAGTATGGCTCAGGCAGGAGGAGGCAAGGGAGAGGAGGAGGTGAGAGAAAAAGAAAGGGGGAAGGTCAGCTGGTAAATTATTGCACATATGTGGCTTTTCTTCGCTAAAAGGTTTAATGTGTTTGGTTGTGTTATGGAGAAGGAGAGTCAGTGTCCTTAATTATGGATGATACTCTTCACTGGAAAAGAAGTGAGGTAAAGGTTACTGTGTTTGTTAATGTTTGGTCTGAAATGGCTTAGCGGTGTTGCCCATAGCTTAAGCTGTAGATAAGTCATCTTGAGCGTAGTGAATGAGAAAACAGGACTGCTGGGAGCATACTGATAAGGCTTACTTTGCATCAGCTGCAATCTTTGGACTATCTAGCTGCACTAAATATTCTTTATGAGAATGTATTTGGATTGCTCACAGAACTATGTAGCTCATAGCACTTGAACTCCCTTCATTTCCTGGTAGCACACTATTTCACTCTAGAGGCTGTCATGGCATTGCTATGGAAACAACATTGCCGTTTCCAGCATGTACTCATCTTGAGACTCATCTTGACTAAAATACTCATTTCTCAGTCAGATCAATATAGTCCAGGGTTATCCTGTTTTAATAAAAAATTCCTTCTTCCGTGTCCCAAAAGGGTTAAGCTAATTAGCAAATCACCATAGGGCCTTCTTATAGTCTAATGCATTCCAATATTTGAAGCGTATCATGGCTAGTCAGATCGTTAGGCACTGTATCTTGGGGAAATTAATTTACTTAGAAGTAAACAACAACAAAAAAGAGAAGAAATAGAAAAACCTAAATAACGGGGTACATTGATGGAGAAAAAGATGTTGATCTCCCATTGTGCACCTGAATATAGTTCTCTGGGAGGAGCCGCAGGCTGGGGAAGATAGCTGGCCTTACTACATACCTCCTACCTGCCTTGGTGCTAAGCATTTGAATGCTAAACTGAAAGCAAATCTGCAGTATATTCTTGGCATCTGGGGAGCTGTAAGCTGGCAAGTTTAAGCCCTTGAGTGAGATAAGGTTGTTTCTATAAAAATTCCTCAGCCAGGATGACTTGCACAAGCTGTTTGAACAAGGATGCAATTTCTGCATTCTCAGAGAAAATGCCTTTACTGTGCGAGAACCTGCTGCCACCTCCACCCGCAGCGCTGCTTCCCTCAAGCATACACATTCTGTTTGGGGGATGGCAGACATATTTCTCTTCTTTCGAGAGCTCTGGGTAATACATTTTAGTGCTTCTGATTCTGCCAATCTGTATCCAGTATTTATAAGGTATATATTGTACCATGGAGTTACATTCTAGCTGAGTTACTACTACTGACATGTGAGTAGCTTCTACTCAAATTTGTGTTCTTTTATTCTTTGCTTCCCCAGAGTGTCCTTCTCCTACATGTGTTGTCTCTCTCTCTCTCTTTAAAGGGAAATGAAAAGTTAAAAACATGTCTGTAGTTTGGAAGTAGAGAGGACCACAGAGGTGCTATTACCCTGTTTTCATGGTTTGATGAACTCTCTTAAAGTATATCTATTGACAAATAGTTGCTTTGTTTTTCTAATTAAAACACAACTGCATGAATAGCTGAGGGGAAGGACACTATGTTCAACAAGCTGATTAGATTCTGAGTTGATGTAGTGCACTATATACTCTCCACTTTTTTTGTTGGCAGGGGAATATGGACCTTCTAGTAAAAATAAAAGTTGACACTAGTAGAAATAAAGATTTTGACACCTAACTCACATCTGAGTACTGTCAACTGGAGGGTTTCTGTGCATTATGATAAATGTTGAATTGTACTCTAATTTGAGGTAAACAACTAGTAATGCTAAGGGCTCCAGTGCCCTGACTTCCCCTATGGGGAAAAATAGTATGTAGAGGAAAAAAGATAAAAAAGAAAAAGAAATTCTATTGTATGAAACTTGTGAAGATATCAAGAAACTGTTAGATTCTTTGCTGCACTGCCATTTCTCACTGTTGATAACTACACTGTAAACTGGTCGTGACAGAGATCTTTCCTCTGTATTACTGAAGTGCTTGACAAACTTTAACACAATTAAATACTTTGCAATAAGGTATTTTTAAATAATTGTAATAAGAATTTGAGGTTAGTCAGTCTTAGCCCCATTTTATACTCCATTAAACAAAGACTGGTTTGCTGGAATTGCAGTCCAGAATCTGAATGTTGCCTGGTGAGATCTCACTTTCCATTACTTCCATCCATACTTCAATCCAGTATTAGATAAAGTGGCAAAGTGCTCAGGATGGAGAAATCCTGTAAAACAGGTAACAGAGAAGAAGAAATGGCAGGAAAATGGTTTTGTTTTCGAAGAATGTAAGGTGGTATACCTTTGCAACATAGAGATCTGAAACTGCCAGAATGCAATGGGATGGGATTTCACTGAGCACCAACAGGGTTTTTTTTGCTTTAATGGCTTTAATGGATGGAGAAAAATAATGTAATTTTTTTTTTTAAAAAAAGACAATTATAACCTTGCACAAGGCAATCAGAAGCAAAAACTTTGTTGTTGACTGGAATGAGTCTTTACATTGACAATGCTTAGTGTTTTGTCATTTGATGATGAATTTAGGAAAAGCGTTGTAGTACCTAAGCCTGCTTTTCAAGTTCCCTTTAAGTTACCCTTATCTGAACCAATGGAAAAGTACGTGAGATTACATGGTTATCCATGTAGCAATGAGTAGTGATTAATTTCAGGTTGTTTTAAAGGGTACTTAAAAGAATTCTTGAAAGTGTGAAAAGTAGTCGTTTATTTCAGGAAAGACTCTTTGCATTAAGTAGTATAACCAATTCATATTGTTGTTTTCAGATGGCCCAGAAAAATAGAGGATAAAATTCTGTTTTGTAAGGAGGCCTGAGATGTCTTTAATTTTGGACTAGAGTTGTAGTGCTTGTTCCATAATGACTTAAAGCTTAACAAGCACATCAAGTTTATAAATGGTTGCCTGAGACTGGCTCTTCCATGCTCTTCCATACGT
>VZTM01039884.1:17961-41773 GCA_013400555.1 Jacana jacana
GTATGTCGCATAGACTTTGCATATGTCCACATCAGGTATTCAACTTCCTTCTTCACAGAAAACATTTTTAAAAATAACATCTTGTTATTCCTCTAGAACTGAAAATCTTTTTTTTTTTTTAATTACACTTTTAGAATGTAGTATTTCACAAAATTACAAACACCTAAAAGCCAAAATAGTTCCAATTTTCAACCTTAAGCACAGGTGTTTTAAACTGGGGCCAAAACACATACATGGAGGGTCTCCATCCCTCTCCTTGCCTATTGTAAAGCTATCCACTCAGATTAAATGCCCCCAGAACTCTTCCAGCCACAATCACAGTTTGACTTCTTCCACATGCTATTCCCTCTCCCCTAACTCTTGTCTCTCCCATACTGTTAAAACTCTCTTCAATGCATCTTGTTTACAGATCCCTGCTGAAACACACAACTCTACTGTTGTGTCCAAAGTTTCCTCATGTCTCAGTAGATGGATGAACTGTTTCTTCATTTCTTTTTTGGTTCTATATTGTTCTTTACCTGGGGAAAACTACTTACTCCTGCATAGAGATTAAATACTGGCATTAAGTACAGAAATTATGTCTAACTGTGCTGCATCTCTGCAAATAGCCCTGAGCTCTAATACTCCAAATGCTGCTCTAGTTTAAAAAACATAATTTCCCAAAAGCTTGAACAGCCATTTCACTTTTGGCCACATCTTTGAATGTCAGTAAAGTCCACTTCAGGGAACAACCAGCACTGTTAATGGCAGACAGATTGAAGGAAGATAGTGGTTATTTTGACGGTGACAGCAACCACCATTTGTAGCAATTAAGGAAAAACAAGATTTAATTTCTGTTGTTCTTATTTGAGTTTCTCCTAATTTCAGCTCATATCTAGACATAGTAAAGCTTTTTTCATCCACATTAATTTAAAATGATATACATTTTTACTGTGCTATAGAATAGTATAAATAAAAGAGTATAAAGTTCACCTCCATTCAAAAACAGCCAAGATCACTGTCTCAAAGACCAATAAATATAGGATACTGCTAACACCAAACATCAAGAAAGATAGTTAATACCATGGCAAATCCATATCTCTCAGTAACTTTAAAATCTATAGGTTCAGTCAATTTAAAAGATCTAGGAACAGGGGTTTAGTGGATTAGTAACAACAGACCATTAATCTCTGCAGCCTCAATTTTAATCCAGCAATGACCAAAGTGATTGAAAATCATTCTGACCACATGACTAGTAAAGCTCCTAAGCACAATTCTCTCACATACCTGAATCCCAGCAGCAGAGGTCATGGTATGTTTCTAATGGAACTATTTACCAAGAGACCTCTGCTTAACACTTAACAAAACTCAACAAAAACATTTTTGGCAGAGTAATTCTAGCGCACGCTACCTCTGTGAACTAAGAGCTGATTTGAACATTTTATTTTACACTTTATTTCAGTCTGTATTAGCAAAGACTGCTTTTCCCCCTGGCAAAATATCTAAACCAAACTTGGGTAAAATAAATAAGTTTGAAATAAACGTGTAGGAATTGATGACTGTCATTCCAAGCAAATGCCAGGAGATTATTTCTGTACAGTTTATATAATACCAGTGGAAGTTATATCCAAAACACTTAAAGAGTTTTAAAAATAATGCAATAGCATTATCTCACACACTCTGGTTTTATACATAAGAAAGCTGTTTCAAATATTTTGAATTCTGGAGTATTCCGTGTCTAGAATCAATCCTTAGGTGTCCAGTAATGTGATGGTATTGTGTGATCAAGAGACACTTCATCATTTGGTCCTCCGCAACAGTTACCAGGATATCAAGAAACAAGTCATTGAAAGGGACGCCCTCCAAAAAAAAGGGTTTAAATTCAACTGCTACTTGCTGCAGTCTGAAATCTGAGTCACAGGGTTTTTTTCAGGAGCATCAAAAGGAAGATGCTGAGTACCTTGTTAGATATGTAATTTTATTACTGCAAAGTAAGTATTTAAACACATAGAAACACAGTAGACACAGGAGGTCCTAGTTACATAGAGTAAGGAACTGAAAATGGGACAGTTAGAAGCATGAGTTACAAGAAATACTTGCTGTAGTTTGTGAGCATCAAGTAGAGACAAATCAGGGCAACAAGTGGAGGAGAGAAAGGAGACAGTCTGCAGTCTCTGTGCCCTCTGGCAGATACAGCCCAAATACAAAAATATAACGTAAATGTATTGTAGAGCCTTGTCCAGCCATTTTTATAAATAGTGCAATACTTACATAAACTTTCTTGGCCACAGTAGAAATTTATTCGTAATACCATATGTGAAGACTTACCTCATTTAAAAAGTGAGGAATTTTTCTGCTGATACATAGCAAATATGTTACCACCTTCTCCCAGCAGTAGGGAGGCTTGTTTTGGTCCCAGACAGAGGGACAGACAGAACCTCAAGTATTTTTATATATCTCCCACAAGAAGTTTACTATATCAGTCTGACTAAACTCTGCTTATGCAATCTGGACTGTGCCAGCTGCTTGCACAAAACTGGCAGGAGGTTTCCCAAGCACCACTGTTGGCACCACCTGGAAGCGTGGCTCATCACGCAATAAGGCCATGCCACTGTTTCTCCACCGGCCGTGCCCCACAGCCCCAGTCTGTACACAGGATGTCCTCTTTATAGCAGGACATGTGGTCTGATCAATATAAAATTAAATTTTGTGCTGATAAAAAAGTGGAACAGAAATTCATATATGAAAAGCATTGTGTATTACCACCCATCTCTTCTTTTTTCACTTTTCATTTTTTTGGGTTTGGTTAACATAGTCCAGGGGAAATCTGTTTACTATTGTGAAAAATGGTATCTTTTTCATTCAGGGCATCCATAAAGTGAGAATTAACAATCCAGATTAATTTAATTCTGATTGTATGGTTTCTCTTGCTATGTTAGTCATACTAGAAAAATCTGTATCATCACTTTATCACACAAAGAACTGATATGGTTTTACCTAGATAAAAAACTACTTTCTAGGCAAATGTATAATTTAATCAGAGATTATGAAAATTTCTTCTCATTTTAGCTAGGCTTTTCCAAAGGCTTTGTATTATTCATGCATTCTACCACTGCTACTTCTTGCTTCAGCAAAGCACTTAAGCACATCTTTAATCTAAGTTGCTTTCTACAATTACATAGGAAGACTCAGATACAGCAAAACATTTAAGCATGTCTTTTAAGTCTTGCATTTTGCTGAATCTGTGTATTAATGTATCACAATAAAATTTAAAGAGGATGACTAAGTTTTAAGCTTGCAAGTATGAAAACATACTCATGCTACCTAATAAAAATACATCATATTATGTATTACTCCATTTTGCATCCTGTTCCACAGTAAGCTAAATACCTGTGACTCTAGAGCAAAAGCACAATTACAGACTGGCAAAGATGAATTGTTAACAACTTGGAGAGAGTGCCAGGGGGGCCACTGAAGATAAAAATTATGCATCCACAGATAACTTTAAATCCCACTTGCAATTACTAACTGCCACATAGTACCCTCAGGATCATCTGGGCAACCAATAGGAGACTGTGAATCCTTGTAGATTACTTTGTTTTCCAGAAGGCAAAAAACCATACTATAAGATACCACTTATAAATATGAATGTGAACCAAAAAACCCAAACAGAAATGGTGAAGCCAGGTGAATATACCAGAAAATAACAAAGTTGGAGTTATAGACATCATGGGCAAAATGTCCTGAGGGGAGGATTTCACCCCCCAAAAGAAATCCACATATGTGTACGCAGCATATCCAACAACTGCATCAGTGTGTAAAGGAAACTGTTGGTCTGCTGAGGAAGCATATTTCAAAGAGAAAGTTTAGGGCAAAAACCTCTGGTGCCCTCAGCTTTCTATTGTCACCTTACATCTGGGCCAGGTGTGTGTGAAACAGGAAGCAGGAAAGGTACTGGACTTTGAGAAACCTATTTGTTACTCAGCATCACAATAAAAAAAAAGAGGCCAAGTGAATGGATGTATGTTAGTCATTTAAGCGGTAATTTAAACCACATTTATGGAAGAACTTTGTGTGGGTCTGAATTTTACCTTAATATCACACTAACTCCTGGAAATCAGTGTAAGTTAAACTCTAAATTTATGTAGTTCTTAAACATACTATAATTATACCTCATGGTAACTTCACTGCTATTTTTCTGAGGAGAAAGAATACCTTGTGATACACAGGCAGAGAGAGAAGGAGGGATCCAGCCTCTGAGGAGACACACCAGGCCCCATTTTGTGACCTCCTGGGGAGGCCACACAAGTTTAACCACTGAGGACAGACCTAGCTGAAGAAAACTGCAGGAAGTCAAGAGTCAAGGGAGCAGAAATGACCCCAAACTCACTGCTCAGCTGGGCTTCAAGTTCTAGAGGTTTATAAATGGTTGTTTTATGTTTCTTGGGGCCAGACTGCCAGGTTTCATCATCCACTGAATTCACTGAGTGTGCCCAGCTGCAGCCATCTCCCCTTCAGTCAGGAATCGAAAGGCAGCGTTATCACGTAGCTCACAGAAACTGTTTTCAGGAAGATGTTTCTAGGAGTTTGCAAGGGCAGGCAGTGCCACAAGGGCAGTCACCTTCCCGTGGGGAACAGCTTCTCAGTCCCCTGTGAGGAGCAGGTGCAGGGAGAGCCACAGAGGTCAGCCACCCTCCTGCCATCGCCAGGCATGTCTGTGGTGAGGAATCATGTCCCCAACGAGGAGGTAGGTCCGGGGTCAAGCCGGAGAGTCCAGTCAGTGAGGTGAGGAACAGCAGGGAAAGAGGCTGAGGGCTGGTGAGGGGCAGCTCAGACAGCTTACAGCTGCTGAGGCACCAGACATGGCTTCTCACAGTTCCCTCCACAGCCTCACCCAAGGCTACTCGGCTGTGTAGAAGCAGAGCTGACATGAACAACATGGCCAGACTCTGGGAGTCGGGGATGAGGCTGCAGAGCCTGTGGGCTCATTCCAGGCCCTGTCACTGCCTTCCCTCCTGACCCTGACACCATGGAGGCCTTGTGCTCCTTCATTTCAGTGAGATGATTCAGTGTCATACCCTGACCAGAAACAAAGTGTAAGAGTAATCTTAGTGCTGCAGAGCAGAAATGAGAGTGAAAATGGACTGTAATTACTTAAATTGCTACTAGGAGACACTTCACATGACATTTTACCTCAGTTTCTCCGTCTGTGAAAATGTGGCCAACACTGTATGTTCACTGCAAACTGTTCCAAGCTCTGCCACTGAAATTAATATTTTTTTTTCTTTTTGACTGAAATATAACACAGTTCTTCTCATTCATACCTTTCAATCTCAGAAAATCCAGACTGCACAATCCCATTGAGGGAAATCTGTCAATAGATCTTCACACACTCCCAAGCAGCAGGATTAGGATGAGAACAGGGTCAATCAAGCAGAGTTTCTTTCCAGCAGAAGCCCTTCCCTTCCATAACTGCAGTTTCCCTCATAGGAAATAAGACAACTCAGCTACAAATGGTATGGCTTTACACCTATGTATGAACAAATACCTCATTTTCCGTAAAATTTCACTTTCGGGGGACATTACTAAAGTATTGTTATCCTTTTCTGCCAGCTAGCGCAAACCTTCACCACTAACCTTTTTCCAAGAAAGTTTCTTTTTTCTGCCATGATGGCAAACAGAAATTAATGCTCTTTCTAGTGACTCTTTCTAATGCTCTTTCTTTCAAGTATGTCACCTTCCAAACAAAATTCAGCTGTGGCAGTAGCAATCCTTCCTGACTCGCTCCCTCAGTTACGCCACCACTATCCTGCCAGACATAGAACAATCAATAGGTAAGGTTTGCTGGAGAGCACGGTTATTCAAACATGACTTCAAACGGTGCAGTTTTCCATAGTCGCACATACCAAAAGACCTTTCTCTATTATTAATGCTAAAATAAAAAGATGAGTAAGGTAAATTCTGCAGGAGTCCTGCTGTGTAACTCTTTCTGCCCATGGCAGAACAGTGAAACACCATTCTGATGACTCTTGAAGGAGAACGGGGCACTATAGTAGTTAACAGTAGGAAAGAACTTAAATTGGAAACAACCCACAAAAGTGACAAGAAGATGATTTTTCAAAAACCACATTTCCCTCTAAATACATCTACTCAAACACTACTTCCAAAAGCTAGAGATGTCAACACATTTAGAAGGGGAAAAAAAAGAAAAAAAAGGATAATGTTGCTTAGCTTCCTCCTCCCTGCATGTGCTTAAAAGCCACTTTGGACCAGTCAGTGCACAACTTTATCTGTTCCATACTTAAAAGCCAGATGACAAACATACAGTATTCTGATCTTGATCAAGTTAAGCTCTGATGGTAAAGGGAGGAAGGAAGAATGTCAAAATGAACAGGTAACATTACCTTATCTCTGTACTTATTTAATGTCTTATTTTAGTATCTTTAGTAATTCTAATTAGTTATTTATGAATTACAGCTGTTGTGGTATTTTTCTGGCAATAATATTACAGAAGATAAAACTGTGGGGCATTTAAGTTTAATACTAATTTTACCACACAAATACAAATGTTACAGATTCATGAATTTAAACCAGAAATGTTTTCATATGGAAAAATACATCAAACAACGATGGTATTTATTTTCTTTGGTTCTGACCATTGCTTTCAATATGCTATGTAGGCAGGAAGTGATCACCTTCCATTTACTGAGTTCAGTAAAAGAAAATTAAATATTTCAGGGCTGTAATACTGGATAGGCTGTACCTTGCACTCCAGGGGAGCACAGAGACCTGCCATCTAAGGCTTTTCTTGTTGTCAAGCTTTAACTTTTTGCGATTTGTAAGGCCCAAATCACAACACTAAAACCATTTCTAAAATTCTCAGAGCTCCAAGGTCTTTTAAGGTGGGTGTAAATATAGGTTTCCTCATGGCTTCTTACCTCAACTGCCAACTGCTGAGCACTGCATGGAAATGATTCCCATATTGGCGAATAGGAAGTTTGCCATTATGGGCACCTGTGTGCCTATCAGGCATCCAGTACTTTTCTACATCACCAGAAAGGCTACTATACTACACAGAATATAGGTCTAAAATGTTTCAGTCCACTATTTTTACGACAATAATAACTTGCTATTCTATCTTCAAGAAATTTCATTAAAAGACCCTTGACAGCTTTTTAATCATCAATGGTTAAACCAGCAATAAAATATTTTACTACTTTGAATTTAACCGTAAACAGGTTGGGCTGCAAATTCTGCTAAATGCTATGTTGTTATACTTTTTAAAAATGTGTGTGTTTTTTATTTATTTACTATTAATGTCTCAACTTATCTATCACAAAGGATTTTTTTTTTTTTTTTGCTAATCGATCTTCTCCACTGGATGGACAGGCACCTTTGCACTGTCTGATGGCACTACAATGGAAAGGCGGTAACGCTATACAGTGTTGCCTCTAAATAAGTCATTTAAAGTTGGATTCCGATTTTCTGTTCCTTCCAACGTGATGTATAGTTAAGATAAAAACAAGACAGGAGCGAAATAACACTTATCACAGTATGTCAGTGCTGTCTGTCCATAACTAGCTGTTATCTAGTTTTGTCTGCTGCTTGAGCTGGTAATGAGATAATGACAAAACAGTTTTATATAGCCTTCTATTAACAGCCCAGATGGGCCAACCATCCACTTCAGTCTTTGCCATGTTAAGTTTAACCATAAACAATCAGTAATGCTGAGAACAGTAGCTCCCTCCTTAGCTAAATTACAACCTTTCAACCAAGAGAGAAAGTGATACTTTGACCAACAGCAACAAATAAGCAAAACAGCCTTTTAGGGTAAGCAGGAATTCTATTGCATTATGAATATTCCTCGTATGCCAATGAACATGGAAATTCATTTCAATACTTGCTGGATTTAAAATCTAGCTCTCACAGACTTAAAAAACTGAAACCTTTCCAAGAATATCAAGGGCAAAACTTCTCTATAACATCAGCAGTATCTTAAAGACTTAAAGAATACTCTTAAATTAGAAGTGCTCATTTCAGTTAGGGTTTTATTCCTGTTTTTAATAATTTTGTCATGGAGGCTTGGTGTCTAGTTCAGTTGCATTAACAATGAGGTAACACAAGTCAAAGAGGTCCCTTTGAAAACCAGGTATCTTCATCACTGGCATTCAGAAAAGATCAGCAGTGATTACCGGTTTCTTTCCATTGATTTACTGGTTGGAAAGCAGCTCAGCACAATATGTGCAAAACTATTCATAAATGTTCCTTTCTACTACCTTTACATAAGCTAAAAATATGTGTGTTATTTTGGCACTTTAGTGCTTATCTGGTCACGCTTTAGCTGTAAAACTAACAATAAAAATAGAATGCTGAAAAATGCAGGGGACACACACACATACAAAAGCAAAGCAACCATTTATAGGAGACTACAAGGCTATTTCCATAGAATTTTAAAGCAGAAACATCTTCACACCTTTTGAAAAGGCAGCAACATCTCTGAAGTGAGAAAGCATTCAAGTGCTAAGGAACCAAGTGTCTTTGGATCCAACATATGGCCTCCATCCTGTGTTTGAATGTGAGCAGGAGGATTGAATCCACGTGGATTTTCAGTAACATCAACAAAATCAATGCAGGCATGAAGGTTTGCCCACACACATGAAGCTGTGGAGATGGGACAAAGCAGAAAAGAATACTATAATGCATCAGATGCCAAAAACTCTAAGTACCAGATGCACTAGGCTGCATTTATACCTTCCTATATGCCTAGAGATTACTTTCATATATAAATATATATATATATATAAATATATGTATGCCTGTGCTACAAATAATTCCTTCCCCTAGGATTTTATATTTCTTATGTAACGAAAGTGTCAGAAAAAGCTATTTCTCTGGCAATGTTTGGGAATAATTAACTTGTTTTCAACATTTTTGTCCAAACATAACAATGAGCCATTCAACATTAGTTACTAATGGACATTACAGCCTTGATATTCTTCTCTTCTACAAGACCACTTTAGCTCGAATTACCTCAAGTTGCACAATGCTGAGAGGAAGAGTTATCAGGCCTTACAGACCATCATTCAACAGATAATTCAAGCCCAGGCATGATTTAGAGTTCCTGTAGGATAGCTCTCTGTTATGCTAGGTAATAAGAGCTCGGAGACTGCAGAAGCAGCAAGACAGAAAATTAAGAGCAACAGTGCTCCAAATACACCCTTAGCTCTCAGTGCCTGGAGACGCTATATCAGATACTCAATACACAGTGGAACTCCTGGATACATAGGATTTTTTCATACCATCTTAGTTGTTCATAATACATGATTTATGACCTCTCTGTGCTGCAAAATAGACCAAAGAAGTTATAGCACAGAAGGGATCTGCCCCTACATGACTTAAGGATTGACAGCAAAGGATGAAAATACTTCCAAATAATGAGAGCTGTAGGACTTGCATGAATTTCATCCATATTAGTTCCCGTGAGCCAAAACAATAAGAGGTAATATATCAATTCACAGGAAGCCACGAAGATGTTAAACATGCAGGTTCTATAAATCATTCTCTTGATGGATTAACAGAAAATATTCAGAGAAACCTTCTTAATCAATGCCCATGCCAGTAGCATTTCCTTAATTAAATGACGTATCCTGTGAGGGTATGAAAACCCTGATTTTCATCCTGATTTTTTTAAAAAAATTGATTGTTAATAAGTGGAATCACTAAAAAATTGCACATGGTTTACAAATGACTGTGCAAGCAGAGGTGGCAGCCATTATGGGATCAACAACATCCCACCCGAGAACACCCATATCGTTGGTGGTATTCTCACCCAGGAAGGAAATTTTAGCCATCACACCAACACCACTTACCCAGGTTCCACATAACCAGTATAATCCCTGTGCCATGATTATCTGCATCTTCCAAGGAAGAATAACCAGAGAGGTCTTATTTCAGCATTCTATCTACAGGACATTTTCACTTCCACTACCCTGTGTTCCTTCTATGCTGTAGAATCATAAAAGGAACAAAACCTCAAAGGTCCTAATACGTATCATGACTATTTTTCCTCAGAGACGACAACTCAAATAAATATGCATGATGACTTAGAAGGAAAGAGAGGGCTTTAATTTCTTTCTAAAGGACAGAAATTGGTTTTGTGGTCCTTCAATCTGTTCTTATTTCTCATTTGCATCTGCACAAAGAATCTAGATTTTCCTTTCAAACAAGCAATTTCAAGTACCAAAAGCCTTAATTCAGTATGCCAAGAAAACAAAAATATTTGGTTTACGAAGTTCACAGATAAATTCTTTCCCAAACACAAGGGACAGTAATTAAAAAAAATATATATTCCAAAATCTCAGTATCATTTCTTCCAAACCAAGCAATCTATCATACACACAGGTAACTGATTAAAAAAAAAAAAAAAGGTATAAAACATTTTGAAAATACATGTCTCTTTTAACTAGATGCGATATACTTTCCACATACAGTCTCAGAACATTCATGCATGAGACACCAAAAAGCCAATTGTATAACCTCATTATTTATTTTACTTACGAAACACAGCATAAGTGCTACACTCAGCATAATTTATATTCAAACATCATGTAAGTACATAGCAAAATACAATGTGACAAGACACTGAATCTATGTTTAATAAATAAGTTTACTAATAATTATAAACTAACTTAATAGTCTATTCAATTCAGTGACTGACATCATCCCTTTGAACAGCAGCCCTTAACAGGCCCTAGCCCAAATAACACTTGGAATTAGTAGGAGGCCATCACAGGTTTAAACAGGCAGTGAATGAAGCATTTGCTACTGTTCAGGAAAGATCCACGCACAGAAGACCAGTCTTGTCTCTCCATTGCTGAAACAACTGACTTAATAAGAAAGACAAAAAAAAAAGAAGAAGAAAGAATACTACCGCATTCCTTAATTCACATCCCTGTAGTTTGCAGCAGTGTGCTCAACTAGTGTTTAAGTAACAGGTTGAACGAATGACCAGTGCTGAAGTGCTAGAAATACAGTTTCTGGAATCCAGTGTTGAGGCAAACCTTAATAAGCTTCATTTCCCCTTCTCCTACTTACACCGTTATCCAGACATCCCAGCTAGATAATATGCTACAAAATATAGTCTAAAAAGGATGACAGAGGAAAGATATAAAGCATTAGTGCCAGTCAGATATCTACAGATCTTAATCCTTTTTACCAAGATGTCAAATACCAAGGATTCCTGAAAAAAAAAAAAATCCCTAGGAAGAAAAAAAAAAAAAAAGCCAAGCTACATGCGTGCACACACCCTGTGTGGTTAAAATTAATTATTTGAAACCACAGCTTTAACCATGCAGCACCATTCACTTTTTCACTTTATTCCCCCAAGAAAGAATAAAAAAGAGAAAAAAAGACCAAAATCAAACCAACCAAAAGCCCAGAGATAGATATCAGTCTGTTCTTAGTGCTAGAGGGAGATGGAGAGTGATGAGAGCCCCTGCAGGACTGATCCCACTATCAGTTTCAGAATCCTGGATTCCAATCTCTGAAGAAGAGGAAAGGAGAGGGGGAGATTAGGAAACACTGGCAGCTAAATGCATGGCATAAGGACGGGCACAGAATGGGACAGCTTCTTACTGTCTCAGGAAATTACCATTAGAATAGCCAAGAAAGCGATAAGCTTCATTTTTCCATTCTCGCTGGTACTTCAAGAAGTGCCTAATTTGAGGAGAACTGGACAGGTGGCACATCACGCTGAGCTAAATAGATAAGTGTGAGATTTAAATGACAAGAGGCAGCAGGTTTTACTGTTCTAAAGAGCAAGAGAGTGAATTATTCTGATGGTACCAATGGGCACAAGTGGAAGGTCAGCCTGGGGTGCTGCCAGCATCACTCGGGTGCCTGGTAGCAGATGGTGCCAGTCTGTAGGGATAAAAGAAGGGCTGACATACGCCATGGGTTGACAGCAACACTATTTGCTCAGGAATAAAAAAGTTTTGGGGCAGGTGCAGGCAATACAAATTAAAATAGATGCTGCCACCACAAGTGTTAGTGTCAGTGTCGCCAGTCCAAGGGCTGTAAGCGTGGATCAGTCAGGAGGTGCTGCAGAAAGCGCAGTGAGGGCAGGCACTGCCAAGGTGAGATGCTGCAGGGGCTGCTGGAGGCTGGAGGCTGGCCTGGCCGGCGCATGGCCCAGGCCGATCTCTGCACTGTCCCAAGGGAGCTTTGGAGCTCCCTCTCCCTGTGCACCTCCAGGCTAGACACTAAGATGTCCACCAGAATCCTCTACCTCCCCCCCTGCAGTGCCTTGCCTGTGCTGCTTGCATTCCCATTTCCGAACTTATGCAATGACTTGAGGGTGGCAGCAGCCTGCAGAGAAGAGGAACAGCGGGAGACACAGGCAGCCCGGATCCCCACGGAGCTCCCTGAAGTGTCCCAAACTAGAAAACTGGCCACCTCCCCACTCCTGCCTCCTGCAACGTAATTATTCCAGCATGACTGACATGACAAATTAACAAGGCAGCCAGGGCTTTTGCAGTAGAAGGGAATGTTTTCCCCGAGAATAAATTGTTCCAATCCTTTACGCTAGACACCCGACCGTGCCTATTCATTAATTGGACAAGCTCTGGTGACAACTGAAATTACCCGACTTCTACATACTGGAGGGGAGAGAGATCTGTGCAAGCTTAAAATGAGAAGCATAAAGCTGGAATCCCAGACAGCAAGGAGGTCTTTGGATGGGGCTATTTTTTATTCTTTTTTATATTCCTTTTCAGAGCAGAGCCACAGCAAAGCTCCGTTTAAAAGCAGAGGCACGTTCTCAAGTGTCATTCCTCCCTTTGCAGACCCTGAACTGTGGCACCAGAACACGGCAACTCTGTCCGTGAACCGCAACCGTGTCAAGGTCCACAGATCAGCTGAGTTCAACAACTTCAGGAGCTATGAAATTCTAGGATTACTGCAACATGATTAATTATCACAATCAGGTACATTATGAATTATAAGCACCTGCTTAATCAGTCCACTCTGGTTATTCATTCCAACCAATGCATCACAATTACTACACAGGTATTGGAATTAAGCGGGGGGGGGGCGCAATTGATGGTTGTTAATTTCTGTCACGACCCACTCAGGATACACTGTTCATGTATTTTTCAGCTAATATTTTGATTTGGATTTAACTGTACCTCTTGCTCCTTGCTAAGGGGGAGCCTAGGAACCCTGTATGGTATTTCTTCGCCCTTTCCTCCCCCTGCCCCAGCCCTTTCTGTGCTGGCTGCATACCTGAAATGCAGACGATGAAATTCGCTTGCAGAAGAAAAAGCACCTCCCAAACAATTTCCATCCTCTGATTCTCATGCCAAGTGCATCCCTCGGCGAAAAAAAATAACAAAGATCAATATCGCAGTTTGAACAATCCCAGCAAATTTCCTTTCGGACTCGCAGACTGTATTCCCCAGATGTGCTGACAACACATGTCCGAGCTCTCTCTCTGCACGGCTCAAGCGAGATCCCTTCCCTTCCTTCGCCCTCCAAAAAAGACCACGAAGCCAACTGCCAACACCGGGCTCTTCCTCCACGAGTGAGAAAAAAATCCACCAGATTTCCCAACAAGACATAGACAACAAACCCCAACTGGTCCGGTCCGGAGAGTCTCTATTCCAGGGCGGGCAGGTGGAAGTTAACCCCAAACTCTGCAGGTNGAGGGGGTTTCCTCTCCTGCTGCTACAAAAGGAGCGGAAAGAGATTAATACCCGCTGCAACGCATTCTCACCACCATCGCCCTCCCCGCCCTGCATGCTACCGCACCTCCACGGCGCGGAGCACGTAGCAGCCGGCTCCCTCCAGCCCTGCCGGGGTTTCCTGCAATCCCCGGCGAGCCGCGGCGGCTTTCCGCCAGGCAACTGCAGGGGTCGTTATTGCCCCACGTACAGAGCTGCCCTTCCCCGGCCGGGATGTCCCCGCCGCCGCCACCCGCGGCCCCACACCTGCGCCCCGCAGGCTCCGCTGCACCACAACGCCCCAGGAACGGGGTGCTGGGTGACATTGGCGCTGGACACCCCACCCCTCCCCGAATGTGAATTGCAGAAGTCGAGAGTGCGGAAGGGGTTTGCGCGCATCGCCGGCCGGCTTCGCTAAGAAAGCCGATATTTTAAAACTTATTTAAACAAGAAGAAAAAGAAAAACAAACCCAAACTTCTGGCGGGTTTGGTGGTAGGAAAAGGCAAAAGAGGCTACAGCCAAGAGTTGGCGAAGTACTTGCGCTGCAACGCGGATCTAACTGCATTCCCCAATCCACAGTATTTCTGAATAGATACCCAACCCCACCCCCCCCCCCGGAAAAAAAAAAAAAATAAAAAGAGGCAGTGATACAGCGTCAGTTTTGGGGCGATCTCTTACTTACCCCCAAATCCTCCTGCTTTTTATTTTTTTCAGCTCATCAGATTTGCCACTCCTGCCTGCAGTCCCAAAACCAAATCGAGGTCAAGCTCTGAGCCGCTTGCTGCAGCCACCTACCACCACCTCAGCTGTGAGGAGGTACCATCGCTCGTTGGATTTCCCCCNCCGCACCGCGGCAGGGGCGTCTGCGGTTGGGACCGGGCCGGCCACGGCGCGGGGAGAGGAGGAGGGAAAGGCAGAAATAAAAACCTCCCTTCCCCGCGGCCGCCTCGGCTGTTTGTCTTCTCAGGCACATTCCAGAAGCTGCTGCTCACTTTGTTTAAAATGTGGGTCCAATTTTAAATTCTTCCACCACCAAAAAAAAAAAAAAAAAGAAAAAAGAAAAAAGAGGCGCATTTTGCGCGAGGAGAGGTTGGGTTTCCCTTTCCGCGGAAAGGGAAGCTGGGCGCAGGGGGGCAGCGCTGGCAGAGCCGAAGGGCTGTGGGCTAGGGAACTGAGCGGCGCGGGTAGGTGGGCAGGGGGCTGCCCCGGGACGTAGCGCCTTGTGGGGTGGCTCGGTCTGCAATGAGAAGGGAGGGGGGCAGGGGCATTGGGCTGCAAACGAAAATCCCGGCTCAGGGCAGGTGTGAAAATATGATCCTGCAACTGCTTCGACTGCAAATGCCTTCATTGATCACTGTAAGGCAGAAGGAAGAGGGAGGGAGGTAGCTGCTTTGGGTTTCAAACTGATATCGCAGCTCTTGGCAGGTACACGGAGGTCATATTACAAATACTCCAGCTGGGAATGCATGCATAATAGATTGAACATAGGTTGGTTTATAAACACTTCTCCAGCCCTTCTCCACACTTCTCCAGTGTAAAATGCACCTTTATCTAGATTCTAGCAAAATGAGGACGCCTGGATCTCTGAATGGGAAAGGAGGGGATCTTTAAGAGAAGAAACCACAGGCTAGGTTGTTATTTTCATCAGCTCTGAGAAATGCGTAGGAGTCAGAGGTTTCAAGTTGTCCTGTCGGTATTTAATTGCTGTAGATCAGATTTATTGAGTGCTCCAAAGCAACTGAATGGGACAAAATCATCAGTATTTGAAAGGAAGAATTGGACTGCAGGCACTTAGTAGTCAATGTGATTCTTGTATTCGTTTTTCCAGTTCTCAGGGTAGTTTAAGTGCTCTTCGCACTGCAGCAGTCTCTGCTGATACTTACTCCATCTCTTCTTATGGGTTGTAAAGAGATTCAGGTTTTTAACAAACTAATTACCGTTGTCTGCCCAGCGAGAACAGCAAGGTAGGACATAAGGCATAGTCATTCAAGGCTTTAGGGACAGTTAACTTAAAGAATTCCCATTTTATTGATGCATTTTCGTTAAACAGTGGGACTGTACAGCAAGAGGATAGCAGAATGCTGAGTGTCATGTGAATAGTTGCAAAATGCAAAGGATTTAGGGAACTAAGGCACCCTGTGAGTGAGCAGGCATTTGTCAGGTCTGCCATTACACAGATCTGCCTTTGGGCACTGAATGTATTGTCTAGAAGCACCAAACTAGTATAGATTTCTAAAGAGGCTGAAATACGATTTGCATCTGGTTCTTGAAAAGTTAATGGGATAAGGACCAAAAGGAGGAGTCCTGAGTCATTCGTTTAAGATCATTTTATCAAATGAAGGCTCATATCAGCAGAAGAAACAATTAATATTGAACCCAAGACCTTGTTTGTGTGTGTTCTGTGTTTCCGGTCATGCAAAATAGCATATGCAATTCTCTATTTTTATGCCTTTTTAGAATCCAGGTTTATAAAAGGAATGACTGGCATCCTCCATCTGTAGTCTAGATTTATTTAAGCACACTTTAGGAAATGGTCAGTAAGTGTTTCCATTCATTTTTACTAAACTCCTTTACTCAAATAGCTGAATGTTTTCCTTTGATTTAACTATAAGTTTTCTTTTGGGCTCTCCCAACTAGTATCTTAAAATAATATTCCAATCCAGAACATAATGATCACACAAAGAAATCTTATCTTTCATATTTACACAGACATCCTGGTTTCTAAACTACTCTTCTTGAAATTATGGCATTACATGTGGAAGAATCAATGTCCCAAACAAGTGAGGTGACCTGCCATAGAAGAGTGCATTATCCATTAAGTCAGTAAAGAATTGGTAAGAAGAGATAATGCTGAATCCTAAGCAGCAAGCTCGTGTTTAATTCCTGTTACATAAGTGGAACTTTAATATGAGTTTGAGGTGGGAAAAAATGAAGTAATTAATGTGGGCTGCTAGCAGATAGCCCATACTCCCAAATACATTCATCTACGTGCATCTTTTTAGTGTGGTATGTTTATCATCTTCATGCAAACCTCATTTTAGTGGTCTATGATAAATAAGTAGTTTGTGAGACAGACTGAAAAATCTATGAAGGATCAAAGACAAGCCTTCTCCACCTAGAAAAAGAGAGTAGTAAGCTCAGAAATGTTGGGGATTTGGTTTTGTGGGGGTTTTTGGGGTTTTTTTTTTTGGTTTTTTTTAAATCTAGATTAATAATAATGAGTTCAGTCTGCTGTCATTTACTTGCTGTGATGTTATTTGACTGGCAGTGGCCTCAAAGCTTGTTTTTTAAGTCATTATGGCCATATTGGCTGCTGCAGCTCCATAGGATAGCTTAGTTCAATAAAACGGAATGGATGTCAATATGAGCTGATTCCAATGCCCACTGAAATCAATTGAAATATTTCTGCAGACTTCAATGAGTTTTGGATCAGGTGTTCATTGTAGAATTTGGCACAGTATATTTGATCCCACGGGAAGAGGCTTAATATAGTAAGGTGTAGAAGGGGTAGAAGTTTTGGGCAGAGGCAGAGCATAACTCTCCTGTGTACACTGGTGTAGTTCGAAGTTCAAAACTGACAAAAAGCTGGCTTTTTGTTACTCCTTCTGTAACTCACTAAAATGAAAGTGTTTGATATTTGCTGCATTTAATTGAGTTCTACTCATATCTATACAGTTGGCCAAACTTCTTAAACTTAATCTTGGCAACTTTAAGCTTGACTGAAGTCATTGGACTACTCGTGTCTAGAGGTAAAAGTGACGGCAAAGTGGTTTTAGACAGGTCTCTGAACCGTGTTTGTATATTTTAATTGTGAGGATGTTGCTATCTAGAAGCTGCAGCTGGGATTTCTGTCAGAGTTTTAGAGTACCTAATGTATTAATTACAAGCTGGACACCTGGATTCTTCAGGCCAGATTTACAGAGAAAGACTTTTTGATTTAGCTATGTGAACAGAGTTCAAAAGGTACTTAAAAATCCAGACACTTAAAGGGTTTTATACCAATATAACATATTCCAATTCAGTAAAGCAGAATTAAGGTTCATACCTTCTCAGAGGAGCCAGCATTTTGACTCATTTGACTCAAAATTAGCTTGGATCAGAAAAGATCAATTGCAGAAATTGTTTTGAACTGAGCAAAATGGGTTGAACTGTGGTTTACGCTGTGTCGATGGAAGAGGCTTCTGCCATCCATCACTACTGCACAGCTGAAGGTTCCCACTGATCTGGTGCAGCAGCTTGCCTGTGTGCTCCCTAGCTCATTTCTGTCAAAATAAGTCAGATCAGCAAAGGCCTGCTATTGAAGTTGTCTGAAGCTGCTGGCATGTTTCCAGCAATTAAGCTGGCAGAGCTGGAACAGTTCCCGCTCTTACTTGTTTTCCCTTGTCCCAGGGGGCTTCTGGCCCCATGGCATGGATGATGAAGAACTTGTGAGTCAGCTTCTGAATTGCCACAGGGAACAGCCTAGGATGTAAGCATGAACCAAAATCAATGTTAAATCAAAATCAAAGAAAGGGCTAATGCTGCAGTTCACTCAGGTGGAAGAAAGCTCAAGGGTCTCTAAATCCAAATGGGGATTTGAAGTTCATCCAAAGCCAGCAGTCTATTAGTGTCCAGCTCAGGGAACCTTACCAGTCTGTCTACTAGAACTGGACACTAACCACTACTGAAATGAAAGGGGTTGCTTGGAATAAACTGTCATAGAGGTAGCCTTGAACCTTGCTGTCGTAAGTCACATAAACATGACACTGGTCCTCCTTCTCTCCAGTTTATATTTACACTTATATTCCAGGTGGAACTTACACTAGTAGTTTTTTATCGCAATTAACTGAATTGTTTGTAAAAGACAAAAAGGACTTTTGTCTTGAGGCTGTACATTCAAATGTCTTCCCATACAAGTTACAAGTCACTTCAGAAGAGGCAGTAGAATATCATAATAAATTGCAAAAACCTACCAGAAAAAAATCTGTGCATTCCATGCAAGCATTTGAAGCTACTATAAAGAATTACATACATATTTCTTTTAAAATAAGAAGTAAAAATTTTTCTGCTCAGATCCTTGGTACACATTTATTTCCTCTACTAGGAGCTATAATCTCAGGGAATAAGTATGGAATTAGGAAAGAATTCGGAGTCCTGATTGTGCCAACATTGACTATATGGCTAGTGACAAGCTGTTTGTATCTCATTTTCTTGTATTTAGAAAATGAGCTACAATTCAGCAAGGAATTCAGTAAGATCAGGTTAATAACATGCAGTAAGAAAGGCAGTAGTGACTTTTGCCACTTCCAGAGTAAGAATAGCTCCAAAGTGCCCCAGCTCCTTTGAGGCTCTATACCACTGGCCAGCAAGTGGTGAGGCATCACTGGACTCAGCCAGATTCCAGTCCTCCTTTGCTCAGCTTTATCAGCGTGTGGGGCATGCTGCAATGGTGATCCGAGTCAACCAAGAAGGATGGGGCTCAAAGACTCCTTGTTAGTGGTGTTGGGATTTCATCGCTGTCAACAGTCTGCTGTGCATAATGATTTCCTATTTGTCTTTGCCTGAACTCAGTCTGCATAGTCTTATGGCTCACTTTAACCTTTTAGGTAGACCCACTCAAATTACAAAGATGCTCAAGTACCTTCTTGGTTCAGAAGTTGAGCAAGTTGGTATTAGAAAGCCACTAGCAACAGGGGATTGGCTGAGAATATAAATACTGAGCCGTAATAATGCCATTTAATTTCTAGTGCTACTGTTCCATATATTGTCACTCCCCTGCTTTCTTGTATTTTCTGAGAATATGTTAAGTGCTTATAAATAGTGCTGACCTCACTAAGGAAACTGATAAAAAATTTAGCATATCGTTGTAAAAATACAGCCTCTAAAAATCCATCAATGCAACTGACATTAAGGTAATTCTTTTCTTGTATTGGTAGTTTTTATAAAAACGGAGATGGAATTTACATTTTACTGGTAGAGATAATGATGCAATGTATTTGAAGTTAAAAACACCCCTAACAAAGGAACAAGGAAAATGACTGACAGTTAACTACTAAGTCAATCAAAGTTTGTTTTTTTTTCCTGTGAGTCAGTCTATTCATTATGATAAGACTTATTTTCAGCCCAAATCCCTTTTTCACATCTGAACTCCAACAAACAGTGCTGAAGACATCAAGTATTTGTGAAATAACATTCTTCTAATCCAAAAAGCTATATGTAAACTGCAGTGATTTAGTTTTTTTGGAAGTGAGAAATTAGTCACAAAAGTGTTTAAAACGTCATGTTATCTTACAGTTCCTCAGTAAACCTCAGTGGGTTCTTTGGGAGACTTGGCAGCTTTGCGCCCACAGAATTAGTTTTTTCTGAGTAGGCATGTAGAGTGGGAAAACTGAGAAAACGGATTATTTTTTTTTTTCCTAGTATCAAAGTCGTCAGATAAAATTGACTTCAGGTGGTGCAGTGATTACAGTCCTTGAATATCCTTATTTCCCACAGCCAGGGAGTATATTACTGAACTTGCCTATTAAAAATAATTAAAAAGATAAAAGAACAGGATTCAGAAGGGGGTGTGTGTTTTTGTAATAACTGACTGCAGGGTAGTCCAAGAGCAGTGGATGATGAGAAGGGACATTCTTTTAATCCAGCTTTTGGGTTTGACTTCATTCAGAGACTCTATGGACTGATGTAAGTTGTGCCAAACTCCTAGTGTTTGAGCAGGGTCATTCTGGCAAACAGAGTATTTCATCTGTACTGATGCCTCTTCTGTGTCCCCCTTCGTGCATCTACACAGTTGGCCTAACAACTGCAGATGGGCTGGTGTAGCACACTGCTTGCAATTAGCCCTTACCCCAGAGTCCCTGCAAGACCATTTCTGCCACATTCAAGGCAACTTTTTTTTGCTAAAAGAAAGACCACGTTCCTGTCACTCAGCACATCACCCAATGTTTCTGACTATTTCTAAAGCCACCTGCAGTAGCTACAAAGCACAAAAGCAAACTTCCAGGTTTCTGTTTTTCTGCCTCCATCCTTCACTCTTGGAAGTTTGAATTAATTAAAAGATCAAAAGCAATATGTATTTTTTGATATTGAGGATATTCTTTGTCATCTCAATCTAAAAGAAAAGAACACACATTTTGAAAATTATTCTGATATGGATCTTACTGGTTCCTCATTACAGATTTTGACAGCTGGTTGTCACCTGGTGCCTGTTTAATATAATTTCTTATACCACATAGAGTAACGGTGATTGCAATATCACATTAATATTATGTATGTGTGAGTCAGGGCAGCTATGCCATGAATTTTCAGGCTATGCTGCTGTCAGAGTGGGTTGAGCTGGGAACTTGTGTTCCCACTAGGATGTAATAGGTATCTGCTCACAGAGCACTTTTCCCATTGTGCTAAGATTTCCTACAGGGCATCTGGTAGGAAAGAGGTAAACTCTGAGCACACATCATTTCCTGTGTGACTGCCCAGTGGGAAGTGTAGGAACTCACTAGAAGTGTTCTCTCTGGAGCTTTGTGCTTGAACCTAAAGGATGTACATCTAGGGAAAAAGTCCTGCTCCCTGTTCCCTAGCTGCTTTGTGTGTGGATATTGTTTAGGTTTGTGCACATGTGCACAATGAGGCACAATCTTGTTAAAATTGTTGCCTGTTTCTATTCTCTATTTTTCTGCATTTATGCAAGAACCGTTTTGCTTTTTCTGGGGAATACATTGCTGCATTTTTTTGCAATTATGAATAACAATTAAGAAAGAAGAGTAAGCACACTTAGTAAGTAGCATTGTTCTTGTTTCACTCTAGATTAGATTTTTTACATTTTATAATCAAGGTTTTCCTTAAATAGGTCTTTATTCTGCAAGAAAGTACCTCACTTCTACGCTTTTTTTTTTTTTAAGGGAAAATCAATTCATATGAGTATTCAGAAACCAGAGATTCATATGCTTATCTTAGCATTAGATGTTGTTCCCTGCAACTCTCCATGTTGCAAGTGTCCATAAAGCATCAATTATGGGCCTGAGCTTGTTCCTATTAAAGTGAATGGGAGTTTCACCCTTTGATTTTTAACACATTTCCTGTGGAATTAAGCCTCATTTCAGCCTTTCACCAGCTGGACTAGTTTCATCACAAAACTAATTGAGCAAATGGAATTACTCCTGTGCTTAAAACAGACCATGCACTCAGTCTGTTCTGTAGGAGGCTTCCAGAGGCACAATGTCTCATACAGAACAACTGCAGTTTATAGTCAATGGATGGGAATAGCTGCAGTCTGAACTGCTCTTCCTCAGCTAGTGTGAACCAAACTTTTGAGTTTGTTTGCAACAGTTAAGAAGAAAATAGTCCCCTCCTAATTTCTTCCTCTAAATCTTCCAAGTTCCAGGACAAATTATGTGTGCCGATGATTGGTTCTAAATTGGTTTCATTTCCCTCACTTTTCCTCCATAAAAAGGGATACTCCTCCCAAGGATGCAAAAATATACCAGTTAGTGCTTGAAGTAAGCTCTGAAGATAAATACCATGTAAGTCCTAAAAAAATCTGTTACTCAAAGTCCATGATGGCTGATCTGCAAGTGCTATCAGTAGATTTATGGGACATGTGAAACTTATCCTTCTTATTTTTCTAGAGAGTGGAGATATTGGCATCTAACACAATTCTACAGGATGAGAGCAAGCCCTCAAAAAGAAAATAAGGCTCTTCTGACTTTTAGAAATCTTTATAAACGTCATTTGGTGTCATTTTCAAATACCTTGAAGGGATCATAAAACTTTGCTCTTCTCTGATCATTGTACCACTTAGAAGAGGAAAGGTATGAACAGCCATAACCGTGGCATATTTTTAACAATAGTCAAGACCAAAGGGGGCTGTAAGATGGAAGCTTTGATAACAAAAACATAAAGATGTCATTGTCAACTTTCTCAAAATATACACGCTTGTTGTAAATGTCATATAAGCCTACAGCTAAGTGATGGATCGGAATTTCCTGTGTTTTCCAAGCGCTCCTGTTGATGAATACTTTAACACCTTCATGAAGGAGCTATTTTGTGTTCCACAATTTGCTTTCTGTCTTTGTGCTTTATATCACTACAACAAAAAAACTCACTTAATACAAGCAAGTTGCATGTACAGGCTAGAGTTTCAGTTACACTCTGCATCCAGAAAAAAAAAAACAGCTTTGGAAAAAACGTGCGTAATGTTGTAAATCACTTTGGTAGCAATAGGATGAAATTTTTCCTCTGTGTTAAAAGAATAGAAATGGTAACAAGTAGTAAGTTAAACAAAGTATTGGAGATGTAAGGACTACCTTGTGCCCCAGGAGAAGTTTTCATTTAAGAGTATGATTAAATTTAAGCATTTGATTGTAAATATCTTGATTCAGCTCAGCATGCAGTAGAGCACTTGGCTGAAAAAAAAAAGAAAAATAAAAAGCCTATTAACTATTAAGAACATCAGTTACTTCAGGATAGATTTTGACCTCTTGGGCCCTGGTCCTGTGATCACTTGCTGAGTGATCTTGCTGCCCTTTTGGGCAGCTGGAGGTCTCAAAGGTTTAAATGCTTGAGGATTGCCATCTTCTGGTACAACCAGTCCCTCCTACAGGCAGTCTCTCGCCGTGTGACAAGGGGAACATGCTACTTGGTTTTCTATATGATTAAGTAAGTCCCATGGACGAGAGAGGGGAAAGGAAGTAATTTTTTTAATGTTATCTCTCCACACTATTTATGGACTTCACTATTACTTCTTCATATCAGTCATCTCTTCTACACTTATCTGTACCAAAACCAAGAGCTCCCGATCCAGTCTTCTTGTAAAGTTTGCTCAGATAAATTTGCATATTTCTTGCCAGAACCATTGAATTTTTATTTGGGTTTAGAAATGTTTATACTATTTAAGTGCCCTGCTACTGAATAGAATAAAAATAATAATTTCCCAGTAGAGCTGCAGGTGCAGAAGGCAGGAACCATGTATTGCCAAAATTTATTAAATGCATTATGTGTTTGGAAAGAAACTTCATCACATATTAAAATCTGTAATCCCAGTAAATTAAAAGATAATTTGAAAATTACAGGCTGGTGGATAGCCTAACTCAACTATTAAAAATATGTTCTATAAATTGAAAGTCATTAATAATTAGTA
>VZTM01039899.1:8774-19006 GCA_013400555.1 Jacana jacana
TTATTTTATTTTATTTTATTTTATTTTATTTTATTTTATTTTATTTTATTTTATTTTATTTTATTTTATTTTATTTTATTTTATTTTATTTTATTTTAATTTTTCTAGTTAAGCTGCAAAGTAATACATACTCTTTCCTATTTTATTTAACTGCCACTACTGGTCTGAAAGAGACATGAATATCTAACTTGTTTGGTGCTTTACAAAATAGCACAGAGATTTTTGTTACTAAATGCAATGTTTCCCGTTCCTTCCATTTCAACTGTTTTGAATCTCTGGCTGCTGAATGGTTTCATATTTGCAGCTAGTGGGGATAACAATATAGTCACCTAGTACAAAAAGGCTGAATACACCTAACAAATAGCTATTTTCTTTCTTCTAGGAGAATTAAATAAGATTTTAAGGAAAGAATGTTATTATGCTCTGTTTTATACGTGTAGTCCAACAGTATTACTTTACTATATGCCTGTGTTTCACAATGGAGAAAATAAATCCTATAGTGAAATCGGTTCATTCTTAAAACAAGAAATTATAGCATGTGAGAGAATAAGACAGAACAAAGTAATTAAATGAAAGAAGAAATTCCATATAAGAAGTATTGCTCTATGACTGCAAAGCAGAAATTAAAAGAGTGAGAAGGGAAAAAGAGGACATGATGAAATCAGGCCGGTGATTTCTTAGTGACTTCAGTAAGCCCCAATAGCACTATAGCTACTTACACATACATCAATAAATTATTCAAAAGAATGTAATGAAATTCAAGAGAAAATATTATACTGTACTAAAAATGAAATAACCACGAATTCATGAAGAATTTATTAAAATGAAACATGAAATGAAGTATAATTCTGTTCTGTGTCAGAAGCAGGGAAGAATATATTCTATTCCATACACTATATCTGAGACCTTCCTGTGTAGTTGAAAGCAATTTATAAGACTGAAATCCATGCCAGACAGAAAGCAAGAGTCTGCAAAATGTATCATCAGTGAAAATAGAAGTAAAATATACAGAGTTTAAGCTCTCTGACTCATGCTCATTTTCTGTTTCGGGAGTGGATGAATGTCCACAAATAAACTAGTCAGGGTTTTTACCCCCCTCCTAGTTCTCATCATAAACAAAGCAGAATGTAGAGGAGATATAAGGCACCCCCATGTTAATATTCTTTGTTGAAAAATGGAACAAACCCCAGCGAATTATTGCTTTTTCCATATAGATGTGGAAGAAGTAAATTGAGAAGAGTTGAAAAATACAGAGTACTGTACATCTCTGCATTGATATAAGTGGGCACTTAAGTGGAGGAATCTTCTTCTGGAACTAGGCAATAACAGATCACTTCTATTACTTAGACTGCTCCTGAGGGAGTGGAGGTATATGTTACCCTTTATTTAAGTCTAGAATGAAAGTGACAGTCTACTCCTGTGTAATTTGAATTCTTCTGATACAGTGATCCATGTTCTTTCATCTTGTGGCTGCAAAGGATTTGGAAGAAATAAAAAAACATCTTGAGTTTGTAGCTTTGCATATATTCTCCTGCATTTTTCTCCACAAGCCAAAAGAGAATCAAGGCAAAAAAAAAGTGCTGTAAGTGCAGGATGAGATTTTTTCTTTAAAATTTTAATATTGCTGTTTCCATATTCTGTATTGTTTTTTCTTATCTGGCAGTACCTAGATCTTGTTAAAGGCAAAGCAACATGAACTTTACTTCACAGTAGTAAAAAAATGTTTGTCTTTGTAAAAGAAACATGAATGAGGTGCTTTTAATTAGAAATTCTTTCTGATAAGCAGTTACCAAATACAATTTACTCACATAGCGAAATAGATTAATGTTGTGTTTGAATTTATGGAATAACCATTTTATACAGCATTAGATTTTAATCATTTGAATGCAATATATTGAATGCTGAGGGTCACATACTCTGAGACATGTTGCAGACTTAAGGTGCCAGTGTAACAAGTCATAAACTGTTCAATGGAATGATTCTTTCTGACAGAAAATACATCTGCCCTATCCCTCTTGTGAGAACATGTCTATTTTGCTCAATTTCTGATAAAATAACTATTTGCTGTTCAGTATTGGCTTGTCCACTAACACTTTTAGCCTCTTGCCTGCTTGCTTGACAGGTGGGATGATGAGAATCTCCAAACCGATAACGTCTCATCATAATGAATAAATATATGAAATAAATTATGAATAAACTGCAGAAATCATGAATTATGCAGCCATGTAATCACACCTTGGGATCTGGGGATCGTGTGCTCTCCTCCCCTCCTCCCCTTCAAACATTGTGCACACAACCTGGATGACCCTCTCAAGAAAGACCATGAAATTGCAAGTTGCCTGTATTAAGGCTGTTGGTCTTTAGCCAAATTATCCATTTTTCTTACCAGCCTGCTGGGTGGTTTGTCCCCATCTCACTAAGCAACCAGGTCACCCAGCGTGTCGCCAGATCCTATCACTCTGTGTTCTGAGCAGCGAGAGAATCCCAAGGAAAGCTCTAAACAAGATACTACTTTGAAAAACTTTTCTATAAGCTTGTATTTTTCAGTGCAAAATGTAGAGATGTAATGGTTTAGTTTATTTTTGACCATTTAAAAGCAAGCAATACCTTTCTTACAAAACAGGTGTTTAAATTTCCTATCAGGCCAGTCTTTGAGATGTGCTTTGGATGTTACCACAAAAAATTTCTATTTACTAATGATACTTTCTTTTACAATAAATACAATGATTTAAGCAGAAACAACTCATATTTTATTTATAGATATGGATATACCTGTACAGACATATACATCCTATATCTGCATAACTAATCAGAAAGGGTCATAAGACTTGACAGAAGTGCATTGAATCAAACATTATATACCTAAGATCTTCATCAGTCAGTGATGGAATCCTCTCTCTTAATAATTAGCAGATTTTATTCTTACAGAATTGTGTGGGAAGGAGAAACACAAATCTTTTATAAAGTGGGGAACTGTGGCAAATGGCCAGCTAAAACAATACACACTCACCTTCTGTGGAACTAAGGCAGCAATTTGGTGCTTAATTCCACAAGAATAGGAGTTAAAGCAGCCTAGCAAATTAGCATATATATCATCAGAGTCATGATAGCTTTCTAGAAGCAAACTGGCAGCCATCTGTAAGGGCAAAGTAATGCAATTCAGCTTAACCTATAAAGAAAGGAGGTTACACTAATTTTGCGTGACTGAGCACATACCATGGGCTAAAAGCACATATCTGAACAGTTATGCCAGCAGTTATGCAGAAAATTATTTCAGCTGAAGACTCTTTAACTTGGCAGCGTATCCAGTCTCAAGACAGTGATTCACAGATATCCCACACCACCATCCAAGCAACGAAAATTCAACAGGCAGCTACGGATTTACCAAAGGAGTTAGTTCTAACACTGTCTTTTTTGTATGACCAGAATTCCTATCTTTTTTGTCTGAATCTCATTCACAGAATCATAGAATATCAGGGATTAGAAGGGACCTTGAAAGCTCATCTAGTCCAATCTCCCTGCCGGATCAGGAACACCTAGATCAGGTCTCACAGGAACACATCCAGGTGGGTTTTGAATGTCTCCAGAGAAGGAGACTCCACAAACTCTCTGAGCAGCTTCTTCCAGTGTTGCTATTCTCACTGTGAAGTTTTTTCTCATATTTAAGTGGAACCTCCTATGTTCCACCTTACATCCGTTGCCCCTTATCTTGTTATTGGACGCCACTGAGAANTTCCTCATATGGGAGATGCTCCACTCCCTTCATCATCTTTGTGGCTCTGCGCTGGACTCTCTCAAGCAGTTCTCTAAAGCAGTTTAGGATTCACAGATTAAAAAAACTTCAGCCTGCTTTGCCTGATGGTCCAGCTCTAGCAGGACTCAATAGTGTGCTCAAATTATGCCCAAGGCACAGTGGGAGAGCCTGAGTTATCCCCAGGGGAGAGTAGCACCATCACTCTCATTCCAAAGCACACTGCAGGATCATCATGTTTTATGATAATAGACTAGGAATTCCTCAGGACACGGGGTGTGCTTCAGCCTGATGAGTTCAAAGCAGTCTTTTGCAGAGAACCACCTCAGTAATCTGCAGAGTTTGCTTGTCCTTTCATTCAACGCAGCTTTGATGTCTTAAATCCCATTCAAATGTTTGTTGCTTCTCTCTCCACAGAAACACCACATTCTTCCTCTTGAGATTCTTTTCAGAGAGATCAATAAGACACATCAAGATCCACATCTTAGTGGCAACAGTTGTGTATTGTGATGGATAAGTAAACAAATTTAATATGAAAGTTTATTCTTTTTAGGATAAATGTTAGACTTTGTGTCCAAAAGTTTTTTCTTCTGAGCTGTTGTGAGACCTGACGTCTAACCACTACAATCAATATGAAATACCATAACAGTAGTGGAAATGTCAACTATAATTTCCTACCTGATATAGTCATGACATTTTTAATTCAACCCATTATTTCTTGTCTCTTGAAGGAATCAGAACTTTTAATATTCCTTGGAGATGGGCAATAATCTATTTCTTTTTGTGCCACTTCTTAATGACGTGTTGCATTTGGACAGATATCTACTTCAGATGAAGCCAGTAAATTCCTGCCCTGAGCTAGCCTTATTAGAAGCAGTATTTAAAGAGCTTGTGTTCCAAAACTGGATTTCAGCTCAAGTGTCTGAAGGTCTATAAATTAAAATGGAAAGTATGAAAAGAAATTATGTTTGAGTCACACCTCCATGAAACATGTAGAGATGTACATCTTATACAAATCAGACACTGTCTTTCTCTTGCTCTCTTTCCAAAAGTGTAGTTTGTCTAAAAGTTTGTTTTGTTTCTCAAAAGGGTTTCCTAATTTTGCTGGTCTCATGCTTACGTAAGTGTACCCAAGTATCTGAATACTTTTGGGAGCTAATGTCAGAAAAGTGGCAAAAAATTTACTTAGTACAAATGTTTAGAAACATTTTTAAGGCTGATATCACCTTATTCATTTCCTAAGAAGGAGTAGGATGGAGAGGATGAAACTGAATTTCACCATAGCAGTGAAGAAATAACCCTCTGCATCTGCATCTGTTACTTCAGATGTTCTAGCCCATGTGGTGGCCTTTGCTTCTTTAAGGTCAGGAGACCATGGTGAATCACTAAGTTTACCATGTTCATCAGGCACACTGTGGGGTGTACTAAAAGTTTACCCAAGATCCTAAATAAACCTTTCTACAGCATTGTGACATAATATACCATAAAATCCTAGAATTTTGCTGAATGAAATCTCATGACAAAGTCAAAATTAATATTTTAACTCTAGTCTATTTCTAAGTCTTCCCCCCCCCCCTTTTCAATCAGCATCTGATTCCTGCTCTACTTACTTAAATAAAACTTATTATCTTGTCTAGTCATCCAATTTCTTCAGTTCTGTTGAAAAACAGAACAGAAAAAAACTCATAGGAAGATTTAAATCTCCAAAATACACCTCTTTGATTATTTCTCATCTTATAATATCGTTATTGGCTTGTTTGCTTGTGATATCAATCCATTCTTTGCCAGCATTTTTTAAGAAAGAATTTTGTCTTATTCTTGGGAATTTTTGTTTTCCCCAAGGTAAAGGCCCGAAACACTAAGATGTTTTTCCCACACTTCCATGTTGTATCAAACAACACTGATTTAAATTGTATTGAACAAACCCTGGCCACTAATAGCCCCTAACTATTAGTTGATTAATAGTATTTTAAATAGTGATCACAGAAAGGGACCTGGGGAACATTTCTCTAAATTTAGCCTCCCATTGCCATTTTATATAAAGCGTTATTAGTTATGCATTGAAAAGCCTGGTGGCATTCACTAACGATTCAGTACATAAGTTTGATTAAGTTAAATGTTAAGCAGTCTACTTCTTGTTAATATAAATGGAGCAAATTACAGCTACAAATAGAAGGGCAGCTGCACTAGACACAGCATCCCAAATATCTCCAAGTAGCTGCTGCAGTGTGCTTGAATGGTTGATTTTTCTTTTCTTTCTCTGCTAAATTAATAAGAAAAATGTACAGCAGCCAAACCCCTTAATGTTCTGCATTAGAAGTGCACTTCCTAGGAGCCCAGTCAATATGTGTCCTTTTGTCTTAGAATGGGAAAGCATTTAATGCTATCCAAAATCACTAAGTATACACATGTAAGTGGTCCAGCAGGCTTGCCCTTTCCTTTGAAACACTGAAAAATAACGCCGTGGTTTTGCCTTCCTCTAGCTCTTCAGCTTGCCCTTATGCTACTTTCTGTGCTCTTCAGTTCCCCTGTCTGTTTCCTTACTTTTTGTTTTCTCTCTAAAGAAGAGGTTTGGTAAGTTTATTCTGCTTACTGTTTACTGAAAGAACACATGGGAGCCAGCAGCCAATAGATATTTCACAATTTTGGCTGTATTAATTCCAGTCAGGAGTTTCCCATAGAGCAGGATTGCTGAGTAAACAAAAGCATCATCTTGGAAGCAAACAGAGATTTGCAGAATGGAGTACAAGGTTTTTCCCTACCAGTGAAAAATTACAAACACTGTTAAAAACTAATTGTCCTGAGAGAAATTTTGAGATGCTTAAAAATCCCTAATAAATACACATCTCTAAGAAGTGTTCCCCCCTTTAAGGCCAAAAAATTAAACCTCCAGACTTTTATGTTTCTGATACTTCTTTTGCTGAGGCTGAGTGAAGGTTATGACATAAGACTTTCATGTATTTGGTTTAGATAAAATAAAATAGATTCACCTGGAAGCCCCATCTGGTGTATTTTACAGTCAGAATATGTAACAATTTCAACTGTAAGGGGATTACAACAACCAAGACTGAGCTAAGGAAAAGAAAGACTTGCTGAATACCACTTACCACATGATGCACTGTAATAGACAAAAATTATAGTGTACCTACGTACTTGACAGCTGTCAGGATAAACGTACATTCAGCATCCAAAGATTTTTCACAACAAATATACTGTGAGGGCTACCTGTAGGGTGGTCCATTCCCTGCGTGTTTGGAGAGACCTGAAGTTTAACTGAGCTCACAAACATGTCTCTAGGCTGGCTGAAAGTAGGATTTCAGATGCTGTAAAAGACATGACAGTATGTGGATTCCTTAAGAAATATAGTGCAGCAGAAACACTTCAAAACCCTCTTTTCTCTGTCTGCACAGACAAAAGCAAACGTACCGTATGTGGCTGATTTGTCACATTCCTCATGCAGTCAGTCTTTCTGAACGTGTGACAGACAAAGCCCTGCGTATCATGACCCACATTAATGCACAAATCCAGCTCCTTTACATCAGCATTTATTGCCTTCTGAAAGAATAAGTGTGTGCCCTGTTTTGTATATCATTTGGAATAAATCCCGCCGAGGTTGGGATTTACAGCACCTAATCCTAATGATCAGACAGTGTAGGTCTGGGCCCCATCAAGAGGAGAGGCTGCCCCAGCTGGGAGAAGGGCTGGAGTTGAAACTCTGACTCCCACTTGCCTCGTTGGTCCAGGGCTGGATACAGAGACACTCCATGGTGAGGAGAGGTCAACTTGGTAGAAAATTCCTGGGTGAAGTTGCAGTGGATAGAGACTTAGTAGCAGGGCTTTTTTTCCAAGCTAACTGAGACTTTATTATGCAAATAATAAAATATGATTAGGAGATTCACCTCACTTAGCCATATCTGGGCTAGTCACTTCAAATTTCCATGTAATCCATTGAAGTAGAAGACACTGCAGTATACAATTTGCCTGACCTATTTTAGACCAGGTGAATGGTATTTTAGGTCCAGACTTCATTCTTTGCTCCTGCGTTGGCAGTGAATTGATGGCATGGACGTCCAGTCGGGCATGTTATCACAACGCTGTTGGGATTTTCTGGAGGTAAAGTATCTACTTCACCTGTTCTTAAAGGGCAGATATAGGGAATGTCTAATCTGTCATCAGTTTTGGGGAAATGCTCTCTTCTGATAGGTGGTAGCCTATCCTGTACATTAGCAATAAGAGCAGTATGAAATGTTTTTGAATAGAAAATATACACAGCGGTCATCAACTGGCTCCTCGTTACCTCACAAATTTCTTATGTGGGTTATATGTTATAATTCACAAAACACAGACTACCTGTTAAGGTGCTATATTTAAAGAAAAGGAAGCTTTTTCCAGCATAGTCCTGGTACCAAGTTCTCAATTTGGAAGTCTGGACAGACAGTTTTGAATTCATAAGGCATGGGACTTTTCATTGTTCAGCTAGGCATTTGATCATTGGAGGGAGAAGAGGTAAAGCCAATATGAATACAAGAAATAGATTACAGACCAAATTTGCCTGTTGCCTGATAAAGAAAAATTAAATAAGCACTAAACCATGAATAAATACAGCAAAATAAAAAGGCATAATAAAAGAAAATTAAAAAATATACTATGAAAAAATTACAATGAGCACCTTGCACTTTTTACTAATTGCCCAGTTTCTGGAAGAAAAGCACTGCAAAGAAATTGTCAACTTGCCTCTTTGTGCTTCATGAGAGTCAAATCAATATGGTTTCTTTCCTGTTAAAATCATAAGTGCTAAGATCAGACTGTTTTCTCCTGAGGATTCAGCTACTTCAGTGTGAGATAAAGCTAAGCAGAGCAGTGGATAAATCTACCATATTTCTAGTTTCAGCCGTGTATGCACAATGGTAACCCAAAGGCATTCTCTTGCTGTGTCCTCAGGCAGAGTGACCTGGGGACCGTAAAGAGGGTTCTTCATAATTAATATTTTGCTGAAGGTATATTAAAATAAGGAATGTGATCACAGACCCACACAGGTAGGCTGTCACTCACCTCTGAGTGAGTATACCAGTACTGGCTCTGCACTGGTGAAGAAACAAGCTGATCAATGATTTATATGACGACTTTACACAGACACCTCCACGCACATGCAGGTGTGTGTGGGCACATTCAGACATGGTGCAAACTCTCTACACACAAAAAACGCAGGAAGGAAAGAGTCCCAGCACTGGGAACATGATATGTTAAAAATCTCTTTAAAATAAAATGCCATAGAAAAAAAGAAGACAGACATTATCTATATCATAGAGTATGATTCATACTGAATGCTTACTTATACTTGCTTCCTCTAAAAAAAAAAGACTAAAATAGAGCCACAAAACTGAATCCTCTTTTTCCATAAAGTCAACTGTTAAATTTAATTCTCCTTTTTTTTTTTTTTTTTATGACTGTATCTAACTGAAATACAGAAGAATCTTCTGAAGAAGTGAATATAATTTTCCTGAAGAGCACTTTAGAACTATAGGTGTGCACTTCTGAGGACAAATGCAACTTCTTCTTTTTAATTTTTTAAAATTATATCGAAGACTAGAGCCCAGTATGTCTTTTTAAACAAATATTGCCTAGAGGTCTAAACAAATATTCAGAATTGGTTGATTTTACAGAATCTGGTATGAAGTTCCAGACACCGAAGTGTTATTTCTCACACATTCTTCTATGGTACTTTGGCATTAACAGATGCGCTTCTCTTGGAGATGTTGTGTATATTCCTTGTCTCACAGAACACTTTCATGTACAACTCACTAAAAAAATCTTTTTTTAGATACAACTGGTCAAATGCATGTTATGCTTCAGCATTTTGACTTTGCAATAAAAAATATGGCCGTTAGGGGTATTTCAAGTACTAGCTTCAGGTATTTCTCATGGATTTAAAAATATATTTCTTTTTAAATTTATTTTATTGATTTTCCATCTTCCCCATATGCCTATGCAAGCCCTTGAAATTGCTCAAGTGTGTTTGCATTGATGTCAGCTAGAAGAGAGTTAGTTACAGCTCAGGAACTTGGGTGGCACAACAGTATCACCTGGGCTGAAGTTACAGATATCCATCTACTTATTAAAGCATTCATAGTTACATATAAAGAACAGATGAACTATGTCGTTGTCATGTCATTGGCTCTAGAGGGCTACATATATTGTGCTTCTCACAACTATGGAGAAGTTATCTGTTATTCTATTTCTGTGCTGGAGGTTATGACCCTTTTAGCAAGGATGGACTAGATACATGGCGATTATTCACTTTTTACCTCTACTCCAGTTTATTAGCATGAAGTGACATCAGTATTTTATTTACCTTAACATTGTTTTATAAACTGCAGGAACTGACTCATAGGTCCTTCAATGTCCTCTTCTTCTATAAGCCATGTTAGTGAATAAAGGGTTTGTAAGTCCTCCTTTGCATTTGTGGCCCCCAGAGACCCTG
>VZTM01039899.1:20304-39405 GCA_013400555.1 Jacana jacana
TTTTGTATATACTGTATACTTTTTTTTCCTTTCTTTTATACTTTTTAATTTTCTTTTTATTTTTTATTATATTATTATTATTTATATTTTCATTAAAGTAGTTTAGGTTTTTTTTCTAAACGCCTGAATCAATTTAATCCTTTCCTCTCCTCTCTTTTCCTTAGTGGAGGGGGGAGGAGGGGTCATCATCTGTCCGATTGATCAAAACCAAGACATGCATGATTAAAAAAACCCAAAACCAAACTATAGACATGGTTTTAAAATTATATTTATTACATTATCTGACCAAATTATGTAAAGGGAGGTGGAGGGTGGTGCTGGAAACAATGTCCAACCATCAGAACATGTAGGAATCAGCCTGATAATATCAACTTCCAATTTTACTTGATGAGACTTATCTTTTTTTCCTGCACGGGACAAGTTGTCCCTTTGGATGAGGCTGCAGAAATGTGTGTGAGCAAGGAGTTGAATGAGAAGAGGTTGAGGACTGTTGTTTCCCTGCAAGTAAACAGGAAGGAGAGTAGAGAAAAAAAAAAAAAGTGAATATTTTATATTTGTGGTGAAATGGTACTCGATCTGGAATTAATTTTGCCTTTTTGTTAATCTTCTGTTTGGATTATATTTGATTTTACATAGACAGAAGAAAAGTAAAGAACTTAATTTGGTAAATCTCAGTGCAATCTAGCTCAATTTTTATGTCATTGCAGCCTCAAATTGTCTACTGGGACCTTTTCTACATTTGACTGATCTGGGTGTATTTCAAACCTGTGCATCTCTCCTGTCCCAGCACCTCTGTTCTTCCACAATGAGATGTGATATAATCAGTTTTGATTTTAGGATTGTTCTCAAAGTCCTTGAATATCAGAGAAAATAAAAGGAAGTGATGTTCTTCTGCCTGGAAATCTCAAATGTTCTTCTTTCACTTACTATATGTATTCTTGCTGGTCAGTAGATGCAGAGGCTGCAAACCAGCATCCTGTGAATTTGGAGTCAGAGACAACTGAAAGTCTATACATGTTCTCTTTGCTTAGGCCTGAAGATACGGATTTATATTTCAGTCAGTAATTCCATTGTCTCAATGTTTTTTTCAGTAAGCAAAAATCCTTAGATAGTCTGGCTCGAATAGCTTGCTAAATTGCTAGTTCACTGGTTTACTAAACTACTGGTCCAAGCTAGTTTGAGGGAAAAATCCAGCACTTTCGGTCATCCACTTGTCTTTGTTACCTGGAAGCTGTTTACCACGTGTTAAAAGGTGACAGGGGTACATTGCTAACTGTTAGAATTGCCCCACAGTTTGGATAGAGATTCCTAAATCAGACAGTTTAAAGATATTTGTGTTGTAAAAATAAATCTTTAAGAACAGTCTCAGTGCTACAAACCTTCAGTCAAAAGCGGCATTCCAGTTACCTGACACAAAAATTAAAGCACAAAAAAACCCCACAGAACTTGAAAAGTAATATTTTTTTCATTAAAGCTGCAGACAATCCAAATGAACAGTTTCAAACTGTGGCTTTATCTACTATTAAAAGATCTATAACAAGCAACTTCCAAAACCAGCATGAAACCTAATTATAGAATATCTTTGTTGTTGCTGTTCCTATTTACATCTCTTCAAGCACAGAAGCAAATAATCCAGACTTTCCTACAACATCAGCATGTTCCTGACCTTTCTTGATGACGCTTCTGAATGCATTGACTGCATTTTTAAGACTGATGCTGTTGGCATTGAGGCCGCTGAAAAAGCTTGTTTCCTAAATCGGAGAAAAACTATATGCAATGTCAGATACGTGCTATATCATATCCTCGATATGATTACATAGGAATCCCTTCCCCCTGTCCAGTTCCCTCCTGTACTCCCTTGTTTTTCTCTCCTTTCAGACCCTCCACAAAACGAGAGTCCCTCTTTCTGTGCAGCAGCAGTAGCAGCAATGGGAAAGATGCAAGTGTGTTTAGTGCCATGGTAATTCCATTTGCCACTTTACTGATGGTGGCTATTCTCCTGGAAGGTACCCATCACACCCTTTCTCTCACCAGGGCATTGTCTCTTAAGATTACCTTCAACCACTTTATTATTTATTAATTACACAATATCTAATATTTACTATTACCTGATATTAATTTATTATATCTTCATATATCTATCATATCTTCTCATCAAGCACTACCAGACCATAAAATGTTTATTATAAAAAAAAAAAAAAGAGGGATAGTAAATTGACGCTCTATACATGAACCTAATTCTACTCAGAAAATAATCAAACTGGAGTCATAGGAGACATAAGACTTAATTGGTAGTAGCTGTTACAATGTGTTCAATCTGGAGGCTCCAATGTCCACCCTTCTGTCATTGCTTGGGCATTGAACTCACATACATATGATTAACGTATATCTATCTTGTTGATATGCTGAGTACAGAGTTATGAGTCATCTAAAATTGTGTTATTTGCAGTGCTTTGTCTTTTTCATAAAAGCGTACAGGGCTAGGGGCTCAGACTGCAGTAAAACTTGCATACAAATCAACTACATTTCGAATGTCAGGAAAAAATGACTCTTCTCCTATTTGCTACTGCTTTTATTGCCAGAAAGATGGATGCTTCAGGAGCAAGTGGACCTGCAGCAGCAAGACCTCTTTATTTAATTTGAGCTTCTGCTGTTACTGATCCTGCCAGGAAGGAGGGAGAAGGAAAGAGGGTGAAAACTCTTGGTGAAAACTCCTCTGTAACAAAATGTTCCTCTGAGAAACGGCCTGGCAGTTCACAGGCTACTGCCATCTGTCAGAACCTTTCATCTCTAATCCACTTCCTCTTAAATTATTGTGAGGGTCTAGATTTGCTCAGCTACTCTAGAGCTCAGCTGGGGTTTGAGTTGCAATACAGTCATTCAAGGTCTCTCTTCCCAGGGCGGTGCCACACCACTCGGATGTAAAATAATGTTTTCTGGCCCAATTAGGAGTTGATTAATTGATGCAAATTAGAACAACTGATCTAAGTTTCATTACTCTCTACAAGTTTGTTTATTTACTTCAAGCCAAGCTCTTCAGCACCAGTGTCTTAGAGCTTTAGCCACTTAATTCAAGGTCAGGCATGTTATTCATTCGTATACTTTGGATATTTTGTAATTCAGTTGGAGATGATTGTCTTTGAGTGGTCCAGCCTAAGCTTCTTTCCTAGTGTTTCCTATCCTCAATCTTGGACAGACAGTAAATGTCTCTATGTATTTTATTTGGAGCCTAGGCAGGCTTGTTAATGTAACAGGCTAGCTGAAAGTTAGACTTTTTAATGCTCAGCTTCTGTTTAAAACTTGGCTATTGTGGTTACTCCTACCACAAACCATCCCCGACTTACTAAGTAAATGACCTACTTCATTTTGTGTTTATTTTGGTTGTTTACGCAAAGATTCTATTGCTGTTTTGCAATGTTAAGTAGTTTATTAATTAGCTTGAATTGTAAACATGCATTTCAATTTGCCCTTTCAGGAGAGTAGTTTGTGCTTTTACGCTATTTCCTTGCAGTCACTGTTTTTCCTCGCTCTAGTAATGGCCTCTGTATTAATCTTTTCGAAATTATAACATTTGCTTCAGGTTTTACAGCTTACTGTGCATCCCTTGAGCTGAATATATAATCATTTGTGAAAGGCTATGTTTGTGACATTCCTTATCTTTACTTGCTAGATAACATTGATTTTATTTGTCTTATATTACTCAGGACAGAATAATAGTCATGATGCGTTTCTGTGTCAATATCCTATGAAAAGACAGCAGAATAATTAGTTATATCAAGGCTGTGTTAGTGACATTGTCTCTCACCTTGTCAATAATGGGTTTCTGTAGCTCAAAATGAGATTAAAAACTTCTGAGAACAACAACAAAAATAGTCTTGCAGGGATTTAAGGTGTGGGGTTTTTTTCAGTCCTAATGCCTTAAGACTGTAGCAAGAAGATTTCTGGGACTCTAATAAGCAGTGCTCAAGATTAACAGTGTGGTCAGTCGGTGAGCAGATACAGTCAGAGATGAATTAGATGGCCTGTTCAGACCATAAAAAATGTACCTTTGAAATAAAAGCTTACCATTGTCATGATAAGGTGTTGAAAAGAAAAGAAATTTAAAAATAAGACCATTAGCCTTGTGCAGTCCTCTTGTTATTTTGCAACCATTGCAGTATTAAAGTCATTGTGGAAAAAAAATCTTTCATTATGAAGTGATTCTGAACATGCTTAAATACACTTGTTATGTTTTCTTATCTGAAAGATAATAATTTATCACATTCTTGCTTTCTTTGGGAAGGTTTGTCAAGGAACATTATATCTGATGAAATCATAGTGTTCTACATGGGAGACCTGAACTAACAGCAATTTATTTATGCAGAATAGTGATACAGAAAGATCATATACATGGGTAGAAGACGCCTGTATATTTAAAAAGGTGTTCCTTTCCAAGAAAAGTTTAAAGCAAGCAAAAAGGATGGCTTCTCAGAAGGTATTAATTTCTGAAAATTTGAAAATATTTAGAGAACTGCAAATTTTTCACACTTTTCTCTCAAGGGAAAAATTACCTTTTTGTATGTCGCCTCACAGATTAACTACCCACAGAGCAGGGTGGCTTGACAGAGATGTATTTTCCCTACACCATCTTCCATCTCACCTTTTGGTAAAATGAAATTCTGTGTTTTTTACACCATCAGAAGAGGATATACGATACTTGAAAGCCTAGTCAAGGAAATGGATTGTGCAAAACTCATGTTTTCTTACATCTGCACTCAAATATGCCAGAGAATACTTACCTAAGCCCAATTTGCTAGTCACTCCTACCTGAAGTCTTATTCATAAACAGGTCTCTCTAAAGGACCAAGATAAGGGAAGACAAAGGCCTTTTTGAGTACTGTTACTCCAAATCTATAACAGCAACTACTGTATGTTTTATTATCAGAACAGCACTGAGTTGCTGTGCAGAATTTATGTACGTAGTCTTGTACTGTGCACCCACAAAGTTTGACCCACCTCTATTAAGTGCTATCACTCTCAACTGTAAAGAATTTATGACAAAAATCTCCAAATTTTCCCATGTTTCTAGTAAAGATGTCTTAAATATGAGTTTGCAACTAAGTTTAAAAGTAGCAGCTTGGAAAACATGTCTTTTTTCCACTCCACCTTTAAAGTAGTTGGGAAATGACAGAAGAATCAAAGAGTTGTTTATGGCCAAGATAGACTGAAAAGTCTGATCAAATAACACTCAGACTGATGGTTTTCCTTTAATTGTCATTGATTTCCAATATAACACTTTGATCTTCCTCCCCATAAGGCTGTTTTCTTCTTCCCTTTTTATGAAACTTATGGAATTCTTCCTTCAGTTTTCCTGGTTCCTTTTCTGTAATGCTAACCTATAGGTTGATGGAGATAAAGTAAGTTTATAATTCCTGCTTGCTATGTTCACTGCAAGAATTTGAATATTTTCTTTCTGAGAAGAAGAAAAACCGTGTCACTGGTTAATATTCAAACTATTGAAATGTGTTGTGTTTACTGGTTTTCATACTCTAGTTACACTAGGTTGCACTTTGAAGTAAAGCAATTGTAATAGGAATTTTGCTGAGTCTTTGTGATAAGTAGAATAAGCAAAGCTTGCAAAAAAGTTAGGGAAATGGTTTTAGCATTATTTATATATTCTTCATGCTTAAACTAGTTTCTGTTCTTTGTTATTGAACTCTTCCAAAAAGATTGATGAAATTTCTTAGCAACACGCATTAATCTGTGATCTTTCAGTACTCTTGCAGTTTTAGCAAGCTCCTACATGCTGCAACTAAATAATATGATCATTTAAACTGAATTTTCTCTGAAGAGAATAAGACTGCAGTTGTATAAAGCACAGTCCAGAGATTACTGCTTCTGCCTAGAGAGCTTGTTTCCATAATGCAAACAGGAAAGTGTATGAGGAGAGAGAGAGCTGAAATGATTAATAATATAAATAGACATATTTGCATAAATTATTAAATTTTATGTTGTAATTTCTTAGTTTTTTCTACTGCACTTTAGCTTGCTAGAAATTACTTGGCTTTCTTAACTTGGTCACAAAGAATAGTATTTTGCCCCTACCTATTCTGAAGTTTACAGTGTCGATTCCAGACCAGCTCTCCAATTTACTGAGAACATCTGGCATTTTGATTCTCTTCTCTTGAGTTACTGCACCTCTCACTTGCTGTAGCCTAAAAATTTTATAAGGAAGTTCACCACTGTCTTTGAAGTCACTCCTGAGACCTAAAATAGAGTCCTGCTACTGAGATTGTATTTAACTGTGATTAGAAACCAGTATTTTTTCTTCGATTTATTTTTTCATAGAGTTGTAGTATGTTCAGGTCTCATTTGATGAGATTTGGGGGGTTTATTTTTCTTCTTTTTTTTTGGTAAGGAATGCCATATAATGCAGCATCTAATATCTGACAAATGTGAAGATAAAATGTTGATATCTTTTTCCCTTTCATTTATTCCTTATTATTTCCTCTGTTCTGTACAAAATGAAAATGAGATAGATTCCATGGTTTTTGGTGAATTCATGTGACCTATTTATCACCTTACCGCCTATCTAATTAGATCTTCCTTTTTCTTTTTTAAAGAATATTTTAGTTTCAAAGTCATGCTGACTAGTCTATAATTCCCCAGATGAATTTTTTTTTAAAGAGGTAAAGCACTTGCTCTTTTCCTGGTCTATTAAGATTTTACCTATCATTGAGTTCTCAAAGACAATCACTAATGCTTTTGAAATTGCTTTGACCAGTTTCTTAAATTCTGTAGGGAAAATCAACAATTACTTTTCTCCTATCTCTAGATTGGTTTCCTGGTCCTAACATTGTACTCTGAGTCCTTGTACTTCATTTAATTTGTGGATTTTTTTTCTGAAAATTCTTGAAAATATTTCAGCACTTTTTTCATCATCTATTTTTTCTTTTAAATACAAATACATATAATGTTATCAAGTGATGTCTGTTACTATGCACCTAATTTAAGCAATGAAGTACTTTCAAACTTTGAAACTTTCATGAAATGTAAATATTTCAGATTCTGACAAAAAAATTGCATGGAATATCTGCATTCTCCACCGCTAATGGTGTTCCCCAAGGGTCAGTACTGTGTCCAGTGTTGTTCAATGTATTCCTCAATGACCTGAATGAAGGGACAGAGCGCACCCTCAACAAGTTTGCTGATAACACAAAACTGGGAGGAGCGGCTGGCGGAGAGGAACATAATGGAACTAATGGAAACTCAACAAGCATAAATGTAGGGTCCTACACCTGGGGACACAGAATAGAATCATTCAGGCTGGAAGAGACCCTTGTGATCATCTAGTCCAACCATCAGCCCCATTCTACACTCTTCTCCCCTACATCATATCCCTCAACACTACACCTAATCAAATCTTAACCACATTCAGGGACGGCAACTCCACCACCATCCTGGGCAGCCTGTTCCACTGTCAGACCACTCTTTCTGTGAAAAATTATTTCCTAATGTTCAGCCTAAACCTACCCTGTTGCAGCTTGCAGCCATTCCCTCTTGTTTTATTGCTGATTACCCGTGAGAAGAGACCAGCACCAACCTCTCTACAACATTCTTTCAAGCAGTTATAGAGAGTGATGAGGTCTCCCCTCAGCCTCCTCTTCTGTCAACTTAACAGTCCCAGATCCTTCAATCACACTTCAGAAGATTTATTTTCCAGGCCCTTCACCAGCTTCGTTGCCCTCCTCTGCACTCACTCCAACACTTTGATATCTCTCTTGTGTTGAGATGCCCAGAAGGAAGGATAACCCCATTCCCCTATCGGTACTGGTTAGGGGCTGACCTGTTGGAAAGCAGCTCTGCAGAGAGAGACCTTGGAATCCTGGTGGACAAGTTGGCCATGCAGCAGCAACCCTTGTGCCGAAGAAGGCTAATAGCAGCCTGGGGTGTATCAGGAAGAGTGTGACCAGAACATTGAGGGAGGTTATCCTACCTCTCATTCTGCCCTGGTGAGGCCACATCTGGAGTACTGTGTCCAGAAAAGGCAACTGAATATGTTTTCAGACTCCTGGGACTAGTGGGTGAAGGACTTTCTATGAGATCTCTGTGAGATGTATTATTCAATTATTTTCTCATGTTCTTTTCCTTCCAGTCTTTTCTGGAGCCCCTGGCTTGATTCCCCATTCTTTGATTTATACTAACTTTAGGTGTATCACCCACAAAAATGTATGAAAAGACTTTTCAGTTTTCTTAACACTGGTCAGTTTTCAAAGTCAATCAAGGAAAACGTCATAAATCCAGATGTATAGAAATTGCTCTGCACAAAATGAGCTACTCTGAGCTGAATATTACTGCTTTAGTCATTCATGCCTTTTCATGTTTATATTGACATTTCTGAACATTATGCATTAGATGATATAGCTACCTTTTCTTGTATGAATGAATAGGAAGGAATGAAATTTTATGGCATTAAGTCTTGACTTTTTCTCAAAGTCAATACTGCAAAAGTCATAATTTGGTTACGTTCCAGTTCAGAGAATGTCAAGGTTTATGTGTAGAAAGTCAACTACTTGTTATGTTAGAAAAGATATCATTCATAGGAGATGGTTGACGTTCAAGGTAAAGTTGTATGCAAGTATAAGAAAAACTTTCAAATTGTTTCCAAGAACTAGGACAAAAAAAACCCCAGCATATAGCAATGATTTCAATAATGATACAAGGAATTGTGTAGTTACAACTGATTATACCTTTAGGCAGCAGGAATGGAACTTGGAGCAGCATGTCAGGAAAACAGATTTGCTGTAGAACCCCACTAACAACATCTGCACCTGTCCCAAGTTCATAATCTAAGTAGATTATTAATTTTAATATTTAATGCATCTACTCAGTGAATTTACATCAGAGTATGTAGTCTCTGTTGCTTAGCAGCTAAACAGCTAGGATAGTGAATAATTAAAACACACAATCGGAATCCCAGAACTTTTCTGTGAAACCTGAAGGTTGTTTCTGTCAATGTATGTTGCTTTCCCACTTATGATTCTACTTTTTCTACAGCACAGGTTAAGGATGTTTAAGAGAAAAACATACCTTTCCTAGTCCAGGTTTACCATCTCATAAATGGAAGTAAATCTCAGTCTGCTGTTGAATTATATTAACAATTATTTCTTTAACAAAAGTTCCTTCTCATCTTCTAATGCATGATAGATACTCACCCAGCCTTGGATTGTCTTCACAGTTCAACCTACTGTCTTACTCATANCCCTTTGGGAGAGTCGGCCCTCCTTCTGGTTTCAGAAAACCTAACAGCACTATGAATAAGCAAAGCAGCACAGTCCATAAATTTATGTCCATAAAGTCCATAACTATAAAGTCCTTTTTGGTTTCTTGTCTTGTTAATCTTTCAGTCAAATACCTCTTGACAGTCTCCAAGTACTATTTCAGGAGACCAAGAAGAAACTAAGATGTTCAGATGGAGGTTCTCTGACCTTATACTGCAAAGCAGAAAGTAGCCTGAGGATCATGTTCAAGTCTAGATCTGCTTCCTGTACACACAATTCACTTGTTTCATCATCTTCTGTCTCTGGGGTGGCCCACTAAATATATTGAAATGGAAAGTCTCAACTATGGATTGATGTTTGAGGAACATATAGAATAGTTAGACACCCAGGCTGGATAATTTTTTGACTGGTTGCATGTGAATGTCAGACACAAAGGTTGCTTATGGATTTCCCTGAAATGATGGAGTTCAGGCTGCCCTCAAAAGAAATGTGAATTGATGGCACCAGACCCGTAGCATGCTCTGGCTACTGCTCATCTTGCAACCTCTAACACCATCAGTTTTACCATTAAAGCTCTGATTATTTGAACTGAATTCACTGGTCTGAGCTTAGTTCCTTTATCGCAGACCTAAACTGTCTAAACTTAAACATAAGCCTGAAATGGAGATTTGGAGGGCTTTCATACTTGCTCCTAGCAGTGAATTTTACTTTGAAATGGTGATTGCAATAAGTTCAAAATGTTGAAAAACTAGTCAGAGTATTTTTTTGTGATTAACATGTTCATCTCACTGTCAGGAAAGAAAAAGATGAAGAAGTACAGTTTGATTTATGTAGTATTTACGTTTCAGATAGTAGTATCTGTGATCCTTTATTTTGTTTTATTTTTTTTTTCTTTTCCTTAAAAAGCAAAATTTCATTTTAAATATGTCAGTTTCATCAAACCTAAAGTACTTTCTGTGAAATGCTCTGGGTTTGCCTTCAGTGAGAGAGGTCTGTTGAAGATCCTGGGGAGCACTGGAACTCTTTTGCCAAGACGCTTGGGAAAGCTAGCTATGTCAGCTGTCTTTACTCTTTATGAGCATTGTCTTCAACAAGATAAAGTGATCTGTTTTGAGATACACCTCTTTCAAGCATTATTCAACATAGATTACTTACCTGAGAGCATTCATTTAATAGAGAATCCTCAGGAGATAGTCACTTTATTAAAAACATTTACTCTGTTGAAGGACAAGATCCATTCTTAAAAATTCTTATTTTTAATAAGAATCATTCTAAGTAACCTATAGCTGAAGCACTGTCCACTGTTTCTTCTTCCAGTTCTACTCTAAGACACAATCTGTCTATGTAATTAACCTTATTTCAGCTGTGATATGGCAGGAAGTAACAAACTCTGGAAAAAAGTAATCCTGAGCCATTCCCAGAATACTTTTCCATCCTTGACACAAGAACGAGTTCATTTACTCACTTTAGTGATGCTAAACCATAAACTTCCATAAAAATTATTGTTTAATTATAGCTGTGCATTAATACCTGCACACCTAATAAGTGGAAGCACATCCACTTTCTTGATACCTAGAAGCCAAATGCACTATTATTTTGCTTTTATATTATCAGGAATTCTGTACAACTTGAGAAAAATCTCTTTTCCATTTTCCACTGGCTACAGTCTTCTCCTGGCTCAGTGGTAATAGCTGTGGCATCGTTCCAAGGAAACGATCAAGTTCAATGTGATTCCCATGTTCTGTTGAAGAACTACACTTTCCATTTCACAAAAGGTTTCTGAGTTTCCCCCCTCTAGAAATTATTCAGGGAAAACCCCCAAAATTCTTCAGTGTAGAAAAGTTTCACTGTAGGGCTGTGAAATAATAGCAAAAATATTAAGACTTATTTCTCAAGATATAGATTTAACTTTAAGTCAAGTAAGTTGCAGTGAGGATTTAAAGATATGTCCCCTAATACTACTCAAAAGAAAACCTTTTTCTCTTACAATGTTTATCACTGGCAGTTACAGTAGTGAGCTTCATGTGGTTCATTTCCAGAGTGTTGGAAGAGTTCCTTCTGAATAGGCATCTGCTAAAATATTTTCTATCAAGAAGAAAGGAAAAGGTCTGCTCCAGCCAATTATTTCCCCATCCCTCTTATTTTGATCATCTCCAGCATCATATGGAAGCCATCAGAGTTAGAAAGTTAAAATCATATTTGTACCAGACAAACTGACTCCGAATATGGATTTTATTTTGGACACCACTACATTTGACATGCTGAGTATAATGAGCCATTTCTTATATTTAAATTGCAAGCATTTCTGTGGTAATTAGAATACAACATATTCTCCGTCGGATGTCTGCCTGACTTGGGTAGTTTTCAGGATAACAGTTGTCCAAGGAGCTCTGCTGCAGTGTGAAAAAGTCAAACAGACAGAAAGTTTCAGTTTCTTTTAGTGTATTTCTAAGTTTTAATTAGCTAAAGCATAGGGCAGGAGAAATTTTAATGAAATGAGAAGTTACTGACAACAAGAGCATATCACGCATTTAAACCCCTAGTGTGGCAACACACAAAATTGTCGTAACATATCAATAGGACAGAAAGGAAATTAATACTGGTCTTCTTAGGAAACACTAAATTATCTTATAGAGCTTTTACTGGTCAGAGTATGAAACAATTGAAATGAAAGCTTTTAAGAGACTGCTCATTTAACATCTCAGTAGAGTAATCACATGAATAGGACAGTTTGGATAATTTCACATTTGTATCTGTGAATGTTTGATTTTTCCCAAGGTAAGTGAATTTCCTTTGCAACACTCCCAGACTGGTAATAGCATTTCATAGTTCACTTTTCTTTCACATGTATTCCAGGAGTTTTTTTTTGTTCTGCAGGAAGTGACAGAAACCTACCAGGTACTCAGTCACCAGAAGTATTCTTGGTTTTAACTCAGGTTCCGTGACTGCCTCATTGTCTGACTTTGGTGAATATGAAGTTAGTAATTCAGACAGTTCAAATACTAACAAAATATAATGCAGGATCTTATTGCTCACCAAATGCTCAGCTGGAATATCATTTCTGTGTTAATCAATTAAAACCAAAACAGAAAAATCAGCTGGGCTCAAAGAGCTCAAACCTGGATCAATAAACAGAAGTAAAATTATGTTGCTAGTATTACAACTTACTGAAATGGGAACTGGAGTTGAAATAGAATATTCCGGAAAGAAGTGCTAAAAGCTAATAACTTATAAATAGAGCAACAAAAAAAAAAGTGCTAATTACTTCTCAAATATTTGAAAAATATTTTTGCCTCACTTAAAATTCAGCTGCATGACTGAGAGGGAAATATTATGATAAAGCACTATGTGATTTTGAGTTAAGTATAAACTGAATGTGGACCAAAATAAAAATGCTGTTTCTGTTGACCAGCAGTGTTCGAAAGGTCAGGACCAAGTAGAACAACGTATGAGAAATGGAAGATCTAAGTGAAATCTGAAAAGGCAAATGTCACTCTGAGAAGGCCAGAGTAAAATATCTTAATTTAATTTATTACTGGAGTGACCAGAGGTAGATTAACTGATTTTTAATGATTGTTAGTGTAGGTTTCCTGTTTTCTAACTGTGTTTCATGAAAAGAAAAAAATAATGGAGGTGGGGGTGTGGTGTGTTTGGACGGGGACAGGGATGGGGGGGAATAGGTAGATCAAGGATAAAGCTATAAAAACCTACACAATTATTCATTCTGAATAATTACTCATTCTGAATAATTGTGCTCTGATGGGAGCATCTCCCATATGAGGAAAGGCTGAGGGAGCTGGGTCTCTTTAGCTTGGAGAAAAGGAGACTGAGGGGTGACCATATTAACGTTTATAAATATGTAAAGGGTGAGTGTCAGGAGGATGGAGCCAGGCTCTTCTNTCTGTGAATAATTTTAGTACTGTTACTTATGGAGTGGTTAAAAATGGGTGTAATTACTACACTTTTAAACTAAGTTAGTGGAAGGCTAATATGCTGCTTCACAAGTGTTTAGCAAGGCCAAGGTTTCCACAGTGTTTATAGGAGCTTTCCCAATCTGAGGGGTACAAAGGCAGACCCGTCTAGCATTTCCCCTGTATTGTTGGATGGGAAGTGAGGGAGAAGGAAGTGTGTACAGGAAATCAGTTAGGTTGGCAGGCTCTCAGGGGGTAATCTTTTTACAATGTATGATGTATTTTGTGGCCTAGCAGTGTTCTCCATCTGTTTGTTCAATGTACGTACACTTGGGTAGTTGAACCTTTTAAGACTTTTCTTAGATATATATGTAGTTGAGAGGGAGATTTATTTTGCAGATGGTTTGCAGCAGAGCTTAAGGATAGTTTAACTGTGTTAATAGTTAAGATTTATTTCCTTTGTGATTTTAGTCTCCAGGCAAGAAAAATCAATAAACTTGGGAGCCTTGTTAGGATTTTGGAGGAAAACAGTCTTACCTACCTCTTCCCATCATGTATAGCAGTACTCTGTTTCAAACTTACTCTTGCTAACCAAGTCTCTTACTCCTAATTAGGACCTGTGGTTCTGTCAGACAATTTTTTACAGGAGAGAGAAAGTGTCTGTAATGGATAGGTCAAACTTTACCTTGTTATCGTTCAGCAGAAACCCAGCAGCATCTCTTTTAGAAGCAGGTGCTTTAGTTCTCTAACTTACTCCAGCTCTTAACCAGGAAAATGAAGACGGGGATGGTGGTGTTACTTCGTGTTGCTGGAAACGATATTGACAACTTGAACTTGTTATTATTGACAACTTGACATCTTAAACGATGATATTTAGAACTACAGATAAGTTTTGACAGGGGACTTGCTATACATTGAGGGTTTGTGTTCCTTGCACAAGGGACAAAATTTAAAGCTAAAATCTAGAGTAAAGCAATGAGGGGAGAAAGGAAGGAAACAATCTAAGTGAGAAATATTTCATTAATTTCAACATCAGAAACATTACTTACTCTCTCATATTCTGACACCAGAATATAAGTCAAAGCTTTCCTTCCCACTTCACAGAAGAACAATGGACATAGAAAGGGATCTTTGTTTCTAAGAATACATAAAGTTGAAAAGGCAATTCAGAAATACAATTCAGAGGCACATGCTACAACCAATGCGTAGAAAGGGGAATCCACACAAACATTTATACAGAGAAGAGCTTCAAACAAATTTTGTTGAGAACAAAAATATTGCCAAATTAGAAACAGAAACATTAGGCGTTCACGTGACTGGATGGGCCACATTAATCACTCTTGAGACCCTACAGCCTTTGCTTTTAGAGCACATTTCCAATAGGCTTTTCTTAAACTTTGGGTATCCATGAAAGCTGGCATAGTTTTGGAAGAACCCACAAGCATAAATCAAAGTACATTCTACATTATTATCTTTTCATGTTTTGTTTCTCAATTCAGTTCAAATTAAGTTTTATTGTAGCTTTTGTTAGTGCTCAGAAGTACCAGCCAAATTATGCCAAATGTTTTCCAAAGATAATTTTGCTCCCTTCTTACATGGTGAACTACATGATCTTAATTGTAACTATTGCAATGCCCGAGTGTTATTTTGATCTCAAATTGCTGAGGATTTTGTGGTCCTGGGGTGCGAAAACTCCTGTGATGGCTGCTAATTGCAACTTCTAATGTCATCTAAAGCAAGAATGAAAACAACAGGTTTGCCATAATACATTGAATTAATAAGCTTATGTTACCCGTTCGTATATTCCACTGATTTAAGCTGCTAGAATTTGTTCACTGTTATCTAATTAATTTCAAATGCATACATAACATTGTTGTCAAACCATGCTGACTTAATTTTCAACTTGCTTTTGAAAGACAGAAGTACCCAAACCTCAAGCTGTTCACTATTATGTTTCAGTAACTCTGTATAATGACACATTTCAGCAAAACGTATGGACATTTTCTGGTTTATACACGTGAAAAATAGATCTGCCTCCAACCCGTGTATGGCCTTGTTTAAAGGGACTTGAGGGTTTGTAGAACAGAAAGTACAGATATAGAATTAGTTCCTACTGGGCATTATCAAAGAAAAAATAAGCATGATTGAAAAATGAGTTTGAATATCCGCTTCAAATTTTCCATTTCCATGCACACTTAATTATTTTATTTTATAAAATATGACTTTTAATTCATTTTGCTCATTAATTTATTTATAGAAAAAATTCCAGGACGGAAATCTGTTCTGGCAAGACTAACATTAAAGAATGTTTCAACAATGCTTTTTTTTAATAGCATCAGTACATCAGATGGTCAAGTACAGATTATATATGTCCATAACTAATTAAAGTACCCTGGAAAATATAGATTGTCGCTGAATAAATGTGGTTGTGTGCCAAAGTGTCTATCAGTTTCTGAAGTAAATATGAACACTTGGAGTGGTAAATACCATTTTGTGTTTGAAGATGTATAGTAAATCCTATGGAATGGTCCCAAACTTCATTTAAACAGACACCCTTAAGTTCTGTAGGAGCAACTCAGATCTCAATTATAGCACTAGACACATCCAGCTTAAGTCCATTGTCTTCTACTGGATTTCTTCCAGAGAAACTGAGATCAGAGTCTGGCTGGCTGGTTTTCTATGACAGTTCTGGCAGTGTTAACTTTGCCTGATGTTTATTGTTGGCTCCTGCAGCACTTCAGAAATTCATAGTGTATTTAGGAAGCTAATAAGTATGAGGGTTCTGAAGTTTTGTAGAGGCTGGTTCCCCATGGGAAACTGGGTCGGTATCTTCTTGCCTCAGGATATGGGTGCATTTCTCAGGTCAGTATTGAAGAATGATGCGTTTATTTTAGTATATACTAAATTTTATTCGCTTGCTGATGACAATCGGCAATAACGTGTTGGTTGAACAGAAACGAGCAATGATGTTCAACAGACATTTTCCCTTAAGATTCAACTGGCTGAAAATAATATAGATTTGTCTTAGTTCATGCCCCTTTTCTCATCTCCCTTGAAAATGGAAAACTATATTCATTTGCACAAGATGCTCTCTTTCCTACACTATCTTAATAATTTCATTTAACAGCTCATTTGAGTATGTGGTTTGATGTCAGTTGCATCATTTGAGGTATAATCTTTGGCATTTGACAAGCAATTCAACAATGTGGTTGAAAAGTCTTAATCAATTAGTTTACTCAATTCATTTCTTCATATTAGGAGTCAGATAGCCTATCACTAATAGAACAGTGTTCAAATTTATTAAAGAATAAGCACATTATCAGCTATGCTGAAATTAACTTTCACATTTCCTGCTACCTCTTCTTTTATTTTTTGCCATGGATTTCTGTGATCGTGCTGTTTGCTGTTTAGTTCATGGGCTGAATCCAAAAAGGGTTGTCGAAATGAATGTTACACTTCAAAATAGGAATCGAGGTGTAGGATTCTATACCATGCCATCCACGTATATCAAGAGAAAAGCAGCTTAGACAGATAAACAAAAGAAAGATTATATATGAGAAATAAGTTATGCAGGGAAAATAGTAGGACAGAGCAAGCACTAACATTTCAAGGAGAACCCACTGGCACAAGACTGAAAACAGATATGTCCACCTTCATGGGATCTTCTTAGTTCTGTAGTTAGAAGTATTCCCTCAAACAAACAAGAAAAAAAAACTTCAAGCAAAACCTCATCCTTGGAAAAACAATTTTCTTACACAGTTGAAACCAGCAATATGCCATATGCCAGCATGTTGTGCAGAGAAGGGCAGGTTCACAGCCATCTGTCAAGACTGTATTGGACACGTAATTGCCCAATAGTTATCATTGTACATATACACAGGTTAATGTGGGGCTGGGGCTGGTGGTTAAACTTCTTAGCAGAGTGTGAGCAGTCTTGAATCCCAGTCTTAAAATTCTTAGGAAGTGATTCTTCAATGTAAAATATACAAACAGCCTATGAGTTGTCCATCCTATATGATGCTGTGCTGTTAATTGTGTTCTTTGGGAGAAGAGCTAGAATCTCTTAAAAAAGAAGACTATAAGAGACCCAGATTTCCTACTCCAAGGTATTCTAAACCTTGGTATTTTTTAACTTCTGGTAAAAGATAATTATTGTGTTATAACATAACACAGATTGGAATACAAAACCACTGTAGAAGTATAAATAAAGTTACAGAAAGAGGAAAAAAAAACCTGCATGTATTCCAAAGCAAGCAAGGAAACATAATTAGAGTAGGTAGTAAGAGACTACTTAACATTTCATCCTACTTCGGTCACAAAATGAAAACTGCCGTGGCAATACAAAATTATCCTCAGAAATTCCCTCTGCCATAATTCATCAGTTACAAAAGCTGAGAATCACTTTTTTGACAACAACTAAACTGTTATATAGAAAGGAAGAAGGCCACCTTCATTTTATTAGCATGTAAACAGTATTTCACAAATGTGGTTAAACAATTCAGTCATTTGGCTAACACATGTTTATTGAACAAGCAAGTGGCTGTATCTGTCCAGGTGGATGTTCTCAGCAGGGAGTGAGGCATCCTGGGTTCTGCATCCAGAATGTAACTTGGATCTATTTTTTCTACATTTCTGGTCTTGTCAGTATGCATTAAAGAACTTCGGAGCACGTCTACTGAATTAGGCCTCACTGGGGACTTACGTGCCTATTTTTCTAATCTCTCTTGCACTGGGTTGAGACTATTCTGAACATGCACAAATATTGTGCCTGGGCAGCTGGCTCAGTTGCCAGCACAGGGGAATTCAGTGGTCAGTGAGGGAATTACCTAACTAGCTCAGGCATGCCCTGAAGGAGGCGGCTTGTTTTGGTTAAATCTGGAGAAAAAGATACGAAGTCTGTCTAAGCCTTCTGGTGCCTGACACCGTTCTGACATTTCAGTGAGATGCTTGTTGTTTCCACTGATGGAATGACATGCTGCATCTTGGAATCCTAATTTTTCACACTGCTGGACTACAGATATGACTGTCAATCTAAGTCTCCCTTTCCCTGTTTTTTGCCTTTTTTCCCCCCTCAACTCTCTGCAGATGCAAAGGAGTGAAAATGTTAGGAATCTAATCCAAAAGTTTGCAATTCCTTCTGTTTACAATAAAATTAATCCTGCAATGTTCTTTCAAGAGAAGATACCTTTGTCTTTAGGAATGACTCTAAACATCTGGTTTTGGATGGGATTTTTGCTAGTGTAATCAGTATTTTTATTTATAGATATATTTTTCGAGAAGAACTCATTGTATGCTTGACTACGGATTTATCTAAACAATTTTGTAGTATTTATAAGATCTGTTCTGTTGCCAGCTCTGGCTTGATTACATCCCTAGTGTTCTCTTGAGTTTTCCTTCTGTGATTATGCAGGAGTTGTGAGTGGCTTTGAAACGGACATTTTTATTTCTAGGGTAAATAATGCCCTTTAAAAGTAATTTTCTGTAGCAAGCAGTTATGCTAAACATAAATACAGACTACTACAGCTCTATTGAAGAATTTAGATTAACTGCAGGTGTTATTATTTTGGGACAGTTTGTCCACAGAGAAGTCAAAAGGTGCAGAGATCTAACTGCCACTTAAGTAAAGATAGTGCCTCCTATGTTTTGTGTAATGATTGATTAAGTGTTGAATAATTGAATGATTAAGTGTTAAATATTAATCTGGATTTCTTAGCTTTTTTTTCTTTCCTTTCGTGCCACAACCCTACTGCTTATATGGCCTGATTGTCTGTCCTGATGGCAATTTGTTTCATGTAGTTTTAACAAGTGTGCACATTGGAGATAAGAGAATCTACTGATAGTAATAAAGCTGCATTACAGATTTCATCTTGTTTTCTTTCGTGCATCATTTTTTTTTACAGTGTTTCTTTAATCGTCATCTTCTGAGCACC
>VZTM01039900.1:0-10242 GCA_013400555.1 Jacana jacana
CTGGGACTCACTTCCAACCCTCCTTATCTTTTTGATCCCCTACCTCTGCCCAGCAGTGACAGGGCAGGGACTTCACCTCATTCAGGGGCGCATCCCCCCGGCACCCTTCCCTCTGGCATGCCAGGGAGTTACTCCACCAATCAATCTCCTGCTCACATGCCCGGATGCTTCTCAGTTTCTCCACCTCCTCCTTGAGCTCAGCCACCATGGTGAGCAGAACTTCCACCTGAGAACAGGCAGTCACTCTGCTGCCTTCCCTCGGCAGCAGCAGGCTCAGGCACTTACTGCAGCCAGAGGCCTGATCAGAGACGTCTCTGGACAGGCCCTCCGTCAGGGATGCCACAGCCATTTTGGAGCAAGCTTTCTGTCTAGTGGAGACCATGGTAGGTTTGTTTCCTCACACACTGCCAATAGGGGAGCTGGTATCCCAAGCAAGTTGGTGCAGAGCTCCTGCACCCAGCCACAGGAGCCACATGCCTGTGCGGACCCGTTGGTGGCCCCTTTCTGTTTGTGGTGGGCAGCAACGCATCTCTCCCCTCCCGTAAGCTTTTTCTAGGCAGATGGCATGAGGGCAGTGGTCAGCACTCTGGCAATGCCCATGCCACCTCAGCCCCTCTCGTCAGCCTCTCTCGTGAGAGCTGGCGGGTGCCACCATCACGATGCTGTCCCAGGCCTCCCCTGGCAAGGCAAGCACCCGAGATCCCCCTGTACCTCACGACTGGTCACTGTGGCTGCGGTGGGGCTGGCTCCGAAGCGGCTGACCTCGACCACTGAGAATCATAGAATAGTTTGGGTCAGAAGGGACCTTTAAAGGTCATCCAGTCCAGCCCCCCTGCAATGAGCAGGAACATCTTCAACTAGATCAGGTTGCTCAGAGGCCAGTCCAACCTGACCTTGAATGTTTCTAGAGATGGGGCAGGTAAGACTGAAAATTTGTGAGTATTTACATATGTGCCCACTTATTGAGGAAGAAGGGGCTGATTTTACTGCTTTCCTCCTCTATTTCCTTTCCAGAGGCTGCTTAATATTTTGAGATTTCCATTCACTATTTATAATTTCTGGCAAAGGAGAACCTCACAGCTGGTTCTCAGCTGCTCCTTTTCAAGAGTTTACTAACCTGTGCCAACAAATGGACCTGATCATGCCCTGTATTAATCCTTGCATGCAAGAATGATATCGGGCAGATTTTCCCCAGTGAAATGAGCACATGTGAATGGTGGGTCAGTTTGAAAATCATTTTGAGAAGTTACACCTTTAGCCAAGAAAACTATTTTCCATAGAGGAGCATGCTCCTCTAGATGGCACTAGAAGCTGTGTTTTCATGGGGTCTGGGGGGATAGATATTGCAGGAATAAGGAGAAAACATCTTTCTCTACTTGTGAGCTCAAATCTGACGGTGTAAGTTGTTCAGCGGGACAGAATTTCCAGGCAAGCTGGGAGACTTGTCTTCTGGTGATCTAGCACTGGTGTGGGGGTAAGGTTCAGCTTATAAAGGAAAAATTGAGGCTTATGAGAGTGCTCTTTTATTTCCTTTACTGACATCATCTGTGCTGTTTCTTCTTCACATACGAAAGAGGGCTTTATCATTAAGCCAATGATTTGCATCTAAGTTGATAAACTTGAATTCAGTTCCCTGGTTTCTTGTGAGACTTTTTAGGCCCCTTTGTCGTTTGATTCTAATTTACTTGTTCTCTATTACAAAGTTAGAGCATGCTGTAAATTGCAAGTGAACTTTGACTCTCTTAATACTTTTTTGTTTATGATGAAGGGCTTATAATAGCCCTTATCCACCCACCTCTTGCTTATCTTTTTCATTTAGTTTGTGATTTCTTCAAGTTGAGGACTGTACCAAATGTAAGCTGAGGCAGTATTCATTAGCATCTATTTATCATCCATAAAATCATAGAATCATTCAGGTTGGAAGAGACCCTTGGAATGATCAAGTCCAACCATCAGCCCTACTCTACAAAGTTCTCCCCTACACCAGATCCCCCAACACCACGTCTAATCGACTCTGAAACACATTCAGGGATGGTGACTCCACCCCCTCCCTGGGCAAAATCCATCCTTGGATGGTTTGCAGACAGTCCAGATTTTTCTTGCCATTGGCTTATTCATGCCTAGGAAAAGATACTGGTTTGGATCTTGAGCGTCAATACTCTTCTCGGATCAGGTAGGCTCATGTACCTGTGTTAGATGGAGTACAAATTAAGCAAATTGCCCTTGCTTTTTGGTTTTTCTTTTGTTTTCTTAAGGGGGTTTCATGCAGAGCTGCTTCACTGCTCTCCCAACAGTCTCATTTCCGAGAGTGCTTGGTCAGTGCAGTGCCTGGTGGCTACAGTGCTGCTGAGAGCAATGCAGATGACAGCAAGACACAACCTATCTGGCTTCATAGGATTGTGAGCTCTGACAGGACTACAAAGTCAGCTGACTTCACATATTAGACACCAACTTGCTCCTACAGCTTTACTATTATGTTTTCATTTTTTTCCCTCATTACCCAGGCTTTTCCTTGCTCAGTTGGTTCTTGTTGTACCTAGGGAAACTTCGGGGAAACGCTGTATGATCCAAATAAATGGTACATTCCTAATACTTACGTGAACAGACTCTTCAGAGGTCATTGGAGTTCTCTTTAGAATAACTGTCAGCAGTTCTCTTGAGAACATAGAGAGTTGCCTGGCAGAAAAGGACTTGAGGATGCTGGTTGACTGTTGGTTGCACACGAGCCAGCAGTGTGCCCAGGTGGCCAAGAAGGCCAACAGCATCCTGGCCTAGATCAGGAACAACTTGGTGAGTAGGACTCAGGAGGTGATCGTCCCCTGTATAGGCACCGGTGACGCCCCACCTCCAGTGCTGTGTCCATTTTTTGGCCCCTTACCACAAAAAAAGACACTGAGGGGCTGGACTGGGTCCAGAGAAGGGCAACAAAGCTGGTGAGGGGTCTGGAGAACAAGTCTTATGAGAAGAGGCTGAGGGAGCTGGAGTTGTTTAGCCTGGAGAAAAGGAAACTGACGGGAGACCTTCTTGCTCTCTACAACTCCCTGAAAGGAGGTTGTAGAGAGGTGGGGGTCATTCTCTTCTCCCAAGTCACAGGTGATAGGACAAGAGGAAATGGCCTCAAGTTGCACCAGGGGAGGTTCAGGTTGGGTATCAGGAACAATTTTTAAACTGAAAGGGTTCTTAAGCCTTGGAATGGGCTGCCCAGGGAAGTTGTTGAGGCACCGTCCCTGGAGGTATTTAAAAGATGGGTTGACATAGTGCTTAGGGACATGTGTTAGTGATGGTTTTTTTTCAATCAGAGTTAGGCTGATGGTTGGACTAGATGATCTTAAAGGTCCCTTCCAACCTAGACAGTTCTACGATTCTATGAATGTTTAAGCCTACAGCAAAGATATAGAAATTAAGAACATCCCAAGCTACAGATGGTTAGACAACGGAGTACACTTCCTTTACAACTCAATTTTTAAATGATTTGCTGTGTCTGCTTTCCCCAAGTAGAATATGGAGGAAGAAAACTCAGGATGAAAAAACTACCATAACGAAACACATCTGCCCGTGCAATTCTGTAAAACTCATGACTGAAATGCGTGAAAAGTCTCAGATTGGTGTGTGGCCATTACCATCGTATTTAGAAACTGTGCCGTCAGTAAGCAGCCACTGAGCAGATAGTGGGCTGTATTCAAAGCTTTTTCAAGCATAAGCTGGGATTTTCAGAATCAAAACCTGCTGAGAGCGCTCTCAGTAACTCATGCCACTCTAGTTGTTATTCATAGGGTGAGTTTATTGTGTATTAAGAATACAGACAATGTTTTAACGATACACGTGAAGGCTGTCACATACGCGCTCTGGTTTTCGTTGTGCACTTGAGAGAAGCTTTAATATAAACAAAGACATTAATAATTATATACATCTCCTTTCCCAGAAAATCTCTGAAGCGTTTCCACCACCGTGGCAGATCATTCTGTGCATTTAACTGTCCAGTAAATATATACAGTAACATTTATTTATCCACATTTTAATAATTGCTCTTTGACAGCATGATTTATTGTGGTGTCTGGAAAATGTGAATTAATTCTATGGTTTTTGGTCTTGAATTTATTCTGTTGGGTTCTTTAAAATTCTTTTAAGGCTACATATGACCCACCAGAATAATAAAAAAAGTGAGAAGAGATGAAAGGGTAAAGCATTAGTCTCTCTACACTAGTACTTTGGTTTTATTTTGCAATGGAAAATGTTGGTGGAATATACATATTACCTTAGCTGAAATAAAGAAAAATATTTTAATAAGAAAGCAAAAGTAGGTCAAAAGGTCCAAAACCTAAACAGGTAAGTACAGTTCTCATAGTACTGGTTTATACTCCATTCTGGAAATAATCTAAAATCTGAACATGGTTGGTGTGGTTTTGAGAAGCATATTTAAACAAGTCCTTTTGCTCTCATCAAGCCTTTCAGTAATTTACTTTTGTGGTTCAGGTATCAGACTTTGCTAAAGCTATGGATTCCGCTGTACCTGTAGGAACTGTTGCCTTTGGGGCAGATTTGAAGAAGTCAGTATTTTTATTAGTGCACAGTGTAGCGCACCCACGTACTTGAAAATTTAACTGTGACAAATTCGTGTCAACTGTTCTCATAAATTTCAGCTTTGGGTTTTGTTTAATTTTCAGTGACTAGAAAATGATGAAAATATTTTTTTCTGCACGTGTCGATTATTTTCATTGAAAGTTGAGGAAATCTTCACTTGGTTGTATCTGCAGGAATATTAGATTGAGTATCTTTTTCTTCCTCCAACAAGATTAGTTCAGTTCTTGCTGAAGACGTCACAATAGTTCGAGAAACTGTAACACCAGATGAGGCCTCAGCAATATCAACTTTTTTCTCCTCTGTTATTTCTTTAGGTGATAAGCTTTCTTGTGCATCAAAAAATACGTCAGGTTTATCTGATGGACTATCTTCATCTGAGATTCTTCCCTCTTTAAGACCCGTCTCTTCTTTGTCAACAGTCTTAGCCTTTTTGGAAGGAGATGTGAAGCCGAGCTTGGGGAATCTAAACCATCCAGTTTTTTCAGTTTGCTTAGAAGAATCATTATCTGATGTGTCAGCAGGTTTCGTGTCTTCTGGAACCAATTTTTTTACTTCTGTTTTTGGATCTGTGCTTGTTTCATCAGCAGAAGATGAAAAGCCGATAGTTGGAAGCCAAAATTTGAATCTTCCAGGAGATCTTTTACTCTCAGTCTTTTCAGTGGTTATATCTTTTTCTTCATCTGCTAGTGCTTCAGCTACATCCTCATCTTTAGAGAGAGGACCCGCAGTTATTTCCTCTGGTGACTCAGCAGGATGACTCTCTTCAGGTTTACTGGAAGGCTTTACTTCAACAGCAAATGTTTTTAACTTCGGCAAACTTACTTCTCCATGGGAGTCTTCAGTCTTGCTGCGTGGTTTGTCAGATAGTTTAAGATCAGCCCTCTCAGGTCTTTGTGCTGCTGCTCCAAAGCTTTCATCGGCACATTTCGGCTTGCTCACTGGTACATCTTCTGTTGGAGATGGCTGCTGCACTAGCACTTCTAAGTTGCTGTGTGATTCAGGCAACTTCACCTTTAGCAGTGAGAATCCCAAAGTAGCAGTTTTGACTTCTGATGAGAGAACCTCTGATTCTTTCAGTATTTCAGTAGTGTAAATCTCACACCTTTCAATAGCAACATGTTCGGGTTCTACTTTCTCGCTCATTTCTTGGCCTTCTACGTATGACCAATGAAAATCTTGCCCTGCATTTGAAAGGGAGGACTCTATGGCAGTAGTGGTAGTAGTCATCTGTGCAGTTTTAATGTCAGGTTCAGTCACTGTTAGAATTTTGCTTTTTGCTTTTTGAATAGCACCCTGTAGAGCCTCCCGTGTTACTTCAGGGACAGCAGAACTTGCTTGCAGTTGCCCTGCTTCAATGTCAGTGGTAGATCCCTCAAGATCTGTTGGCGCTTTTGACACTGAAATATCAGCTTCAGTTGGGAGAGCTTTGAAAGTGAATATTGGTATTTTTAGTTTGGGAATTTTTACATTCACTTCTGTGCCACCTTGTGATATGTCCACTGTTTCCACCATTATTCTCTTAGATGCTTCCATATGATCTAGAGATGAACCTTCCAGGTCAATGGATGTTTTTGATGTTTGAAAATGCATTGCTGCCATGCCTAATTCAGTTTTAGATACTGAGCAAGCTTCTGACTTTGGCAAGTTGATACCATCTTCATATTCCTTCGCTTCTGAATGCTGCACTCCAAACTTTGGAATCTTAAACTTGTATGTTTTAATATTACTTGTTTCTGCTCTGTCTTCTACTTGCACTTCCCACTCTGCAGACTTCTCCTTTTCAATACTTTTCACTTGAAATTTCATTTCGGGATCTACTCTAGCAATTTTAACATCCGCTTTCACTTCTGGAACTTCTACCTTAACATCTTCCAGCTTAGCTGTAACATAAATACCATCTGATGTTGTAGACCGTTCAAACTTAGACCTTTTTAATTTGCTTCCTTCGCTATCTTTTCCTATCATTTTCATCTCACCCTCTATCTTTCCTTTTTTGATTACTGCCTCTTGATTTTTAATATCTATCGCTTCCTTGGGAAGACTAATGTCTGTTTTCGCCTGTGTTGCATCCAGAGTAATCTCAGCTGATAATGGTTTGCATCCTAATTCTGAAGTCTCTGACTTAGTGGAACTTTCTCCCTTTGGGACTGCTATATCCTGTGATTTGACTTTAGGCTCTTGAACAGTCAGACTACCCTGAGGTGTAGGAAACCTATTTGTTAAACTGTTGTCTGTGTCAGTTTCTGAAGCACTTAGGTATGATTTCGACAATTCTGCTGTATGCATGTTTTGTCCTTCAGCCCCACGCTTAACTACATCAGCGTAAGTTTCAGTTTTTGGAATATTCACTCTACTGTCTGTTCTTTCCACAGATAATGTAAGATCTCCTTCCATCTTTGGCAAGCTAACATCAGAACACTTCAAAGAATCTCCTAATTTTGGAATTCCTTCTTTTCCTGTAGTAATTTCAGCAACTGCATGTGGAAATGACAAGGTACTTTCAGGAATGCTGGTTTCAGTTTGTATTTTGGCAGAGGGAATGCCTGCCTGAGTTTTTTCCGTGCTTCTTTCAGTACCAGCATCACTTTTCTTTTCCTTTAAGGATGTCCGGGCAAATGCAGGTATTCTGAATTTTGGCATTTTAAACCATCCCTGATGTTCTTCAGTGTGAACTTCTTCAGATTTTATTCCGTGCTCTTCTTTCAATTTGATTTCTTTCTCTTCAAGGCTCTCAATAGCTCCCTCTGTGATTGGTTTAGACACAGACTGGGGACTTAAGTCTACTTTCGGAGCTTCAATGCCAGCTGTCAGAACTTGGGGTGGTTTTACCTCAGAAGCTCCAGGATCTGACATATCAAATGTAAGTTCTGATACTGGAACTCCCACAGCAATGTCAGCAATTTCCTTTCCCATTTTTATTTGGGGCAGCTCAGCTTCTATTTTTGGAGAGCTGATCTCTGTCTCTGGGCCTTTCCCTTTTGTTAAGGAGATTCCAAACTTTGGCTTTTGGAATTTGGGCATCTTAATCTTTCCTTCAGGTCCTTCCAACTTCATCTTTCTTTCATCCTCAGCTGATGATCTTTCTGTTACTATTTCCGGGCTCCTCAGTTCAGTTGAAGCTTCTCCTTTGGGGAACTTAATACCTGTTTTTTGAACAGTATCCTCTTCAGTAGAACTTGATTTTAGGACAACCTGTTGGGAACTCCCCTCTGAGGGACGCAGAGCAGCATCAGTCTTTGCTGGGCTGACTCCTATGTCAGTTTGGGAGACTCCAGTTTCTGTTTTGGAAAACTCCGCTGTAGAGATCTTGACAGCAGCCAGTTTTACACTTATTTGTGCCCCTTCTTCTGCCCTTTCGGAATGACTTCTTTCTATATCAGGTATCTGTATTGAATCATCATCTTGCTTTTCTTTTTTGGGAATAGTAGCATCAACTTCAGCTTTTGGTGAATGTGTCTGAGCTTTGGGAACCTTGATCTTGGAGAGTGAAATTTTAGGCATGACAAATTGAGGCTTTTTAATTGGACTTTTTTGTTCAACTTTCCCTGCAGATAATTCCAGATCAAGGGCTGGCCCAGTACCTTGGTCATCAGTCACAGTTCCACGCACTTCTGTGTCTATTTTGCCTGGTGTCACAGCAAGTTTATGATCTTCCAAGTTTGCTCCAGAATCTGGTTTACCACTTGCTTCCTTCTTTGGGGACCAATTGAAGGATGGCAGTTTGAATTTTGGCATTTTGAAATGTCCTTCTTTCTCTTCTCCATCTCCATCTTGTTTTATTTCCCCTTTGAATTTTAGTGTTCCATCTGAATCCTGAATATCACTGTCTAGTTTTGGAATAGAGACATCAGCTGATGCAAGGCAAGCATCAGGCTCTGATGCCATATGGTCAGCTTTGGTCATTTTGACTTTAGAGCTGTAAGTTTCTGTTCCTGTACCACAATCCACCTCCAACTTTGGTGCTTCAACAGCAATGTCAGCTATTTCTACTGTTGCTTTTAGTTGAGGAATGTTGACTTGTGATTTGGATTGGCTGGCCTCCTTTTCTGACCCTTTTCCTTTAGAATGTGTAATTCCAAACTTTGGCATTTGGAATTTAGACATTTTTGTTTTCCCTTCAGGACCTTCAATTTTTATGTCTACATCACCCGTAGCAATTTCACTTGACGTTCTTTCAACACTGGTGTCAGGACTCTTCATCTCAATGGAGCCTTCAGTTACCATCTTGATATCTGAGATTGAGAGGCTGGCATTAGCAGCGGCTAATTTCAATGTCGGGTCATCTTCACATGTAGAAAGTATGACCTCACCTGTAGGCATGCTAGTATTGATCCCTGTCTCTTTCTGTACTGAAAGACCTTCTTTTTCTTTTGTGGGACCACAAACGTCAGTTTCAAGTATGGGCTGAGAGACTTGGACTTTTTGACCCTTCATTTTAGGGAATGAGATCTTTGGCATAATAAATTGGGACTTCTTGTTTCTGCTCTTTTCACCATCTTTTTCTGCTGATGCATCAAATTCAACATGAAGGGAATCATTCTCAGAGGTAGGAAATGTTAAATCAGATTCTGTGTCTCCAGATAAAGAAGGTAAAGTTGGTTCTTCTATATGTTTCTCAGCTTCAGAAGAAGAAGGAATAACTTCTTTCTTTGGTGACCAACTAAATGAAGGCAGTTTGAACTTTGATGTCTTAAATTTGTTTTCTTTTTCCTCGGTGTCCTTCTCTCCTGAAATTACTTCGTGTTCTGCCTTGCAATCTAAATCTGGGCCATGGATTTCTGCTTCTAATGTAGGCATAGGAACTTCCTTTGATGGGAGACTGATGTCCAAATTTGCTGCATCAAGAATTACTTCAGATGAAAGCTTATGCCTCTTTACATGTAATTCAGCATCAGTGGTCTGAGTAGATATTTCAATATCAGCATCAGCCACATCAGATGTTAACCCCTCCTTGGAAATTTCATATTCCACTTTAGGACCAATGTAACTTTCTGATGCTTTGCCCTTAGACCAAGAAATTCCAAATTTGGGTTTTCGGAATTTAGGAATTTTAACGGTAAATTCTGTGTCACCAACAGATGTTTCAGCAGCTGATATTTTCCCTCCTGGCTTCAGACTTTCTTCTTCAAAAGAACCATCTTCATTTACAATTACAAAATCTGTTGCTGAAATATTCTCATCAGCAAGAGATTTTTGTAATTCAGACTCTGTAAGATTTACTTCATATTTAGTAAGAGTAATATCACCTTTTAGTAATAGGGAGTCCTGATCAGTTTTAGAAGAACCAATATCAACTTTAGAGAAACCCAAACTAGGAATTCTAAATTTAGTGCTTTTAGAGCCACTATCTCCACTAGTATCAGGATGGTCCTTAGCTGCTACACTACCTGAAAGAACAACAGGGGTTTCTTCTCTTATTGAGCAAGAAAGAGTTTCTGATAAGGAAGCTTCAAATCCAGATTTGCTCTGTGCTTGATGTTTTGAACTTTTAGAAAGAGAAATCTTAGGCATTCTAAACAATGAACTTTTAGCTTTACCCATTTCATCTTCTTTCCCAGAAGAAGAATCTATGATGACTTCACAATCAGGAGACTGGATTTTGGCAGAGGGCAGGGTGACGTCCACTTCGGTGGTCACCGAGGGCAGCGTCACCTGAGGCTC
>VZTM01039919.1:0-15811 GCA_013400555.1 Jacana jacana
ACCCCCAGGTCTCTCAGCTGCTCCTTTTAAGACTTCTGCTCTATACCTTGTGTTTCTGTATGTTACTGGATCAGATAGTAAATTAAGAAGAAGAAGAAATCCCAATAGAAATTTGTTGAAATGTAACCGTAATTTAGTATCATAGAATCATAGAATCATTTAGGTTGGAAGAGACCCCTGGGATCATCAAGTCCAACCATCATCCCTACTCTACAAGTTCTCCCCTACACCAGATCCCTCAACACCACATTTAATCTACTCTTAAACACAGTCAGGGATGGTGACTCCAAATAGTTCTCTGAAAAAATGTTACAAACTGCAAAAATAATTTAGTGTTACATGAAAGGTGTAAAATTAAGAAGTTATTTCTCCTGCCTTGTTAAAATAGTAGAACTAAAGAAGAAACAAAAATAATGGAATAGAACAATAATTCCATTTTGTGTGAGGTAGTCATCTAAACTTATCCAATCAAAGATACATAGGAAGTATGTGATGTACACTGTAATCAAAGCATTTCTACCACAGAATTTGGAGTTTGCGGAATGTAGCACCTCACTTGTGGGATATGGAGTTTGGGGGAAAAAGTGCAGAAAACTGGCAAATTAGTTTAGACAGAACAATTTATTTTCAGATTTTATCTACTGGTAGTGTTACCTGAAAGGAACAATGTATTCATGGCTTTGTGGTGGTAGTACAGTTACAGCAGCTGAAGATACAGTCAGAGTTTTGTTAATCACTATGATAAATGATTGTTAGAAATGGCAATGGAAAATGCTGAAAAGCAGTAGAGTAACAAGCGCATGAAGCCGTCATTTTTTGTCATTTGATGTGTGATGTTACTTATCCTTCTGTCATGACATGCAGGAAAAATTAGCACCTGCCAGATTACGGGAAATCAATACCATGAGCAGTTACAAGGAGCTATTGTGTTAAGGATTTTTGAAAAGTAGCCTCATCATTTCTTTTTAATCAAAGTCAGTCTAAACTTCTATATATGCTCATTTAATCTGTTAGTGGAATCCTCTGAGAAGGATACAGGTGATTTAGAAATTGTTAAGTTTATCTAAAGGTAACTATTCCATAAGCTGCAGGATTTTGAAAAAAAAAATAGATTTTAAGAGAAATACATCGTATTGATCAGTAGATAGTGTTAGGAATCATGTTCAGTTTTGGTGATTTTCATAGACACTGTCCTATAGCACTACAGGGAGACAAAATATTTGTTTATTTACTGATTTGTTACAGAAATCTAAGGGGTATGCTGATGACTCCTGTCATCTTTGCTATAACAGAGCCTGTTTAGTACCAGGAAATCTGCATTGATGAAATGACATATTTTAGGACCAGAGTCTGCTTTTATTATGACTCATTCAGGAAATCCAAATGCTTATGCTGTTATTGTAAAGAGAAACAGTTAAAGGCCAGAAGCACTGCTGAATAGTTCAAATACTTAATTTGTTATAGACAATCAGTACTTGAAAGAAGAAAAACTACAGCAGCAGTTGGAAATGTGGGAATACTCCATGTTTCCACAAGAATATGAAGTTGCTTTTATATAGAGCAGATCTCTTGGCAGAAATAGGGAGGTGATAAGAGTGAGGCAATGATTCAAATATTTGGGATAATACGTATATAATCCTAGCCACACGATCACTAAGTGGAATCCAGAGCCTTGCATTTTGTACCTATGCTTCTGTGGTGCAGGAGACAAAATTTGGGTAATGATGCATTAGCATATCTTATTTCTCTTTTCAAAACTAATATTGTAGAAGCAGAAAACTTCCAGAAAAAAAGGAATAGATCTTTTTTGAAAGGAACACCCTAGTTTACCTGCACGCTTCATGTGAGCACAAAGACAAATGTGAGATTATATGAGAGAATTTTATGAAGTAATGAGTGACATGACAAAAAATTGCATCTTTCCTGGGACAAGAACCAGGAAACATTAGCTGAGATGCTTTTGTGGCAGGTTCAGAAAACACAAAAAGGTGCCAGCTGGGTGGTTAAGACTAAGGAACACTTTGCTGCAGGGAGCTGCATGTAAAAGGTAGAATAGTTCAAAAACTGTACAAAACTTGAATAAAAATGCAATGAAAGATATCCAGTGTAAAGTCAATATCTTTAACTATAGACCTTGAGGTGCAATAGTTTAAGAATTTGGAAGAAATTCATATGGTGCTTCATTCTCATTGACACCTCCTGCCCTTCAGCATTTGCTGTTGTTTAATCTCCGAGACAGAATGCTGGCCTTGATGTCCCCGTGTGTTTGTTCATAGGAAAGCTACAGAGTGAGAAAAGTTGAAATACACCCAACTTCATTGAGCTGATGCCAAAATTAAGACTTTGAATGTGTATTTCAGCACCTCAGACCACTGAGAATTCTCTCCTGCAGATTTGTTTTGAGGTTTGGTTTGTTGGGATTTTTTTCTTCTAAAAATGAGCACAGGATGATCAAGCTAGGCATGGAGACGGAGGTGCCCTTTTCCTTTTCTGCGGAAGTTGTGCCACTGGGCGTAATGGGATATAAAAAGAAATAAAATAAACAGCTAGTTAGGGAGCTTAGCAGAGAGGAGCGAGTCCTGGGTCAGTTGACCAGCTGGCAAACAGAAAATACCTATGGCTGTATTTTCTGGAAGTACAGGAAGAAAGATAAGATGCAGGGGATGTGGTTTAATTAGACCATAAACTTTAACTTATCTGGGAACTATCATCAATAGCTCATACAATTCAGGTCACCATTCCTTCCCTAATTGCTTCCACCTGATAGAGCCCTCCCTGACATCCACAGCTGGACACCAGCTTGTTGCTGGGACAACTCCTTTCCCCAGAGAGCTTAGCAACTGAGAGGGTTTGCAATGCCGGACAGCAGGTATACCTTTCCAGGGGGTGTGACTTGCATTTACTTACGATTCTCTTGTGAAGCCAGCAGTGTAAAAGGTGGTGGCTTGTTTAGTTTGAACAAACCTCATTATCTGTATTTTGCCTTGAAAGAATGGGCAACTAATGTGGTTCTCGGAAGAGACATGGGTTTCCTTCAAAGCCCTTTGAAAAAAATTGCTCTGGAGCTGGTGACTGAACAGCTGATGTGGGTAAGGGTCAAAGAGTAGGCTGGGGGAAACTGAAGTTTTCTCCCTGGGTGACCAGGGTGCTGTGGCCTGGCCTGGCCTCCATGAGACCAGCAACCTCATCTTCTTCTGCTGTGTCCAGATGGCAGTCAAGTAACTGGAGTCAACGGATAAGGACAACTCTGATGCAGTTCAGTTGTACCTATAATAGCCCTTTGGTCATGTGTGACTGGAGGAGATTCTATCCCACTTGGAAAAATTCTTGTAGCATTCAGAAATTAGTTCAAAAGCCATATGGAAATAAAACATAATAATTTCAGACGCTGAAATAGTAATTCAAAATACAGCAGTTTCCTAAGCAAACAAGTTGTTAGAAAGATTGTTACAGGTTGTTAGAAAGATTCCTTGCTCTCTTACCTTCACAACAACTACTTGATTCATATATAGAAACTTTTCATCCATGAAATTGACTCAATTATACAAATACAATAACGATTAAACATCCTTATGTAAAAAAAACCAGTACCTTATGTATTACAGAATACATACAGTATATGCTATCAGCAATATTTCTGTGTCCTTTCCTAATATGTATAGAAAAAAAACGAGATAAAAACTGCCTCCAAAAAGCCATGCTACCTATATCTATTTACACTTTTTTGAATAGCAAAACCATATCCTCTGAAATACCGTTCAACTAATTTGTAAAAAAAAATATTTAATGAGAATGCAGACTATTAACCACATCACCCAGTGATGGTGGCATCGGCCAATGAACATTTAGTTGAAAGTTTGTGATGCTGATTTTTTTTATTAAAAATGACGTAGTGAGTTGGATTAATATAATACTCAAATTTTCATTTTGTGAGTGCAACACAGTTGCATTTTAACAGTTAGGGAAAAAAAAGCATTTTGTGATGACTGGTGCAATCAGACAATACAATGTCAACATAGTACATATTTCTACTCGTTGTTTATTCCATCTGTATCTATATACCTGTTACATAGTTCAGGAAACACTGGAAAATTTAGATATTTTTTTTCTTTTTCTATTTTAATGAAGTATTACCTTGTATATTTATTGATTTTTATTAATAGTACATATCCTAGGTCTTAACAGAAGTCCTCTTCTAACTTTGGGCACAATTTATTTCATAGTTACTCTTAAGTTTTTGTATTGATAACTTCCGTCATTCATAGTGTTTTATCAAAGGTGTGTTTTCAAATCATCCATAATAACTTTGCTTGAACACTAGATGGCAGCAAATATTTAGAAGTTGCTTTTTCTCTTTGTCTCTGGGTATTATTCAGTGACTATTCATTGAAGTTAGGGAAGAAAGGAAGGAGAGGGCAGGATTAGACTTCAGTATGGTATCTGAAATCCAATTCTATTTTGGAATTACTTTTTTTTCCCCTTAATTTTACTTTTAACTTATGAAAATAATTAATTTGTAAGTAATATAATCAGATATTCCTACAAATGAGGCAAAAAATGTTGGTGGGCTTTTTTTTGTTTTTTCTAATTGTCAGATTTCACTGGGCTCAATAATGAGAATTTTGAGGTTTTATGATTGTGAAAGTGTTGGTTTGGGGAAAAATGTTACTATTGGACTGTGTTACGTTATTTCAAGTTCAGTACTGAAAGATATTTGAATCATGGAGAGAAACCAAATGCTGAAATTAACCTGGGTAGCAAATTGAGTATTAAATAACCTGTGGGCTGTATTAGATGTTTTCCCTGTGTCTATGTGTCTATGTCTGGATGTTTTTGTAGCTATATCAGTGCATTTTATAGCTAGATACTTCACAACACAACACAGTGGGGTTTTCCCCAACCTCCTTATGCTATTGAACAAGAAAATATGACTTTAAAAATGTGTGAGACAAAGGTTGGGGTTACTCCATGCTACTGGTCATTGATATTAGGGCAGAATTCACTTGCATTATTATTTTTTACTAGATATTATGTTATTTCAAAAATAGTATCTGTATTATTCTTAAGATTTTGATGCTTAGATCTGAACACACATATGAAATCACTTACATCCATATAGGGTTTTTTAATTTTTGCCAGGTTGTGTAATGTTTATATGATATTCAAACACCAATAAAACAACAATAACTTTAAAAAGTGTAGTAATGGATCACAAAAATGCAGTAAGAGGTTCTTGTGCTTGTTTTAAACAACTAGCAACAACCAAAAATATTTGTTCACGGGACATGCAGGAAATACTAAGTTCTTCTGGTAAAGCCAGGTTAACTGGAATAAGCAGTAAAATGCCTCTCATTAATGTATTCAATACAAAATAGAGCTGGAGTTGTCAAGTAAAAATGTGTCTGGCAAATAATTTGGTGATAAAACTACTGAATTAGTAAAAAAGGTGCCCTAGCAAAAAAAACTTTTGGTATACCTGATTTGGCCTTGAAAAATAAATAAATGTATGGATATAGATGTACATATTACCTGTTCCCTTTTGTTATGTTTCAGTATAACAAAAATGTACCAGGTAACCTCTATGTTTGACAGATACAAAAGGAGAAAACTGTTTAAAAAGTGTGTAAACTGTTTACCAAATATGAGGGCAAAGCTGAAGAAAATCCTAAAGATGGTCGGTGTCATTTGGCTTAGGACTTGAGCCAGAAATCACTTTTGCATTGGTATAAAAAATTAATCTTTAAGTGTCAATTATTTTTTAAAGGTACTCTTATGCAAATAATCCTGAGCATATTCACTAAAGAATACTGTTGCTTTGTTTGTCTTTTTTTATAAAAAACTCTCTCTGTATCAACTTGTAAGTGCTGTAGGAAAGATCATGTGTATCCATAATTTTATGTTACAGAATGTACCATGTTATTAGGTGTTCATAAGATGAAAATGTATAAATGGTTCAAGTTATTGTCCTATGATTATTTTAAAATAATTTAAGTTGGAAACATACTGACAATTTCTTTAGTGCTAATGATCCGAATTCTATATGTTTTCAGCCAAATACTTATGTGCAGCTGTAACATGTACATTTAATTTTGTCTCTTTTTCTACTCCCAGATTGCTCTTGGAACAGTAACTAATGTGGAAGAAGCAGTAAAGTGGATAAGTTACACTTATCTTTATGTACGGATGAGAGCAAATCCATTAGTATATGGCATCAGTCACAAAGCTTATCAGGTACAAAATGCATTTAAAAAAATCTGTAACCTGTTCTGGGTCTCTAATCCTTCCCTGATGTGAGGATAAATATTTGCTATTTCTACTTGCCTGACATCAGCAATTCTTTTAAAGTGACTCGGAAAAGGAAGATAATTTCTGTAGCAGAGTATTTTTAACACTAAATTAAGAGACCCCTCCTGTTCACATAAAAATACATTTTAACTGCCCAAGTTATGCTCCTAAGGACAACATTCATTCTTACCAGAGAGTTACTGTACTGTACTGCCTATTGTCAGTGTTTCTGTATTGTAGGCTCCATATAAATGATAAAATAAAGCATATGTGGTTGCTGGCTTTCCCCCCACCCTGTCAGCTTTTGGTTTAGAATATTTCATCCCATGGTAGCTTATAAAATGACATTTTTAACCAGATAGTTGTTTTTTCCTTCTTGTGATGTAGTAATTATAAGGGATTTTTTTATTCCTTTATTTTGAATTTTTTGCTGCTTACTTAGAAGTGTTCCATGCAGTGATATGAATCAGAGCACGGTCACATAAGGTTTTCTTCAAGTTTAATTCATTATCTGTAAGTTTTAAGAAGTTGTGTAGTTTACAGATTATCTAAATATTGTCCCATTTTTCTGTACAGCTGTTTATAAGCTATGTTAACATAGTTCAGACATGTGGGATTAAACCAAATGCAGGTGAAACTCTCACAAGTGTATGGTAACAGCAGTTTTTCACATGTCTTGAATCTGCTTTGTGACTTCATAATTTGTCGTGATGTTGTGAGCAGCAGTTGTTTCACTCATTGTACCACATAGAGATAAGTGGCAGGAGATATGATTTTGTGTCTGAGAGTGGAAGCTGCAGTGGAGGTAGGTAGACTATTGCTTAAGTAAACTTCTGCAGATACCTCAGACCTCTGGCCATTTCAAGTCTGTTTTCTAAAAAAACCCATACAGTACATTACTATACATTAATATACCTGTATAACACAAATCACAAAGTAAATGAAGAGCAAAAATTGCTTTGCTAGTTAGAAGAATGTTGTCCCATTCCTATAAATTCCTTCCTTTTTTTAAATTTTTATTAGGTATTTTCAACCGGTGTTATTTTTAACCAGTTTAGTTTTAGACTAAAAGAAATGCAACCATGCTGCTGATAAGTGGTGAAAAAAAAGTTAGAAAACACTAACAAATATTTTTTGTAAATTTACAAAAATAACAAACAAAGGTTGCTCACCCTCCCCTTGCTTTTGTGTTGTTATTCATCTGCTGAGAAAGTGGAGATTGCCAGCACTTGTCTTTTCCTGCCACTAATCTCCTTTCTACCCCCTTTGATTTGATAGATATTCCTGGGTTTGTGTTAAGGCAGTAACAAATTATATCAATTTGAAGTGTTATCCATTCATGTAGGAGCAAAACCAATGGCATTCCCCTTATTTTTTAGATAAACCATTTTTAAACTTCTAAGCTAATGTGTTATAGACAGTATATGGATGGTATAGTGCCAGGTGCCAGCATAACCACAGATTTTCTCACTTACACCATTCTATTCCTTCTGTTCTGCTTATAGCTATCCAATTTTTGTAACTGGTACCTTATTGCTTCTTAGTAATGTTGCGGCACGCCAATTCCTATCTTTGTTTTGGCTGACAGCCAATGTTACCCATTCAGAATTCATATATCTGCATAACCATCCTGGATCACATTCTTCCCAGCTGTTTGGTGTGGCTGAGAAGATGCAAACTCCTCCTTTCACTTTTCACAGGCACTTGCCGCATCCAGTAATTACTTTAGGGCACAAAAGGTGACTGTCCACACAAAAGGGGTGTGCTGTAGGGACCAAGGAGACCAGGGCAAGCATGCACCTGCCATGCATCCACACATTCTGCGCCCCAGGTGTTGCCTTCAGGATATCTGTGTTCCCCACCTAGCCCGTTTCTGGACTACACCCAGCAGTAGGCTACTCCAGGCCCAATGCTTTGATTTGTGACTTCTGTTGGCCACAAAGGTCAATAATGCCTTTTACTGAGTTAGGAAAAAAAACAGAATTTACAATGACCAGCAAGAAGAAACACAGAGTGGAAGGGAAAAGTGGAGCAAATTTGAGTGCCATATTAGTGAAGCCTGTGATATGAATTTCAGGCACTGCCTGAGCATTTTAGTGTTCCAAAGGTGGCTGGTTTTTTGTAAGGTAACCCCTTGGTTTTCTTCTCTTTTTGGTTCCATTCTTTGGTGTTCCCACGGTTCAGCAAAGCTTTTTATCCCCATAAGCCTTATGTTTATGTTTAGAACATTTGTAAAAGTTCAAGGAGCTTGTCCCCAACACTTCTTTCCATTAGCTAGAGAAAACAATGTGACGAATAATGTACTTTATCGTGCATTCTTAACTTTCCATATATTCCAAACCTGCTCAGTTTCTTGCTGTGGCCATGCAAAAGCTCGTTTTTAAGAGTATGGCTTAAAGCTGTTTTCAGCTGGATCTTTTGCTCTGTGAGATTTCTGATTACACATGTTCAATGGGAAGGGTGCTAACCACAGAATCTCTAGACTGGAAAATATTCCAGTTGGTGGTCCAGTTTCAAGTTGGTGACCTTTCCTCTAAAGTTAAAACCTTTGAATTTGTGAAAAATGTTACAAATGTTACTGTTACAACTTCAGCCTTTTTTTTTATGTAAGGCTAAAGATTGACAGGTAGTTTGGGCTGCTAAAAGAGTAGAGATGCATTTTGATATTTTTATTTCACCTCCTCAACCCCCCCCACACACACTTTAATATTAAGAAATGTTAAACATCTGGCATCCTGATTTTTATTTTTCTTTTTTTTTGTCCACCTCTGCTCTGAAATCTGACCTCAGTGCGTGACTTAGTATTGAGAAAAGCGCTCTAGACCTTTGTCACCTTAGCTTTCAACTTGAAGCTAAGGCAAGTAAGGAGAAATAGCTTCAGAGTAACTGGCAAAGATGGGGAATATTAGGAACTAGTCTTGCAGCTGCTTTGTGGCAATGACTGTGTTTGCAGCTTCAGCAAACAGGAAGAGGTGAAGCACTTTAACACAAAGATGAAACTGAATCCTGGCCTGGGGAAAACTGGAGCAAACCAAGGCACAGCAATCCTTAAAACCTGTTTCTTTTCACAGCTTTGCTCATACATCTCTTGTGCAGAATTACCAAGGGGGCGGGTATGACTTACTCTGTAGAAAACCTGAACTATACAATAATGAAATAAGAATGCTGCCTGCAGACTAGAACAGAGCTTCAGACTTTTCAAATTCGATGACTAATCATTGCTTCTGTAATTAGAGCCATATCTCTGGTGCACATATACCGGAGTGTTATCATGCCTATGAATCCCTTTTCAGCCATCTCTCTCAGTCTGAGTATCCAGGATGCATGATAAGGAACACACAATTATACAGCAGTCCCACTGAAATAGACATTTTGCCCAGCCTTGGACGAACCAATGAAATAATGTATATTATTGCTCAGACAGAACTTCCAAGTTTGATATGAATTGGTGTTGGGCATAGCAAGCTCCATGTGTGCTTTTAATATGTTTATATAGTATATCTATAACTCAGTAATTAGAATATCCCAGCTAACATACCCAAAGTTTTAGGGCACATTAGACTTTTTTTTGCTAGTAACCATTTCAGCCAACCAATTTGAAGTTTATTCTTTTTGGGATACAGTTAAAGCCATCCTCATGTCAGATACACAGGGAAGGTATATCTTCAGTCATTTTCATAAATAAATAAAGATACCATAAGATGGCATGGTTTTGAGAAATGATACAGTAATGATTATTCCATGAAGAATTTTATCATTACCATTTCTTTCAAAAAAATTCAGTGTAAATTTATTTCTTAATCATACTGCTATTTCATGACTGGTATTAGTCTACATTGTATTGATAGTCTGGAAGCATTGTAAATGAAATATTATTCTGATTATTTTGTCCTGCACAGGCAGGTTTTTGTCCATGATGTCAATGTAACTGCTATTAGTGAGATTTCAGGAAAATATTGACTTAATAACTGTACCTTCCTTTTATTTGATTTCTGGCTTTGTACGACTGGATTATCTCAATAAAATTATTTATTTAGCCCTTTCTTTTCTTTTATACAAATAAATGTGTGTCTAGATGGATCCAGCTCTAGAAAAGCACAGAGAACAACTGGTAATTGAAGTCGGCAGAAAACTGGACAAAGCCCGCATGATTCGCTTTGAAGAACGAACTGGCTTCTTTTCCTCAACAGATTTAGGCAGAACTGCCAGCCACTACTATATTAAATACAATACTATAGAGGTAAAATATGTTCTATTTCTGGGGTTTTTTTTCCTTCTTTTTGAACCTATACCTAAAATAGTTGTAAGATATTACAGAATATGTAGCTGATTTGTTCAATAGATTTTCAAATCATATTTACTGAAATGGGGAGAGAGAGAATAGAGAGGAAAACGAAAGAAACTAAGTGTAAAGGAATACCGAAAGATTAGACTTGGTGTGAAGTGATATTTCAAATTTCTGTAGTCTCTGCCACCTCTTAGGTGGATTATAAGAAACATTTTGATGTCAACATGATATCAGCAGTGTGTGCAGCCGTTGATATGTGATGGCACAGTCAAGTATAGACTCAGAACAGAAAAGTTTTTCTCCATGAAAATCCTATCAAGTTGCCAACCTTAAACAATTTTTGTCGCTATAATCAGATTGTGTTGTAAACATGTAAGGAAGATGCATTTGTACAAAGTTCTTAGTATTGGAAGCTTAATTTGCTGGACACATTCATCTCAAAACAATTGTTTTTGTAGGAGATAGTTGTTTTTCTTGAATAAAAGCTGAAGACTCAGCATTAATAATTTATATCTATTTACTGTCACTTTGTATAATTAGTATCACATATTTATTCACTCAAATATGTCCCAGACTGTTTTGAAATGGCCATAGATTGCATGGCTCTCTGATTTGGGATATTTAAGTATTTAAATCTCTATTTTAACTCTGAATTTAGCTATTTAAGTTTAGAGGGCCTGTTTTTCTGAAAGCATCAAGAAGTCATTCTGGAAAGTGGTCCTGTTTAAATTGCATCACTCTGGTCTTCCAATAACTTACATTTTAACCTTATAAGCCTTTAAAAATCTTGGTTAATGTTTCTTTCTTTTGTGCTCTATGTATATTTTTATTGTCAATGTTAAATTAATTCAATTTCTTTTAACAGACTTTCAATGAATTGTTTGATGCTCATAAAACAGAAGGTGATATTCTTGCTATAGTATCAAAAGCTGAAGAATTCGAACAGATAAAGGTAAAGTTGTGCCCTTCCATACAAAGAATATGGCTTAGAACCAGACACTTCTCTACTACTCCATAAATAGTGTCTAGAGATCCAAGTTTTGTTAAATATTAAGCACCATTATAAAATGATTTCTAGGTAGTCATAATTGCCAAGAACTATATATACTCATTCAAATTTATATGTTGTTCAGCTTGAACTATAGCCCACTTTTAATAACTGGTTATGGAGCTTTGAGAACTCCTTTTAAATGCTTTTAAGAACTCCTCTGCTCCTCAATTATTAACAGGTGAGGATAAGTGTCCATTGGAATGGTGTACCCAGGGATGAGATAGTTTTTCTGTTTGAAGTTTAAACCATTATTAGATGTCTCCCTGAACAATGTGCTTTATCAGAAATGAGGCAGGACTCGGTGAGGTTAACTCTGCGATATACTTCATGCAGGGAACGATATTAGATAGGAAGAATGATACATTTTTGATAAATTATTTTAAAATTTGAAATCTAGAAAGTCGTTGTAAAAGATATGGTTGTGCAGACTGGACGATCTGGACTATCATACTCAGTTCAATTCCAGCCTCCCCTTTTGCCTCCTGTGTGGGCAGGACACAAGACAATACATCGCAAGCCGGCATGAGCTTGTTTGCCCATGCTTCCATCTCAGAGAGGTGCGAGCCAGACTCCACAGGGTTTATTAGCTCGGGCTCATTGCCATTTTATCACAATTATACAACTTTCAGATCAGAGTTGGCTCTCATTCACCTGGCTCTGCGATCTGGCAGTGTGAATCCCTCACCATCTACATATTTACATATTTGCACACATTGTCTGAGTATTACCATCTCTTTATCTAATGGAGAAATTCTATTTTGCTGTAATCTCTTCTATTATAGAAGATAATAAGCAGCAAGGTTTCACAGTGATACATGCAACGTTTTCCAAGCTAGAAGGGGATTTTTATGATAGTCATATTACTTTGCTAGGTCTAAAGTTAGTGTAATTGAATATTTTAAAGGAAAGCATATGGAAAATATGATACGCTAGGTTTCTCTATTTGTAATGAGGTTAGCAGTGATGCTTCTTAACTAAAGCATAGCTTTTGGAGTTTGCTTCCTCAGATTTGTACAGTGTGGCATCCGTGCAACATCAGTTCCATTTTTTTGTGATTCATTTCCTGTGCAGCTCTGAATGTTAAAACTAGTAACTGATTTTCACCAGAGTAATTCAGGATTTACCCCTCTGTGTGACACAAACTGTGACTTTTGTTAATATGAATCACGTCTCCATAACGCCTTTTAAAATTCTGTATTTTGAGATAGGTAAGTCTGGATTTGACCTGTGCTGTGCTGTGCTATGCCAGAGCAGAAAAAAATTATCAAAAATGGTGTTGTAAGGAGAGCATAATATTCCCCTGACACTGGAGTCATCTGTGCTGGTTGTGTCCTTCATTCAGCCAGTGGCTGAATAGTTGTGGATTTTAACCCAATTGTCTTAGGGTCTTTTGTATGTCAGGTAGTCAGGTCCACATTAAAATTACTTTCAGCTGGTTCCCTGCAGGGACCAAACATTTACCCTCTTTAAATAAGTTTTACACTAACAGACTATCAGTAAATCAAAGAATATGTAGATTTATGCTGGTTTTGCCATGTGAGGGTCATCAGTTAGAATGTGAAATGTTATGCATTATTCAAACCACAGATATGAATATTTCTTTACTCATATTAAGACTTAATCTTATTAACAGTGAAAATTTTAATATCATGAATCATAGTACTTCACAGCTTTCAGTTAAAAATGTATTATGCCACATGCAAACTATGTAACTGTAATGAGTACATTTAATGTTAATTCAAGATTGCCCTAATCCAGATGGACAGAGGTTTTACTCTGGTCAAATAAAAAATGAAATCTCATCAGATGAAGGATGGTAGGGTCAGAAGATTCAATTTCTGTGGCATATCAAATTTTTGTGTGTCAATGGCAACCTTAATAGATGGTGATGAATAATAAAATGTAATTGTGTCACTGTTAAGATAGTTTCAATTATGGTCTATTAGCTACATTGTGGAAAATATGAATTTGCTGCTTTTTTCTTCTTTCCCCCCCGCCCTCTTAAAACTAGAAACTCCATTTAAATATAATGTAACTATGTTTTAAGGAAAATTTGATTTCAGTGTAAAAAATTTATCAAATTGATCCAACCTCTTCATAATGTATAATTGTATTTTAGGTGAGAGAAGAAGAAATAGAAGAGCTGGATACCTTACTGAATGATTTCTGTGAACTTCCTGCTCCAGGAGGTGTGGAAAACAATTATGGAAAAATAAATATCCTTCTTCAAACATATATTAGCAGAGGGGAGATGGACAGCTTCTCCCTTATTTCAGACTCTGCGTATGTTGCACAGGTAAAAATAGTATCTTTTACATATCTGTTGCTGTCTTCTGCTGTTTTCATTCTCCCAAGTGTTTACAATTATCTAAGTAGGCCTTCATCTGCAATATCTTATTGTACATTTTTATGCAAATTGATTTGAAAACCAGAGCCTTGTGTGTGTGCACATCTGTGGTATAATATTTAGTAGAAATATTTAGTAGAAAAGATTTGCAAAAGCCTACACTGGGAGACTATTGCATTTTTTGTTAATTATCAATGTCCTTTATGTTCTTTTTTCCCCTGTAGTCTTATCAAATATAGTAGTTTTAACTGTGACAGCACAGAAATCTTATTCTTACCTCACTGGGGTTTCTTCTAAATCTGAAAAACTATTTCAAGCTATTTCAATGTTTTATTCACTTTTATATTTTGTTCTGAAAACATAATTTGTGTGTTATTCACATACTTCGGTTGACACAAGAAAGATGTGCTATTACAATTCTATTGCTAGACATAATCATGCATATTTACGTATCAGTCTATATATTTGTTTGTTCAGCTTGATTTGACACCTGAATGGTCGATAGCTATAGGGCATGTTTAGTTATTACAGGATGCTATAAGAACGGCAAGTCTGTGACACAGAACTGCTTGTTTACAAAACTAAAGCCCATCTTGGAAATAAAGGAGTGTTGCTTGAAAGTTTAGAATTCTGGGTCCTGAAGAACTCAAAGTGGCAAAATGCTGTGGACAATTCTAGTTGGGCAACAATAATTAATGTGAAAAATAGATTATAAAGTTTTACCTTTTAGCCCATCCTATGTCTCTCTTTCCTATTTATTTTTAACAGTCAGCAACGTGTTGCATTGAATCATTTTTGTCTCATCCTTAGAAAATAATTTGAAAGAATTAATTGTAAAATTGCGTTTAGTCAGTGCTAAAGACGAGAGTCAAATATTTGAAAGCATACATAGTCTTCAGTAAGATTTTCATGCTAACATTACCTTCTTCAGAAGTGTTTACATTTCATAGCATGTATGGGTATAAATGAGAAAATTCTGAAATCATTACACAGATCATAAAAATTGTGGTACTTGCACATCAAGATCATTTTCAATGTGATTCTTTTAATCCTTGCTTTCAAGATAGTTGCTTTTATTTGTCTGTCTCAATTATAGCATTTTTAGTGAGGCAACGTGGTCTTCTCCTCAGATCTTCATAAATTGTACATGTGGAACCAGTGCTACAAATTGTGAATTTTTTTAATTGGCTGGCAACTATTGAGAGAAACATTCAGCATCTCTAAGTAAAAGAAATGTGCTTCTATAGTAACATATGCTTCCTATCACGACCAAATAATTTTCTATTTTTATTCCGTTGGCATTGCAGAGCCAGTAGAGAATGATTGAATTCCGTTCAATGAATCAAGAACGGAATTGCTAATCCAGGCATAGTACCGGTAGGCCAAAAAAACCCCAAACCTGCACACAAAGAAAACCCACCATGTCATAATACAGCTTGATAAGTCTATGAAAACAATATCATAACTTCCCTTTTCAGGATAAGACTGACGTCATTCAAGCTTGTGTTAATAATTGCTTTTCCGAGTCCAAGGCAGATCTATACATATAAGGGATACAATAGTCTCAGAAAATAGTAAAATGTTAAAATTAAAAAAGTCACTACTGTTAAACCTCTGAGAAAATATTGTGAAATTCAGTGTGAAATGGACTGCTATTATGGAAGCACAACTGATTTGAAAAATAAAAACTTGACTTTCCATATAGACTGAGTTTATGGGTATATATTATATGGAGAGAAAGAGGAAGATATTAAGTACGGTAAAAGAATTTGTTTCAGAAGTGATTGAAACACAATAAATTTAGAACTCACTAATGTTAGCATAACCCTGCTCAAACTTC
>VZTM01039926.1:1067-8567 GCA_013400555.1 Jacana jacana
TGCAAGCTAGCCTATAATTACAGGAAAGAAAGTGGCAGCTCTGGCATTTCATAACTATGTGTCCTCGAAAAGTGCTTTGTGAGTTTGTCACCAATGATAATTTAGATAGAGGCTCATTACTGAACATCACAACACTTTAAAAACCTTTCGCCTTCATACAGGAGAATAAAGGACTATTTTAATGGCAAGGTTCTTTTGTGTTCTACTGAAAAATTCAATCAAGACAAAACCTCATTGACTATTATTGTAGTCTACAGTCTCCGCTCTAATAAAAGCTGCATAGATAAATTGAATGGGTTTCTAAGACTTGAGCGTATCAATGCAAACATTCTGCACTTTTTTCCTTCTTTAAATATACAGTGATGGAGTATCACTAAAATGTAAACAAGTATAAAATCCTTTCTTCTCTAAGTGAGTTAATGCGAGATGATCATAAATGCCAAAGTATTTTTCATATTATTCCAATTACTTTTTTGCATTTTCTCAGCATTTATACATGCATCGATACATACATGTAAACATACACACACATATGGATGTACACATAAAATGCGCAGATTAGAAAAAGGATGGGTGTTGCACATCTAGTAGTTACTGCTGGGTCTGCACACTTAAATTTACTCTTACCTTTTGAGAAGTAAGGGTAATTATGTTAGTGTAAACTCTCCAGTATGAAAATTATTACCCTTATTACTTGCTGTTGTGAATATACTGGTTTTATTTTCCACCTGTAAAATGTGTCACGTTTCTTAAACAAACAAAAAAATAAATAGTTCAATTAAAAACATTAAAGGACATTATTGGCAATTATGTTTAAGCTGTAAAATATTTTTTTTAAATGTTTTCAAAGAATGTTTGTTTTAATTTTATAACATAAACCAACCATGTTTTAGCAACAGCTGCTCTCCTTTTTAAAGTGTGCGGCTGAATTTTAGTGCTCATTAAAGGGAGGCTTATAATAGCTCTGGCTGGAACTGAGCATAGTGCAGACAGGTTCTGTGTATATTCCTCCACGTAACTCTGCCAGTGCACCTCATCCTGACCTGTAGCACTTTGCTATTTTAGTCCTGGGCTGCTTTTGAGAGAGACTGACAAGAGTGCCAAGTTATATAGAGGTTAATTGATATGGGTAAATGTCCACTAGAATTTCTGTTGAAACTATCTCTCTTCTTTCCTCTAATGGTGTATTATCTTTTGCTTTGCAGAATCCAAATCTGCTTGCAACAAAAAAAAAAAAGTACATTTTGACCCACTTCAATATTTATTCCAGGGTGTTCCTAGAATATATCATCCCCTATCTACCGCTTTTAGAATGTGCTCTACTGTTTATATTGTTATCAACAGTAAGTTCACTCCAGTCTGCTTTACGATGCTATATGTAGTTCATAATTCGCTTCCTGACTTCCGAATATGTTGCAAAAGTAATCAGGAGAAAATCCCGTTTCTTTCAACAACTGAATAAACAGCAAAATAATGAAATAAGATGCACGTGCATTCCACAGTCTACTGTACACTTTCAAACCATCAGCTCAGCTCTTCAGGAATACTTTCCAGTCTTCTAAGACATTTTATCCCCTTAAAAAAAATGAAAATAAATTTTTAAAAAATCTGGTTTTTCTCAATTATAAATCAAGTTAACATGGGATTAGTAAAGGATGCAGACAAGATAAAAGATTAGAAATACGCTGATGAAGTATGAAAATTGACCAGCACAACTTGTAGATAACTTAAAAGGCATGACAAGAAACAAAAAAATCCCCTTTGGAATGGTTCCCAGCCTTCTGGAGGAAAGAATGTATGTCTGTCTCAGCAGATTGCAGCATATTGGACCCTAAAACTGCAGCGACTTTATACAGAGAAAAGTTGTTTTAGAGGATTTTAAAAATGCATTAGACCTAGTTTTTCTTTCACTACATTGCCTGAACATGCATGATAAATAAAGCAAGCCTACTTCACAGGCAAAAAAAAAAAAAAATAAAAATCAGAAAATATAATTCTTAAAACAATTTTTTTAAACTCTTAATGTTTCCATAAACCAGCTTTTCTCCAAATGCACAGGCACAGCACAAGTAACCACATGATGTGAGTGTGACATAAGAGATGTGTATATCTCATGAGTTTCCAAAGATTACTGTGTTAACTTTCAAGAAACATGCAACAGTCTCCCAAGTTACCGTGTAATCATATTGAAATTACATTACACCGGACTTTCTTCTCCACACTGCATACCACCATTACATTTAAAGCTCCTCAGGGCAAGGACTGTGTCTGTGTCTATTTTGTAAGGTATGGTATTGTAACGTAGGGTGTTGTAATAACTAATAAATAATCATGAGTGGGCAGTAACCTCAAACTCAGGCCAGGAGATCTTTTGTACTTATGCCATTGCTTACTGTCTTGTGTTCTACATGTACACACATGTGTATACATAGGGGAGTATACATGCTTGTGGAAACACAGTAGTGTACGTTGGTGATAGTGGTGATGACACAGGGGTAAAATCTCCAGTCAATTCTCTGTCAACTTTGTACCCAAGTAACTGAAAACATCAAACCATTACATTAACAGACCACACACAATCATGCATGTGCAATTGAGGAGTAAAATTCTTTTGAATCAAAATTTCAGAAAACAAGTGAATGGTACATTCAGAGCAATTACCCAGTTTTTTAATTGATTGTGCATTTTGTATCATGAGCGAATGAAGTCAGTTTTCCTTTGAAAATAAATCATAGGTTTTAGGACTCAGCTAAAGGAAATGCAATGTCCTTTGTGAGGCTTGAACTTAGCATAAACTACCAAGCAAATTACATGAATACTTTTTTTTTTTTTATATTAAAAGAATCAACAACATTTTTCATAATTACTTACATCTCTTCCCCAGCCATGCCTCTTGCAAGGATATCAGAACCTGTTTAATTTTGCTTACCTGCAAACTCTATCACTGGGTCCTAAAACTGTGAAGTCATGATTTAAATAGAGACAAAAGTGAGATGCAGTCCCCTCTTTCTTTCCACTCTTTCTGATGAACATATTTTTCCCATAGATTACCAAATAACTACATAATTCTGATCAGGTCTGCTGAAAGAGACAAGGAGAAGATACCTCTGTGGTATAGATAACTTAGTTCCTCTACCTGTGTGACCATCTGTGACCATTATCCCTGAAAAGCTTACCCCTCGGTTCCTGCAGTGGAAATAGCCAGTAAATCCACATTCAAAGGCAAAACTCCTTTGCTCCCATTTTTTCTTTAGCCTGTTCCTTGAGTTTTCTTCTCAGTGGAGCAACAGAACTACTATTAAAGCTCCGGTAAGGGACTTCATTGATCCTGGAAAAGAGAAAGAATATACTGAAACCACTGTCCTTCAAAAAACAGTATTAAATGACCTTTATAAAGTTGTACTCAATTGAAACATACAAGGGACATGCACTTGGGTCTGGACTGTACTTCAGTTACAGACAGCCATTCACCAAGGTCCGCTCTGCCCATTGCAGAGTGTGGTTTGGTTTTGCTTGTCTGGCATGTGTAGCCTGAATCCCTCCCAGGAGGCTTGCTGTGCATGTGAGGTGTGTAGACGTTCTTTCTCCTGCCTTTGACTTGCATGCTTTTCCTCACACTGGGGAACCTGACCGCTGCCTTCATTGTCAGAGACTACTTCTGGAAGCCATGGTGAAAACCAGCCATGTTCCCCTACAGCTCTGTTTTGGGGAAGAGGGAATGAATATTCTGTGATTGGTTTTGCTTAACAGTTAAAGCAGAGCAGATAGAGAAATTTTAAAGTCTATATTAATTCACAGTAGTTCAATTACGTCTTTTGAAGAATCATTTGTAAGGTGATTCTCTGTTCATCTGCACCAGCAACAGGGAGTGGAAATCAGTTCAGTCACTCTACCAAATCTTGATAACTAGTTGCATTGGCCTTTAGATGGCATGTCTGACCTGGGAGATAGGAACCAGGTATCTGGCACTCAACACAGGGAGCTTATAGAACTAAATCAAGTAACCAGTTTTGTTATTTTGTATTGTATCTAAGGCATACTCCGAATAGGTCTTTTTGCATAACTCCTATTGAAACTAATGGAAGCCATATGCACAGGAGAGAAAAATGGATTCATAAAGATATTTTCATCATCTTAGTACTGTCTAACTAGTGTTCTCTTTCTTCTCTAGGCACCTTAACAATGAACATGCATTGGATGACAGAAGCACTGCTCAGTGTCGGGTGCAAATGCAAGTGGTTCAGCAGTTAGAAATACAGGTTTGTTATATGGATGTAGTATCCTATTTCTTATTTACTATTAACCAAAACTAAATTGAAAACACTTGCTTTAGTGACTCAAGTTTAAAGCCATATGTTTCTTGCATGAAAAGTGTTGATATTCACGAACAAGTGGAGTTTTTTACTTAAAGATTTTTCACATTATAAATTATGCAATAATTATCTAACATCAGCATTGTCTACAGAATTTTGCTTGAACTAAGACCCTAATGCCATTCATCACAAATGAAAAATGCAGTCCCTGGAGCAGAGACTGGATCCAAGCCATTCTTCATTTCTTTAAATTCTGGGTCAGGACCCCTTTCCCTCTTCCCCCTCTGACTCAGTGCTTGTCTATGCTGTACTGCAGGACAAAGATGTAGCAGAGCCTATCTCCACCTGAAATTACTCCCAGCCTGATGGTGAGCATTTTTCTGCGAGCAGAAGTCAGACCTTCTCATTGAGGTCCCCAGGGAGTCCCACAGCTGGGAGCACAGCACTCAGGAACCCTGTTCAGACTGTAACCATTAGAGGTCACTGCATGTATGTGAATGCTCCCTCTAGCCTACAGAAGTGCCAAGTACCCCTGGGGTCTCCCAGTATTGAGACTACACTTACCAGGTTACCGAGGCTGAGCACAAACCTTGGTAGCTCAGAAAGACCGTGTGGGACACTTACACCATGCAATCCTGTCCAGGACTCATAGGAGGGCATTTCTCAGGGGTCCTGTCTCCTCTTAAGAAGGATGCAGTGAGGGACTGGGATAATTTTAGTCCATTTCTTGCCATGTGCAGAGAAAGAAGGATAAACACCATTCAGCTTTCTCACCTTTTAGCATATTGTCTCGCTGTTCTCATGCACTTAAGAGTACTTGTTCTTCTTTCAGCCCAGGCAAACCATTCGGGTCTTTTTGATTTCAATACTGGAAACCCAAAGCGATGAAAGGAGGGTACAATAATGTCATTTAGTGTCATTCCTCTTGAAATGAAAGCCTTATAAACCCAGGCAAAGCTGCAGTTTCTTTTATAAGATTTACAGGATAGTGTTAGCTTAATTTGTTTGTTGGGAATTTACGTCATGGCAAATAGCATGTCTCTAAAGTGTCACACATATAATATGAAGCCTAAGAGGAAAGCTTTCTCCCACCCGCTGCCTCAAATGTTCATTAATGAAAGATGAACTGACCAAATCATAACCAGCGTACCCAAAATATCTGCAGTAATATAGGTAGTTTCCTCTTAAAGTTATGTACGAGTTTTCTCGGTCCAATCTCAGTCTACAGGTGTAATTCCTAAGCTGAATTCATGCAAGAAAGTATTACAGAACTCTCTGGAAAACGACAGCATTAAACACCAAGTGATTCTTGTTTCAATTAATGTTGTAACCATGTTGCAGATATCCCAAACCACATCACTAGAATACAATTTCCAGCATTTCTTCTTGCAACTCAGCTTTTATTCTTTTCATATTGTGAGATACATTTTCCTTTTTTATGTTCTGATATTTTTGTCAACAAGTTACTTATTTCGAACACTTCCTCCTCTTTCTTCTTTTTTTTTTTTTTTTTTTAAATTTGGTAAGTTTTTTGAGTGTGCTGCCACAAATATTTACGTAGCATACGACTGAAAAATGGTATCAGTTAGGGAACAGTACAGGTTTCAGTAACGTGATGTTTTCTAAAGGCAGTTAAAGGGCTTCTTAAGAACTGTTTACCATTTACAAAGGCTGGGCTGTAATGTAACAGCCCAAGTGAAGATTTAGCTTGCAGTGTGACCAATTATGCCATTTTTTGCTTTGTCTGACTGCTAGTGAAGTAAGGTCCATCAGTTGTAATGAGACCCAGTGCAGTGTCGATGCCGACTCGGTGGCAGAGTTCAGCGTTTCACACTGCCTGGGCTCTGTCACTCTATTGAATTAGATTGATGATGGCAGATTGCAGGGGGCACTAACTGGACCTCAGTGGGAAAGGATGAAGTGTGTAGACAATCCTGGCAGGCACTGTGCTTTGAGGACCCTTCACCCCTTCACAGCTGTTGGCACTAGTCCATTGCTAACAGTGTCCACAGGACTTTAAAGAGACACTATGGGCCTTCTAATTTATGGTCTTAGTAACTTGTTACTGTCGAGGCAACTGTGACCTCAATTCTCTTATTGACAAAAAGATGAAGTGTTATTTGTTTTCTCTGACCTTTTAACATATGAAAGGCTATAAAAGTTTTCTGGGGTTTTTTTTCTCCTTTCTTTCCATGCCCAAAGTTGCATTTCCTCCCAGATAAGTTTCTACTGACATAGACTTTTATATGCAGGAATCATTACACCGAGACAAGCTCGATGATAAGATGTATCACTGCAGTAAAATAGCTGTATCAGTCATTTCTAAAATGCTTCTGATCTCACTCTTTCTTAACAGCTTTCTAAAGAACGCGAACGTCTTCAAGCAATGATGACCCACTTGCACATGCGACCCTCGGAGCCCAAGCCATCTCCAAAACCTGTAAGTGCATATTGCTTTATAAACAGTAAATAGGTCTACGAATGTAGCAGACTAAGAAAATGAACAATTTAGTGACAGTTGGAAAACAATGAGTGTGATGAAAAATATGGCAATAAAATGAAGGTAAAATGCAATAGCTTGTCAAATTGTATGTTTCTTTAAAAGTAATGCTATCTTTTACAAAATCTATCCAATCTACCCCACAGGTGACACTAAACAAAGTACACCTATAAGTGTCCAAATCATTGCCTTGAGACTGAAACTAGAGAGAATATCTTTTTGTGATAGATTTACAGATATTAAAAGGAAACCCACTTTGAAAGATTTGAAGTTCAGTAGACTCTATGGCAGCAAAAAAGTGAATGTAAAAAGAATCTAGGTACTTACGAAATTTCTTAAAGTACTTCCAAGAGACACAAATAAACAATATGCTGTTTTATGTGGTGAATTTAAACAATTGTAAACAAGGGGGGTTTGCTCAATTTCTGTCAAGACTGTAGTGTTATGCATCCACTGGGATGTTGCTGGGCTTGGTCTGGGCACTGAAAAGTCACTGTAGCTCCCAACCACTCTGTAGTTAGGTCCAGACTCCATTAAACTGAATGTGGCTTCACATGAGCAAAAGTATTGTCTGATGCTGGTCCAGTTGTGCTGTCAGGGTGTCAGGCATCGCAGTACTTACAATATACTACACTTAAATACACTGCACTTATACTAGAAGCTATATGATACGTTAACTGTTCATTA
>VZTM01039932.1:1930-21516 GCA_013400555.1 Jacana jacana
AAGAAGGAACTGCTGTGTTTTCCTCATGTCCTGGTGTTGTGGAGCAGCATGAGGGCTGAGCTGAAAACAAATGCTCAAGAGCTGAAAAACAGGGCGGGAGGGGGGAAATCACGGATGCCAGTAGGTTTTGAAATGAATTTCTTTACGCACATATTTCCTCTGTCCCTCTCAGTGATTTCTGTATCAATGCTTCTATCATCCCACTGTAGAAACCATGAGCTTACAGCTGAACGGCCTTTAAATCACTGACTTTCATAACTAACTCTCAAGGTACATTGGGTTCAATGCGGTTGATCTTTTCAACTAGAAATTATTTTCCTCTGGTGAAGAGCCAGGAAGCTGGTTCTGACATAGGCAAGTAGCTGCTGTACCAAAAATGTAACACCTTCAAAATCTTACTGTAAGAAACGGAGGCATCAATCTCCCTCACCATATTCATTTTCCTGGCACAAGATTTCATTCTGCAATAAAGGAGGAATAATTAAGCCGTAAAGATTTTAAAAAAAAAAAAGAAAGAAAAGGAAGAAAAGATAGCTTCAGGAAATGTTACCAGCATTTCCTGCTGTCAACAGATTTCTCATGTTACAGTTTTCGGGTCACACCTGTATCCTCTTTATTTTAAAGCTTTAAGTCCAAGTAAAGAGTCCTAGAACGGTTTGGGTTGGAGGTGACCTTAAAGATCATCTGGTTCCAACCCCCAAGAGATAATTGAAAACACTGTGGCATGGCCTTCTTTATGCCATCATATTGATCACCAATGTTATTTTCTTAGCTTTCCTGTTTAACATGTATCTTTTTGCATAATCTTGTAATTTAATCTTACATCGTTACGAGAACACCTAATTTAATCCAATGAGAAACCTTACCATTGAGATCTAAGTGTTGTTCACTAATCATTCCTGTCAGTGGACCTTCACAGTGGATTTTGGTCAGTGAGTGGTGAGCAACTGAACTGTCCATCACTTGTTTTGCATATTGTTATTATTATTGACTATTATTATTTATGTATTTATTATTATTTTCTCTTCCTTTGATGTTCTATTAAAGAGTTAATAAGACAAGTATGCTTGTGACAGGTAAGTCACAAAATAAAACGTATTATATCTACTTTTAAATGTCCATTGTTGATTAAGTCTAGTTAGACTTCAGTAGATTTTTAAGGAAGAAATCATAATTAATAATTCCTATCTCAATCCAAGAGTTTTACCTTTTTATTTTTCCTAGTTTTCATCCCCACACAACCTGGGAGGGATGGAAGGAGTGAGAGCGCAGCTCTGTGCTGTTTGGATGCTGGCTGGGGTTAAACCCTGACAGATCCAGACAGCCAAAGTATTTCAATGACACCTTCATTGTGAGTCACTTGTTGCTTACTTCCTCCTGATGGTTTGGAAATAACTGTATTCTATTTTTCTTGAAGGAAATGTCGCTACAAAGATCTTTTCCTGAAGCTAAGTTGTTGGTATTCGTTGCGGACAAGTTGATTGGCGATAGTTTAAAATATTCCTTCACATCACATTCTGAAATAGGGCTGATTGCAATTTTTGGTGGTGAAGTTTAAAACAAGAATTCATATCTATGGATTATCGCTTAGCATATTAGGAAATATAAAGTATATCTTCCCCAAATCACCAGGGGATAGTATACTGAGGGAACAGTTTTCTCTGTCTCCTAAAGAAATTTTATAGATCATTTCACCAAGACATAGGTCAAAGCAAAACAAAGTTATAAAAAAAATAATTCTCCACTGGTTTAAACTGGTTTAAATTTCAGCAGATCTTCCTTAGGAATTTTCAAGGGATTGGATGGTCCCAAGTGGATTTGTGGCACAGGGGCTTCCTCTGTCAGCAGTTCGCTCCATTTGCACCTTTTATTTGAGCTGGGTTTGAATAGCTGGTGTGTAGCAACCTTACAGCAGTGCTGGCAAGCAAACTTCTGATTAAACCTTTAAAATATGGAGGGAAGACTAAATACACACAATTCTAAACAAGAAAAAGAGTCAGTGTAGCATTATCCTGGAGGGAAGTAGACGTTTGAAATGCGATGTGTTTAATCTGTCACAGCTCCTTGAATGCACAAACATTAATTTCTTCTCATTCTTTCAGAAACAAGCATCCTTGTATTAGGATATCAAATTTGTTTCTCTTTCTGGAGTTTATCTGTAAAGTTCAGGAAATTAATTATATCCCACCACAGAGCAATGCTGTGTATTTGGAAAGCTCATTCACCGTATTTATTCTATTATATCTTATCATAAATGGAAATGGAACAAGTTCATGGTAAAATAAAACCAATAATTACTTCAACATTTAGGAAATAATGTAATTCCTTTTAAGAAAAATATAAACTTTTAACAAGTTTCATTTCCTTTATTTAACTGTTCTTAAGTTCTTAGCAATGAATATTAATGTCATTGTCCACCTATTCTGTACTGAAGTAAATTACCACACGTGAGGTAGAAATTATTAAATCAACATGAAAAGAAAAACTCTGATTTTTACCCACGGGGGAGTGGTAGATTTTTCCCCTCCCATCCTATCAAACGACTTTGATATTAATATTTCACTGAAAAGGCTTTTACTTTCTTTTACAAACACACACCTGATATTTAGCCTTGTTATTGCATAGAGGCTACTCGAAATAAGCGCATTATGAAATTAAACTAACATTTTTCCTTCCAGGTTCCCACATCTTGATGCAAAATTTCCTATGAATGCAACCCCCTTTTTTATTTGCTATGTTTGCTATTTGTTTATTGTCATCTCTAATGGATGGTCTTCAGTTTTAATTTGCCTCCGTGATTTCATAAATGAGCTGTGTTAAACTCCCAGTAGCGGCTAAACTCTGTTAATACTGACAGGAAAAAAGCATTGAAATGCGATGCTTGCTTTTTCCCTGGCACAGTTCAAACAATAGATAATGCTGTGTGAGGCACAGAAAGGACTTTTATGGAAAAAACAAGGAGTATGATCTGCCAAAGAAATCACAGTGGGCGCTTTAAGCAAATTTAACAAGTAGGTAGAATAAATATGGTGCTATATGATACATATTTTATGAGACCTCAGGCCCTTACATATTTTTTCATAAATTTTTAAACATCTGCAATTTTCCACTCCAATAATTTAAAATGAAGAATGTCTTACCTTTAGAGAAAATTAGTTAAAGCTCTGAAAACCGTTGTATGAAACTTTAAGACAAAGCGAAGAGATTTTTATTTATTTTTTTAAAACGAAAAACCAGTTGGAATCATTTTGCTCAATGCAGGAAGTGGAAAAGCTCATGAGCAGCTGGGGAGTGCAGACTGTCCTGGGTCGGTGAGGAGTTCTGGTACATCCCCGCGATGTTTTAGAAAATGCTCCCCGTTGGTTACAAAACCAACCTAGGCAGGAGTTGTGACACTGCTGCTGTAGATAAGGCAAGGCATGTCATGGCTTTCTCTGACTGAACACAAGAGAATTCAGCTTTTCAGCCCAAAGCAGGTGGAGTTGGCTGCCTGGTGGCCTCCGAGAATGGAAAGGAGCTTTATTTATTTCTAACTTCCAGTGCTCACCCTGGAAACTGTTTGTGATGGGGCTGTGTATTCTATTGGCTCGGGATAAATGCTGTACCAACAATCATTTACTAATGTAAGAACTTTTATGGATAAAAAACCCACAAACTATTCCAAATAACTTCAGATACTGTATCTCAGATTGATTATAGTGATGAAAGCCTCAGAGCCCTATTTCCTGTGAAATGAGGAGCAAAGAGTAAAACTCCTTTTAACTTTGGTATGAAGGATATTAAACTCCAGGAGTTTAAGCCAGGAATGAACAGGATTTTTCATTCCTAGTGGAAAACCAAAGCTAAATGTTCATCTTCTTTTGCAAGACAAACTTTATAGGTGTTGGCAACTGTAATATGTCCCTTCTGGACCACCATGCCAAACATTACTAGTTGTTTTGAAGCATATTTTAGAAGAGAACTGTGATCTTAACTTTGAGGGAAACCGTACTAAAATATTTCTATATTTTACATTTATACAGATGACTCATCTCAGGAAGAATAAAAACATCTTGGCGGGTCATTCAGTCTTAAAACATATTGTAGAAGACCAGTCCAGAAGGTAAATCACTGAAGCTGCCTGAGATGTATTTATTATTTTTTTAAGGGTCAGTGCTTTCACAGGTTGTGGATTCTCTAAGGTCTAATACAAGGCTGCAGGTTGCACCAAGCCAGGAAACCTAGTTCCAACTTGCCAAAAAAAAATCTGAAGTTTGGTCCTAAAATCTGTAATCACTGATTTTAGCACATCTCTGTGCAAAGATTTTCAATCAGCCTCAAAATCGACACTCTGCTGCAGCACTTAGTGTGTGATTGAAAAGCCTTTGGGGACCTTTTAACCCTTGGTTGATTTTTAGTTTTTTTTTCCTTTGTGCTTTGGAAACTACTAAAACATTTTAGAGTCTTATTGTAGGGGGGACCTTCTTTGGCAGCGGTGTTGGACTAGACAATCTCCAGAGGTCCCTCCTAATGCCGTAGCATTCCGTGATTCACAATATCTACAAGGATAAGGACTTTTGAGTAAGAGGGTACTATTTTTAGATGACCCTAGAAGGCAGCTGTGATGCTAAAAGGAGCTGAGAGAGTACATTACAGCATTTCAGATGGAAATACATATTTTTATGAAAAATATTACCAACTTTGTCGTGCCAGTGGGCTTCAAAATATGTCGTTGAATGTTAGTTTGCAAAACATTCATGGCAACAGGAGTCTGGGCTTTTCCAGAAGGTATTTCAGTAAGCTCTGATTGTCGTTGTCTAGAATTGTTTTATCTAACGGTCCTTTACATAAGAATAAAGTCATTTTTCATCTTATTATCATTAGAAAATGGTATAGCTTGTTGGGTTTTCTATTTTAAATGCACTGTCCTGTGACGTATTTTAAAGGTATTTTTTTAATGGAAACAAAGCAGGGCAGCCTGAATCATTAATTATTATGATTAATAATATAGCTAATTAGCTATTAGGTGCAGTCCTTTGCCTATGCTAAGGAAATTAAATGGACAAAAGCAGAAATTCAGTTGCTTATTAAATAATGGTGTGATTTAATGAAAGATGAAACTTAAAGGTGGAACTATGCAAAGCCATAATCTGGTTTTCTGAAATTTCATTTCTCTTGTGTGTTCACTCCCACACTGACTTTCTTTCTTGACTTGCTTGGATTTTTGTTTCCTTCACAGTATAGTCGTTTTCCATTGAAGCAATTTCTCTAACCTGTGGATTCAGGGTGAGCAGTGATTTCACAACTGAAATGACTCCTCCATATAAAATATTGTTATTGTTGCCCACAGCTGGTAATCCAAGTGTATACAGTCACATCCATCACACTGTACAGCTACCTAAGAGCTGGCAAATTCATGAACTTCAGTTGTACCGAAGGTGCTGTACTGGGTTAGTGTAAACCCAGTGCATTTTAAACATTTGAGATAGACATGAGAGGGTTTATTTTTTCAGGTCTATTAAAGCAGTAGAGCAAAGGAGACACATTGCTTTCTCTTGTTACCCACAAGAGCTCTCTTTGACAGGCTGAGGGAGCTGGGCTTGTTCAGCCTGGAGAAGAGAAGGCTCTGGGCAGACCTTATAGCAGCCTTCCAGTGTCTGAAGGGGCTACAGGAGAGCTGGAGACTCTTTGTCAGGAAGTGGAGTGACAAGAGTAGCGGTAATGGCTTTAAATTGGAAGAGGGCACATTTAGATTAGACACCAGAAATAAATTCTTTCCTGTGAGGGTGGTGAGACCCCTCATAAAATTTGAAAGTGCATGATCAGACCAAGAGAAATCTATAGACTTTCTCATTCCACTAATTTCTGTTGGTGGGAACAGGAGGAATTTTGACTTTTTTCTTTCATGTTTTCTATGAATGCATCATAACGATGATCAAGTTGTTATCTTATTTCTGAATTACCATAAACAGGAATTAGGCCTGGTTTTAAGTAAAAACAAACAACAACAACAAAGTAAATTAAATATAGGAATCTAGTGATCTATACTCCTACCTATTTATCTGTTCCCCATTATTCTGCCAGCAAACAGCTTGACCTTGTGGGTGCATTTACAGGTGAGTGAGGGGGCAGCAGACAAGCGTTTCCATATTTTGCACAAGAAGTTTATGGAAGTTTATATCAGTTTATATAAGCCACAAGTTTTTAAAGAAGGGGCAGGAAATATTTAGTCTGCAAATCTTTTCTGTCCATACCTTTGAGGTGATCTGACCTCACTGGTGATAGTTTTGCTTTGTGCTAGGGGGCACAAATGCGCTGGAGTCGGTAAAACCAAATCAATTAGTCAGAAATCAACTAAAACCCACACCTTCAGTTGCTGCCAGGCATTATTGCCTTGTTACAGCATAATATTTGTGGAGTATTTTGTCTGTGTTGGTTTAAAATACTGTCATATCGTGTGCTGCTTCTGTTCCTATTTGAAGCAGTGTTGTGCTTTCTGTGAAACCAAAGTTGGCCTTATTAGACTTCGGTTTTTACAAGGCAATATTTTTAAGGTTGTAGAGACCCATCCCACATCTGGCAACTGTGGTGCATTTTAACAAAAGACACAAACAGGCTGTAGTTGGTGACCTGCCCGGGAAAGTAGAAAGTAGCCATCTGCAGTGCATGAGAATATTTGATCTTTCATTATAGCAACAGGTTACCTCAGATCCACGGTTTCTTTATGGCCCTGAAAGTGAAGAAAAGGGAAGTATTTGAGGCTGGTTTATTTTAAGGGTGGGAATTTGCTGACCTGAGATGTGGAGTAATCTGTCTTTGTAAATTTACAGATTGCCTTGGTTATTCCTCCGGTTACAAAACAAACCAGACGTAAGAATAGAAATATCTTTTTTTAAAAAAATAAGTTTTATTAGATTGTTATTGTAGTTCTCTCGTTATTTGATTCCCTTGGAAGAATACAATCACTGATAAGCAGGTGCAAAGAGCCGTCATGCTTAGACTGGGATTCTGTTTATAGAGTCCACAGTAACAGGAAAAAAAAAGATCTAATTCATGTCCCTTGCTGAAAAGCGCCAATCAGAACACGTTTTCCACTCAAGAAGTATATTTTCTGTGGTCCATAAATGGGAAATAACTAACCCACACGTTAGGAAGACTTAGGGAGGGTCTGTTTACAAAGACCTGCAGGGACAGGACGAGGGGCAATGGCTTCAAGCTGTAGAAGAGCAGATTTAGATTGGATATGAGGAATAGATTCTTTACTCTGAGGTTGGTGGACCACTGGTTGCCCAGGGAGGTGGTTGAGGCCCCTTCCCTGGAGATATTCAAGGTGAGGCTGGAGGAGGCGCTGGGTAACCTGGTCTGGCTGGAGGTGTCCCTGCTCACTGTGGGGAGGTGGGAATCGATGACCCTAGAGGTCTCTTCTGGCCTGGACCATTCTATGATTCTATGAATCATGGCAATTGAGTTTTGAAATGCAACAATGGCCCAATTTTTTGCTAAAGGGATAGCCAATATCCTCAAGCTCAGAAGTTCTCAGTGAATCTCTGGCTCCTCTCTACCTTTCAGAAAGTCTGAGCCAAGAGCAGTGCAGGAGGATGCCACCACAATCTGCTGGATACCGTTCAAATAGTTTATTGGATCCCATTCAGTTACAGCAAAGCAGAAATAAGCCAGCCAAAATCTATGCACATATTTTGGAAAAACACTCTTATTTCACTTTTCAGTCAGAAATTACTTAGTGTTGGCTCTACCCCTAAGTTGAACACATGGGTCTGTCTGTAAAATAGACAATGAAGCAGAGGAAAAAGAAAGATTGCTTACTCAGAGGGTGATGAAAACTGAATTTTTGGCTTTTTTTTTTTTTTTTTTGCTATTAAGTTATTAATTAGTTATTATTCTTACCGCTGTTAAGTTATATAAATACTCCCTCATAGCACTCACATTAATTCTTAGGAAATTAGAAAGTGGGCAGCATTAAGAGTTCAAAAGACTGAACAAATCTCAAGTCATGTGATAGGGAAAACTGATGCACAGAGTGATAGCTTGTCAATCTAAAGTTGGGATGGGGTTTATGTAGGTGGAAAGACCAGAAGAGCTAAAAAGCAGCCTGAAGCAGAATGCAAGGAAGCAGAGAAAAGAAGGGCTTGAAAGGCAAGTAGAAGATATTACACGTTTTCTTCCTGCTGATGCTGTGCAATACACTCTCTTATTTAGCAATAGAAGGAGAGGGAATGGCTGCAAGCTGCAGCAGGGCAGGGTTAGGCTGGACATGAGGAAAAAGTTTTTCACAGAGAGAGTGGTCAGTCAGTGGAATCAGCTGCCCAGGGAGGGGGTGGAGTCCCCATCCCTGACTGTGTTTCAGAGTAGATTGGATGTGGTATTGGGGGATCTGGTGTAGGGGAGAACTTGTAGAGTAGGGCTGATGGTTGGACTCGATGATCCCAAGGGTCTCTTCCAACCTGAATGATTCTATGATTTGTTGCCACAGTGAAATGAAGGCACAGTGAAATGCGTGTTCCTGCTCTCATTGTAGCTCTCTATTAGGACAACAAATTCATGCTGTGATGCCAGTCTCTTTCCATTAAGGGTGTGTATTTCTCCACGGTGTCTGATCTAACAGGAAATTCACTTTAGCGCCCCTTCAACATCTCCAAAGGCATCTTGTTTACCGTGATTGCTCTGCAATATTTCTGTGAAAAGTGTGTGTGGTTGGAGACTGTCTGGTTACAGTCTCGGAGAGAATGTTTCTGCGTGGTGTGACTGCTATGTAGGTGCTTGTAAAAACCATCCCGAGCCTGGTCTATTGCCCGAGATATTTCTTCTTCTTATCTCTAAACAGATCGCATCCCACGCAGACACTTTGATTTATGTTATCTGCTATCATACATCTCATTGCTTCAGGTTGTAGACTTTTAAATGAACCTTAGCATCAGATGCCTCTGCTACCAAGCAAAAAAAAAAGATCCCTTTTTTTTTTTTACACTTGAAACTCCATTCTCCTGTCTTCAGTGCAGGCTGCCAGCTCCATTCCCACCTTAAATAACCTCAGTCATTACTACTGAAGCACTACTCTCTCTGTATATATATACAGACTATATATTGTGGTTTGGATTACACATCCCAGGAAATTTTTCCAGCAAAATGAAGCAAAATCAATAAGACTTTACTTACAGATACACATCCACAAATTATATATACACATATATTAATTATTGCTTCTCTTTGCAAATCAGCGGCATGGACTTAACACGCAAATTTTCCATCTAGCCACAGACTCACTGCATTTTTAATCAATTACTGAGATTGCTACCTATGTCTCTATGCTACCTAGTGGTGTTTCTGAAGCAGTATTGCTCTTCAGTAAGTGTTTCTTGTCAGCCTCGGTGAAAGAGGGGATTAGATCTATCCATAGAAATGCTCACATCTCCATACGGAAAACACGAGTGCTCCTTTTTAGTTGTGCAAGCACCAACGCCAGCTTTCCTGGGGGATCTTATACTGTCAGATAGTACCCCATTTCTGTGAGCTGCCTGCATTGCTTTGAGACTCTATAAACGTATGAATGATTAGAAATATTTTTATTTTTTCTTAAATCATACTTTGGATTTCTATTTCTCATTTTCCTCTGAGTAATTAAATTCCTCATTGTTCAAACTAAATCATTGCCTACAATAAAATATGTTTCTTCTAACACATTAGGATTTCTCACTTTTTCCACTAGAAATCCACTGGATTCAATCCATTGGATTGTCTGTCTCCTAACAGGCAACAGTCCTGCTCAAGAAGCAGATCAAAAGGGGATGGATATTGGTTTTGCTGAGGATCTCAAGTCAAACACTGGGCACTACTGGTTGGTGAGTTGTGTCTTACTGAGGCAATGGTGAGGTCCCCTCCATCCTTCCCCTCGTCTGGTGACAATGAGCAGTTGGATTAGTGCTCGGTTCATCCTTTTATGTTCTCCACATTCTCAATGTTATCTCTTGGTTTCAGTACCTCTGCTTCAGTCTCACAAAGGGGAGCAATGCTGCCCTTGATACAGTTCTCAGGGTTGCACCCCAAGTCGTTTAACCCACCTCTGTGATTGCATATGTGTGTATATACATATATATCTCTGTGTGTAATTCTAGCAGCAGTGGTGGAATTAAAATAATAATCACTGGTTGTACCTGTAAGAGCAATGACAGCCTAACTCTGGATTTATTTGAAAAGCAAACAGAAAACCTCATACACTTTGCTGTGCACCTTCAATTAAGTTTAGTGGCTGCTTTTATTGCAATAAGGATTTGCTTTATTACCTGGGGGAGTACATATATTTTTTGGTAGTTCTCAGAGGAAGCTGAAAACTATGAACTGCTAGTCACTGACTATACTTCTGATCCTTATCTTTATTTTAATTTGATTTTTTTTTTTCAGGGTCAGCCTCTGTGCCCTAAAATTGCTTTTTTAAACTCCGATTCTCGTAGCTAGCTAGGTCTGCAAGCTGGAGACAAAATACCTGGGATTTCTAGGACTCAGTGCAGAAACAAAGATGCATTGGATAAAAAGAGGGTGTGCAGGAGAAATTAAAAGGAAATTTAAGTAGAAATATAGTCTTATTTACTAAACATCAGCATGTAGAAACAAATGCTACGCTTTTGTTTGAAATATGAAATTTGAAATTTCTCATTTGAAAATGAGAATTAGCTTTTTGTGTGAGGAGTTCAGGTTGTTACTGAACCTTGTAGCTGGTGGCCCAAAGGCTCTGTCAACAAGAGATTTAGTCAGTTTTCCCTTCATCTTGGGTTAGTTTGTCCACTTAGAGTCATTCCAGAGGTGTCCCTCTGTTTTTTTCTTTTACTGGAGTGTTTCAAATGCTTTCTAAGGGTCTAATCTAACTTCTAACAGTGACAACATGAGGAGAAAATGCCTGGTCTATAAATATGTTTATAAAAAAAAAAAAGTCAACTAAATGTTAGCTGACATAGGCATATGTCTACTGCACTTACTCTGGCACCCACAAGTTCATTGTTAAAGTTTCATAAGCACAGTCATTGACTTACACAGCAGTACATCTTGTTGCTGTGCTTGCCAGAAAACAAACTCCAACTCACCGTGCATGAAAGAATCTTACAGCCTGACAGCGGTTCTACTCCCCAGACTTACTGAAATATGCACAGGCCTTATGTCCTATGGAGAGGCTGGAACCGCCTGCTTGCCCCGGTCCCTCAGATTAAAATGAAAAAGCAACGTGTTCTGGTTCTTTTCTTCTGTTCAAAAACACGGGGCAAGTCATCTGAGAAGGAGCTATCATATCTCCTGCGACTGCTGCCGCCAGTGGAGGAGAGGCTTCACGCTGCCTTCAGACGTGGGTTGGCAAAACTCCCAGCCATTCCACTTTATGCTGGAACAGGAACGCGGAAATGGAAACCTTACTCAAAGATGCCTCCTGCAATGTGGCGATGCTATCGCAGCGCAGCACGTTGTGTGGCTGAAACTCCTTCTTCGGTTGAGCTCTCACTGGTTCCAGCGTTGCTGTTCTCATACTTACCAGTATTGTTACGGCTGAAGGGTTCAAAAGCAAAGGTACTGAGAAACAAGGACTCGCAAAATGCAAAGGCAGTCTGTGCAGTTCCTATTATAAACTTTCCATTTCTCTCACAAACTCTGAATTTAATAACTCTTTAAATTGGTTTGTTTTTTTTTAATACACAGTATTGACCTTCATATGTGTTTTTCTGTTATGTTTGAATGGATAAGTTTCATTTCACAGCAGATAGAGATATGTAAGAAACAACAACAACAACAACAACAACAACAACAACAACAACAACAACAACAANAGCTACCTGTGGATATACAAGTGAGCCACTTGCATGGATCCTGAGTTTTTTTCCAGTGTTTGAATGGAATTTCCCAGAATGACAATTCATGCCTGCTGTCTCCTGTTTTGTCACTGGGCACCACTGAGAAGAGCCTGGCTCCAGCTTCTTTACTTTCCTCCCCCAGAGGTTTATATACATTGAGGGGGCTCTCCCAATCATCTTCTGGATGATAGTATCCCACACAGTTGTTGCACTTAAATTGCTCTTTTGCATAATGAGAGCAGCACATCTTGTATGTAAATCAAGAATTTATTGTTAGTCTAGCTGAAGCCTTAAGAGTCAAACCAATAATATTACTGTTAGTCCTGTTGCAATGCTGCTAGGACTTTGGAGTTTTTAAGGAAATACAGTTAAAATTAATATACACAGCTTCTGAGTATCCACCTCTTTCTGCTATGCTTTTCTTCCTTCCTCTGCCCTCCAGGTCCTGAAGCTGATGGTGGGTACTGCAGTAGCAGCATCTCAAGTATTTTCCCAGAAGTATGAGGTTGATGAAGTTCTTTGCTGTGAGGGTGGTGAGGCACTGGAATGGGCTGCCCAGAGAAGCTGTGGATGCCCCATCCCTGGAAGTGTTTAAAGCCAGGATGGATGGGGCTTGGAGCAACCTGCTCTGGTGGGAGGTGTCCTTGCCCTTGGCTGGGGGTTGCAACTTCATGATCTTTAAGGTCACATCCAACTCTAACCAATCTATGATTCTATGTTTTCCTTATCCACATATAAGAACCCACTTGAAGTTTTTTCTACACGTTGCTAAAATACTCTACACCTTACCCACTCGTCCTTGCTTCGTGGCTCTATCTATGGCAAGTGTTACATGCTATTCTTTGTTCTCTTTCTTATCCCGTGTTGTTTTTACCCATCTCCTGGACAAGCAGTACCTGGCTGACAGTGAGTTTATAGCCCTGGTAGCCTCCTGTGACCGTGTATGTAAAGCTTCTGCTGCAATCAGGTATGTTATCCACCTACACTGGGCTTTATGCTACAAGTTCCTTTTACACAAAATAACTAGTCCCTATCACTTCCCATCTCCTGCAAACCCCATATAGAACAGTAAATGTTACACCACACACCTCTACAAAGTTGAAAAGAAGCTAAACTAAATGTTGGCTGTAGTCACCAGTCCCCACGAGCCAAATCATGGCTCCAGGCAAGCCAAAACGAGCCCAAACTCTGGTATGTCCCCAGGCCTGGGCTGGTGGTTCCACAAGCCTATGTCCAGGAACAAGCAATGTTTACTGGGCTACAAGGGCACAAATGTCTTCCTAAAATCATTCCTGAAACGTATGCAGCTGTAAAAGAGGAAAATATAAAACAGTTTGCTATTTTATTCTTGCTTTCTCTGATCCTGTCTTAGAGTTGCATTAATAAACCCAGTTCCAACTTAATAACAAAGTTGGTAATAAGTGAAAAAAAGCCTTTTGCATCAGAAAGTGACACCACTTATCGCTTGACTTTTGACCTGAGCAGAAGTCTGATTGAAATGTGCAGATCTCAGTGATGACCCAATTTGTCTTGCTACTTTCCTATTTTTTAAAGGTGTTCTCTCTATTAAACCAGGCCTTCATTTAAACTGGCAAAATGTGAAGGGGAATGTTTATTTGTGCAGCTCTGCTGCATTTTCATTTTTCTCGGTGTTGTTCGTGTTTCTTAGCTGCAAATTCCATGTCTACCCATGTTATGCTCTTACTTTTTTAGTTGTCCTTCTGTGGTTTGGCAGATTATCTGTTTCTACAGCTGTGGTTAGCACTGAAAATGCCAAGATAAACAATAAATAAATATACTGCTTTTCTAGTGCTAAAAGAGACAAATACTAGAAGGACTCCTTTGCAGTGTAGAGTGTCATGAGTTATTTTCCCTTTGGACTGTGTCTTACACGTTCTAAACAAACAGGGAATTTGGGAATTAAACAAAGCTAATTGATTTAGATAAGCAAGCAAGGAAACCCTGCTGTGGCAAGGATTTCTTTAGCCATTTTTCAGGGTTGTTGGAGTCCAAACCAGTTTCTTTTGAATCTGAAGACGGGAGGGGATCTTACTGGAAGAAAGAAGCGAGTGAGCACTGACCCCTAATATTGGAATGTGTGACTTAACTGGTACAAGGGGCTACACCCATTGCAGTAAACTAAGTCATAAAGAATATCGATACAGATTTCTATCTGTAAAATTGGGCCATAGAATCAACATTTTGAAAACATCTAAAATACAAGGGAGCATAAATGGGTCTGTGGACGTTTCAACTCATCACCAACTTTCATTCAATAACTAGTGTACATAACAAAAGCAAAAATCTTGGCTCGGGTCCTTAGAAGACTGAGCTTAAGGCAATAAATTAGCTAGTGTTAAGGTAGGAGCTAGAAATTTGGATTCTGGCTTTGTCCAAATAAATCAGAAATTGAAATATGAAATCATAGATTTCAATGTACTGTACTGTCACAAAAGCTTCAGCTATAGCAATCACTCCAGCCAATTTTTGTTTGGTTTTTTTTACCATTATATTAGCTATTTAATATAACATTTGGACTTGTTTGGCTTTTTTACCCCGTTTTTTTTTCTTTAACCATGATTTAAATTGAAATCCCGAGACACCCATGGTAAGCTGCACTGCAGAGGCTCCAAGGGCTCTGCCTTTGTGCTTCCTGCCATAGAACCCAGTGTTAAAGTAGCTTTGGTTTCAAGTTATGTTTTTTGGTTCCTTGCTTGTTTCAAAGAGACAAATGAGTCATTGAGCATATCTCTGAACAGGGGCAATATTGTGTATGGAGATAGCATTGTTTAATCTCTCTGCTGTGCCTCTAACCTTGTTACTTGTCTTTGCTAACCTAGATCACATTTGTTTCCCTTTAATTACTTCATAGCTTTGTATCCCTCCTTTACTTGGACCTGCTTAGAATGCCTTATTTTTCATTTCCTCTTTATGAAAAGCCTTGTTTTTCTAATGTTTGATATAGAAGAAAGATTTTCATTGTGGGTTGTTTTTTTTTGTTGTTTTATCTACTCCTTCAACTTGTTGAAAAAGCAGGGCTGTTTTCCTCTTCCTGTATGAGGATGAAACTTAATTACTCTTGTTTTCTGCCCTTTCTGGTGATAAATTTGTGATTAACTCCACAGACTTGGAAGCGATATTCCGAGTAGAAGCATTTGGGGCAAATGAAGCAGTTCTCTGGAAGAGTCAATAGGGTTCTCTGAGATTTGTATCACTACATGCTTCTATAAACCATTTTCAATTATTATTTTTTTTAACAATATAGGTTGGTTTTGCTACACCAATAACAAAATCATCATCTGTACAGTTTCTACATCTCAGAGGAGTTTCCTGTGAGTAACATTTTCTTCTCTGGCTCTCAAGCACTCTCTGAGCTCCTGTTTATAGAGCAGCAACTAACTTGCCACCAAAGGGTCGTAAAGATGCAGAGAACAAATGGGGGAATAACAGCTGTGTGGGAGTTGGTTGCCCAGGGATAGAAAAGGGAACGGTCCCTAATGGGAAATTTAAGGCCTACCTTCCTGTTTCATACCCTACCAAAAAAATGGAAAACCTCGATCAATAACTTTAAAATGCTTCTGCTATAGTGGCATTTATCTAGTGTTTACAGGTAGTAAGTTATTATCTTCTGTGTAGGAAGGTACAGGCTTTCCATCCTTACTCTTAATGCAGAGAGACTTCAGGGAACAGAAAACAGAGCAGAAACTCTCATCCTCCCTGCTGCAGCCAAATACAGAACAAAAAAAGGGCAAAAATTTGCTGAAGCAGGTGATGTGTGTGCCATTTGCTGTGGTGTATGGAAACGCGCCTCTGAGAAGACATTGGGAGTAGACACTGATTTTAGATTGATTTAGTAGTATTATTATTATTACTATTTAATGTTTAGATTAGGCACTTAATTGTGGGATAAATGTGCATGAAACCTGACAGCACCACTCTGGTTAGAGGAAGCAGTTACACACACACACAGCCCTGAATGGCTAGGAATGAGCTGAAAAATTAATATGGGCATATACACCAAAATTGTCAAAGAGATTTCGATGAAGTAATGCTGGTGTGACCTGAACGAATCAAAGAAATACACTGTGAGTCTCACCTGCTGCCAGGGTGACACAGGGGTAAAAACCAACCTGACAGGGTGGCTGCTGGGGCTTTTTATTATTGCTTTGGGCAGATTTGTTATTTGTTTGTTGTTGGGTTTTTTTTTTAAGCCATTTCAGAAAGTACTTAACTATTTCCCAAAAGAGACTTCGGGAACAAAGTAATACAGGTATTGAATGACTCACTGAGGAGAGAAGGATGGTGGAGGGAGACCTTTGGGAGAGAAATAAATGATGGTGACCGTTGTCATGTGGGAGAGAGAGGTCAGGAAACCTGGAGAGGGGTCCCTGGAGAGTGGGAAGGGAGGGCAGATAGAGAGGCATGTGAAATTCTGTCTGAGCAGGAGCATTCAGGAAAGCTTAAACACTGATCATCACTGTCTTTATTTAACAATACACAGCGAAAGAATTAATCTTGTGGCTTTGCAGGGCTCATTTTATGTACCCCAAGAATTTTCTCACAGACCAGCCCTTGAATAGCTGGGAGAGAGAGTGAATGCACAGCATGAAACAGCAAGAGGCCAAGATTTAGTCAAGGCTCAGCCATTCATGATCCAAGAGGAAATCTAGAAGTCAACTCACTAAAGATGATCAATCTCCAGGAAGGCTGTGTCCAACCCACGACAGGATGCCGCCGGGTTTGCCTAGTCATAACAAGAGAGTTTTTGCTTCCCTTATAAACCCTGCCATCCCAATGCCTTTGCTGATCTTCATTGGAGGTGACAAGCGTCAGTGTTACTTCAGGTCACTGTAGTTTAGATTTTGTGGATCTTTGAAATTCTGAGTCTCGGCGCAGGCAACAACGTTTGACGTATGCTCATCCCTAATGAAATCAAAACTGAGCTGACCTGATGTGAACTGACTCCAAATGAATCAGAAGCATAAACGTTTGGAGCAAGGCATAATTGTTGTCAAAAAAACCAGATCGGAAATCCCACTGGTAATCCCATTTGGATGCATTTCTATAGAGGTGGAACTTCATGTAACAGCAAATACACTGAGGTGGAATTTTGAGCTGATTAGTGGGTCAGTGGCTGTTCTTCTGTTATACAGCTAGTTCCATCAAATTAATCAGATCAGCCATTCACAACAGTTGTAAATCGTTTGAAGTATTCCTCACTTTTCAGAGACACGGGTTACATGTTGACATCGATTCCAAAGAATCTGTTAATGAAAATTAACATGAATCTCACCTATTTTAAAAGCGAGATTGTACAATACTCGTGTGTTTTCATTCTCTGACACCTGGAGATTGTTTTGTAGGTTGCAGATTTGTAGATCCTTGTAGAACCTGGCAATTCAACTTACTTTCTAGTGGCCCACTTCCATGGGTACCTCTCTGGGACCCTGACCTTCACTGCAATGGCTCCCTGCAATAAGGATTTTTGACTCGGATTTTCTCCTCCTGAATGGCACCATTTGTTTACTTTAATCTTCCTGTTCATAAAAAAGTTGTTCAGGGAAAAGGCAAGGTGTGATCATCATGTCCTGGACACTTTTCAAGGGTTCTGACTGGATTCAAACAGTCTGATGATATCAAAAAAACCCTTCTCTGTTTCAAGACTGAACATCACAAAAATAAATACTGTTAAAAATTCTTTACTTTCCATTCAGGAGTATTGGTTTATACCTATTATTTTTGACAAAATGAAAGACAATGCAGACCATTAAATACTTTAAGTAACTTTAATTAGATACTTTATTTCTTTTATCATTCACTTGAGAGGCTTTTTGGAATTCGATTTTCTCGCATAGAAATCAGAACTTAATTTAAAATTAAAAAGTGTCAGAGCAATATCTATGGTTCTGTTTGTCTCTTGTGAGAGGGATCCAGTTCCTGTGCTGAGGATTGTGGTTATTACAAAAGGTTTGGGAGAATAGTAGCTTGTTTGTTTGCTTGGGGCCTTTTTCTTCCTTATAATTGGGGAAAAAAAAGTATAAGAATGCAAGTAAGAGCACTCGCCAATATGAATGGTGTATTCTGAAGCACACCAGCTTCCCGGAGAGCAACCTCCAGAGGACTGCAGTGCAGGTTTGCACTTGTAAACGTGGCCAGTTGCACAACAGCTCCCTCTGTCCCCTTTGTAACAGCGTTTGACTATAGTGCCCTGTTTCCAGGAGCTGGCACTTGAATTTCAGATATTTCAAAGGATGCCACTGCTGTAAGGCGGAACGACTTTTGATAGTTGGAGGTGGATACGGCTGTAGAAGTTCAAAGACAGGACACGAAGACTTCAGCTTTCAAACTGATGTGTCATTGCACTTTACATCTATATGCCGTACAGATGTTGCATTTCCAGGGTATTATTTCCACTTTCTTTTGCCAATCAGTGCTCTGATCGACAAAATCAGCTGCTGTTTCACAAGTGAGTCATGTGTTTGTTCCTCAGTGATACTATTTGCAGCTCTTGGCTCCCAACAGTGAGTCACTTCTTTCTGTTTCTCAAAGGCTCAGTTATCAACTTTCAGCTCATTCAACAAAATTCTACCATTAAACAGAGCCCATACTTTCTTAAAATACTGAATTGCCCCTGCAGCCACAATATATTATTGATTTCCTGTTAGCAGATATATTGAAAGGAGTTTTTCTAATTGCAATAATTAACTCTTTCCAGCAAATAAACTCTTTATAAAACAGAGAAAAGGTAATGTTTTTCCAAAGACTGACAATTAAATTCTCTTAAATAATGTCTTTGAGCTTTGAAATCAAACTGAAAAAAATATTTTAACATATTATACTGTTATGGCTACATTTGTTATTTGCTTAACTTAAAATGTTAATTTCTCAGAGATTAAAGTACCCTTTTTGAATTGCAGCCAGGTCTCTTTCAGGCTTTTCAGATGGCTGGACTTCACCACAGAATCTCATAGTCCAAGGACTCTCATGTTTTAAATCCAGACAAGAAGAACACACCTTGTTAGTTTCTTGAATGTGAAACATGGTCAACTAATGTTTTCTCTGGCTTCAGTATTGGAAGAGTGAGTAGTTCTGCCTTGAAGACAGACAAAACAGATCTAGACTCTCATTGCAGCCTGTATTCATTTCGTTCTGGTGAATCTTCCATAAAAGATTTTTAAACTCAAAATGCTGATCAAGTAGGGGAGTATAAAAAGAGTTAATTTATGAAAAAAAATATTTTATCACAGACTAATCATATTTTGGTAACAGGAAACTGTCAGAGTGCTCTCTGTTTTTAATCTAAAGTAACATCAACATCTCTTTGCAGACAACAACATTCCTCCTGGTGCTTCAATTGTACAAAGTTTATACACTGTCAGTAGCATCTAAGTAGAGTAGATCAGATGCCGTGAAAGGTAGCACACAGGTAGAGAACCCTTTTAAACAGCAGCTCTGTAATAAGGACTAGGTTGTAGGAATGGAGCTGATTTCTATGTCGTATGATATGATACTGCTTTACTCAAACCAGACACCACCATTGCACAGGACTCCATGGCTCGGTTCTGGTGAGACGAAGGCAGGAAGAAAATAGATCTAGTGGATAAAACACTATCCAGGGCATATTACCCTGGAAATCTTAATCAGCAAGGCAATGGCAATAATTTTATTGCTGGGACTCTTTAATTTCATTCATGTTTCAGATTATAATTTTAAGATGCGATACTAAGTAAAAAAATGGAAAGGAAAGGGGAAAGGAAAGGG
>VZTM01039934.1:0-21244 GCA_013400555.1 Jacana jacana
AAGGGGGTTTATTTTCTGCCAGAACTACTTTGGCCTCTTAATGCAACAAGCTGGTAATTCCAAACTACCTCCCTGGGAGTTGAAGAATACTGATACTTACTGTCTGCTGAAGTTTAGGATATGCTCAATTCCATTCACTACATCTACATACATCTACATATATATATGCATATACACATACAGGAAGTATAGTCATAGCAGACATATGCATGTGGTAAAATGAATTAATCCTTCCTGAAATATAGTAAGAGATCACTAGGCTGACTTTTAACTGCAAAACCAAGAAGGCATACAGAGAGTGAAAAAGTTGGTTTACTAATAATGCGTCCACTATTATCAGAGTAGGAATCCATTGGCAAATGATAAAAAGGTTGACATGCTTATAATTTTTTTTTTACAATTCTTTACTAAAATACCAGCTGCAACCTGGAAGTAACTATAGTCAAAACCAAGAACAAAAGAGTATTTTGGCCTTGAATAAATCAAGAATAGGTTATAGATCAAAGATGAAAAAGACAACGGCTGCGCCACACTAAAAAAATGTGGAAAAGGAGGACCCACGGAGTTATGTATCTGCCAGATTTACTTAAATTTCCAAATAGTGACTGGAATAAATAATCTATCAAGCCTGAAGCTACTGGAAATAAAGGAGAGGAGAGGAATAGCCAAAAAAGTTCAGCTGAGAACAAAACACCACTAAGCAACCTAACTTAATTCTGCTACAGGATAATAGGACTTGTAGACAGAATGGAAGCACTAGAGTCATATAACTTGACTTTTAAAGTCTTTTGACATTGTGCCTCATGACAATACTAAGAAAGCTGAGAAGAAAATGTTGGAATGAAAAAGCTTAAGGGTAGAATTCCAGCAAATCTGGCAAGGAAACTGTGCCTGTGTTGTCATCCTGGATTAACTGGCAAAATGATGGGGTTTTGCAGGGATCAGTAAGTACAACAAAGCACTAAAAATCCTGCTTAGGAATGAGTTGCATTTTTCCCAATGGATCTTCAAGAGCAGATTAAAAAGTGTGTCACAAGTTCTAAATCTATATAGTCTGTACACAACAGAATAGAGTGTCCCACTCAAGGCAGGCGAAAAGACTGGATAATCTCTTGAGATTCCCACCAGGTCTGTGATTGTTTGTTTCTTTGCACATGTAAATTTATGTGAGATTATGTGGTCATTTGTTGGCATCCAGATTTTATTTGTCTCTTCATTTATGTGGTTAACACTTTTAGTATCAGGGAGATTATTTGCTGAGGATACAGAATTATGTTGCTAAGTTTTTGTAAATACGTCTAATTATTGGTTAAAGACAATGTGTGGATTCAGTACTTGCAGGCAATTCCTGTGTCAGAGGCAGAAGCAGATATTTAATTATACGGATAGTTATTATTCAGACATGAATTAAGAAACAGTAGTCTACTGTTTCCAAGGACAATACTATTTATAGACATCAGGGAGAGATGGACTTTTTAACAGAAAATTTGAAGCTTTAATGCTGGATTGCATTGTGAAGAGCTTTTAGGATAATGGGTATGTTATATAGTATTTACTAAACTCAAAATTTAGGTTTGAATTTTAACACTACATAGAGTTTGAAGTCTAATTCTAGGGAAGGTTCAAATGATGCTCTGTGCCTCTAACTGCACCATATGGTCCAAACGCTCAGTATTTTATAAACATGCCTGAGAGCTGTAAATTAGGTCATGGCTAAAACAGCAAAATCAAAGTCAAATTTGGGTCAAAAGGACCTGCTTGTCCTTTTTCTGTTACACAGAAAGAATTCAATGCATAAATCATGCACATCTGCATAGATGTCTAATTTGTGAATCGGGTTTTGTCATTAAAATTTCATTTGTTGAGTAAAATCACAGTGTTCCGTCAGTATCAAGTTATGCTTTACACAGAGAAAAAAATGTCCTACTTAGAAAAATATATTATGTAGGCATAAGTATTAAATCCATAGTTAATAGGTCCTTAAGGTTTTTTTGAGATCTAAAATTCCCATGTTCTGCAGTTCAGTGACTAAATTCATTCTCTGCATCTGTTGTTATTACTTCTCACTGGGTAATGGATTTTTCTGCAATATTGTATATTTATCCACAATACTCGTATATTACATTATACATACGTAATAGCTGTTAGCACTGTAAAAAACTGTTAATTTGTTTCCTCAGAGCCTCTTAATCTTTTGATTAATATCACCAGTATAATACAAAATTGATGGATCTCTGCAGACCCAGAAATGTGGGGCAATCAACTGTAGAGGACTCTAACATCTCAAGACTACATCTGCAAAAAGCTCTGTTTCATAAGAAAGCTTGTCTTAAAATGTTTTGGATCAGTTTGTCTTAAAGGTGCTATTCAGCTCACCTAAAAGTTAGGGTTATCTAGAAGTTACAAATTCAATGAAGCCATATGCCTATGATTTATGGAGGGAGAGAGATGCCACTAGGGAGATAACAATTTTTTCCTAAAATATATTTCTAAAGCTGAGTCAATACAGACCATAGAATCATTTAGGTTGGAAGAGACCCTTGGGATCATCAAGTCCAACCATCAGCCCTACTCTACAAGTTCTCCCCTACACCATATCCCTCAACACCACATCTAATCTACTCTTAAAAACAGTCAGGGATGGTGACTCCACCACGTCCCTGGGCAGCTGATTCCACTGACTGACCACTCTTTCTGTGAAAAACTTTTTCCTAATGTCCAGCCTAAACCTACCCTGCTGCAGCTTGCAGCCATTCCCTCTTGTCCTGTCGCTCATTGCCCGTGAGAAGAGACCAGCACCAACCTCTCTACAATGCCCTTTCAAGCAGCTGTAGAAAGTGATGAGGTCTCCCCTCAGCCTCCTCTTCCTCAGACTAAACAACCCCAACTCCCTCAATCGATCCTCATAAGCCTTGTTTTCCAGGCCTCTCACCAGCTTTGTTGCCCTCCTCTGTACTCGCTCCAGCACCTCGATATCTCTCTTGTGCTGAGGTGCCCAGAACTGGACACAATACTCAAGGTGTGGCCTCACCAGTGCTGAGTACAGGGGGACAATCACCTCCCTACTTCTGCTGGTCACACTATTCTTTATGCAAGCCAGGATGCCATTGGCCTTCTTGGCCACCTGGGCACACTGCTGGCTCATGTTCAGCCGCCTGTCGACCAGCACCCCCAGGTCCTTTTCTGCCAGGCAGCTCTCCAGCCACACTGCCCCAAGCCTGTAGCCATCCATGGGGTTGTTGTGGCCCAAGTGCAGGACCTGGCACTTGGCCTCATTGAAGGCCATGCCATTAACATTGGCCCATCTATCTAGTCTGTCCAAGTCCCTCTGTAGAGCATCCCTGCCCTCAAGCAGATCAACACTCGCACCCAACTTGGTGTCATCCGCAAACTTACTAATAGTGTTTTCTATATCCCTATCGACATCGTCAATGAAGATATTAATAAGGAAAGGCCCCAATACTGAGCCCTGAGGAACACCACTTGTGAGCGGCCGCCAGCTGGATTTAACTCCATTGAGCACCACCCTTTCGGATTGTCCTTCCAGCCAGTGCTTGATACAGCAGATCCTACGCTCATCCAGGCCATGAGCAGCCAGTTTTTCCATGAGAATATGGTGGGGGGCAGTGTTAAAGTCTTTTCTAAGGTCCATGGCACTATCCAATGTGCTTGGCTGTGCTGGATCCCTAACATCCCTTGGAGGATGTACTGGCTCCTTAACTGTCCACATAACAAGGTTTTTACCTTTTAACATTTTCAGGGGAAGGAGAACCTAGACTTACCCATGCATGGCCAGGAAGTACTGAGGTGCTAATAAGCACTATTCCATAAAACTGAGGCATAGTTGTACTGCTACAGTAAGTTGGTCTCATAGATTCTCAGCTCTTTCCAGTCCCTGTAGATCGAGGCCTAAAGTAGTCAGGTAATCATCCAAAAAATATTTTTGGTTATTGAATACTTTGCTTTTTTTCCCCTACCTTAAATATGTTTCCCAAGCTGTTCATGTCCTAGCAATTCACTGAGCTAAAACATTGAGGAAAATAAGTGTATCAAGATATCAAGCACTCTGTTTCAGTTTTAATTTCACTGAAAATTCTTTATAAGGGTGGGAAAACATTGTATTTGTCATTCACCTCAATTTATATTAACAATATTAAGCCTTTGACGGCTTGGAAAGATGATCTGGAAGATTCCCCTGTTTTTGCAGTACATTAATATTAAGGTGCTTTTGTTTGTTCTCAGAAAGATGTTTCATAAAGAAATGGCTCATGAATCTTGACTGCACTTAGAGGTTTGAGTAAGAGGTTGATACAGCATTTATTTCACATTTACATCAAAATATAGTACCACTCAAACTGGTTAGAAGAGAGATATTTATCAGGTTGCAGGCAACTTCAGGAATCTACCCTAGTTTTAATACAGATTTTTTTTATGCTGTGAGCAAACTAAAATCAGAATGATCACTTTTTAAAAAAAGACTAAAATGTAATCTGATGTGATGGCTAGTAAAGATAATTAAAATTCAGATATGTTGAAAAATAATGTAATACAAATATAACACAAATAGTTTTTGAAGTTTTCACAAGCATTTTATGTTTCCTACGCTGTTTGCTATTGCTTTTCAAGACATTCTCAGTGAAATTTTTAAGAACATTATCTGAAATTTCATCATTAAATTTGTTGGTTATTATTTTTAACAAATAATCCATTAAAATACTTTTGAGAAACAGATTAAGGGTCATGGAGAACAACGCAAAAACCTTTATATATCTTTCAAATGTAGTCTTCAGATATTCTGAATATTCTTGTTACTTTCAAAAAAAAAAAAATCAAACTCGTACAACTTGGATCAAAATCCAATATTCTTTCTTGCACCTGTATCATGTGTTATGGCTAACGCATAACGTGAAACGTGCATTATGATTTATAATCAATATTCCTGAAGTTTTTAACATACATTTCTGTGAAAAAAGTACATAAATGCTGACTAGATCTGATTCATATCTTCAGCAGATCTGTCCCAGAATACAGACAGGAATATGTGAGGACTGTATTTCTTTAAAAGTAAAGAAAATAAAGAAAATATTTTATTTGAAAAAAATAACATACTTACTGATTTGAATGCAGTATAATTTTACTAAGACAAAACTTTGTTTTGCTAAAATGTTGCTGAATGTATTGATTTTTTTCTTCTAAAGACTAGTCATAATATGCCTTCATTAAACATCACAGTATAATTTTGATTTTGGATGATCACAAAGTAATTTATCTTCATATTTTTTTTTTTTTAAATTCCTTATAAATTTGCAATTTTAATATACTAAACTCTTTTAGCAGAAACCAAACTTTTATTAATGAATTCAATATAATAAAATAATAGAATAGTCAAGGCTGGAAAGGACTTTGAAAGATCATCTGGTTCAACCTTTTGTGGGAAAGGAAGCCTAGGTAAGATTATCTAGCACCCTGTCCAATTGTGTCTTGAAAACCTGCAGTGACGGGGGACTCTACGATGACCCAGAGGAGGTTTTTCCCTTTATGGATTGTTCTCACTGTAAAAAAAATTCTTCCATATATCAAGGGTACGTAAATTCCTGGTGCAGCTTGTACACACTGCCTCAAGTCTTTTCCACATGGCTTCTTGTGAAGAGAGAGACTCCTTTTTGTAACTGTTCTTTAAGTACAGGAATAGTGATATGAGCTCCCTGCTAAGCCTTCTCTACTCCAGGGAAAAAAGACCTATCATCTTTAGTTGTTCCCCATAGAGCAGGTTTTCCACCCCTTTGGTCATCTTCATGGCCCTCCTTCAGGCCCTCACCAGTCTGCCCCCATCTTTTTTGAATTGTGGGGACCAGAACTGGACACAGTACTTCAGATGTTGCCTGACAAGTTGAATAAAGTGGGATGATCACGTCTTTATCTCTGCTAATCACAGACTTGCAGATGCAGCCCAAGATCCATTTCTACTGCGCTGCTGACTTGTGTTCACCAGGAACCCCAGGTCCCTTTCAGCAAAGCTGCTCACAAACCACACAGCTCCTAGCTCTTCTTATTCCTTCCCAGGTGCAGGACCTTACACTTGTCTTTGTTAAACTTCATACAGTTTTTTCTAGACTGCTCTCCTAGCTTGTCCAAGTCTCTCTGTAAGATGGTTCTCCCTTCTGACATGTCCATCACACCACCTATTTTCATGTCATCAACAAACCTGGTGAGGGATAATAAGGCAGAATGTTTATTTTCCCATTCTAAATACACCAAAAAGTTTGATTCTAAGCTAGGGTGGTCTCTTGTTCTGATTTCTCCCTTTTCCTTTGTAAAGGGTGGACTGCAATTTCCAGGAGGCTATTCTTCAATAACTCCCAAGCAACCACAAGCTCCTTTGTTCTCTTTGGGTACTTCCCATAGAATTCCTCACAATTAGGGTCTGACTGTATTGAAGTTGGCTCTTATAAAATCCAAGGTCATCTAAATCCTCTGGTCTTCAGTGTGCTCAGATGAATCTTAAACTGCACACTGTTATAATTGCTGTATCCAAGGCTACCAATGATAGTTATGTTGCGAAGTAAGCCTTCTCAGTCTGTGAGCAGTAAATCTAGCTGTTCCAAGTCAGTATGTCCAGCATCTGAGGCAGAACACAGTCTGCAATGCATTCCAGGAACCCGATGGACAACTTGTGGAGTTGCCCATGAAGATCAGGTTCTGCTGCCCCTGCCGCGGCCAGGAGCAGTGAAGCCAGACACAATCAATATGATCGGTAGATCAGCTTCAACTTTAATCAGAAGGCTCTGCCCTCAGAAGGCATCTCCTCCAATCAGAAGGCAATCCCTCCAATCAGAAGGTAATACAATCCAATCAGAAAGCAATACAATTGTTCTACAGTTACAGGCTCCTCATTCGCTAAGCACTACATTTCGGATAGGGAGAGGGGTATTGTCCACGAGCTTTCCACACACTTTCCACAGGCTTAAAGCTGCCCCATGATTGGCTACAACATTTGCGTCATTTGCTGTTTCCCACACTTTGTTTCGCCTTCACTATACTTCGTTTCGCTTACTTCCACTTACTTTGCATATGTGCCCTTTCAGTAACTCCCTCTTAAAGGGCCTGCTCTCAACATGCCCCAAACCAAAGTAAAGTTTCGTTGGCCTTGTCATTCTGTTTGGGAGGTTTGTAACAGATAACTGTCATAAGATCCCCCTTAGTGACAATCCCTTTAATCGTGATCCAAAGCCTAGGTTTGATAGAACTTTTGTGGTCTCCATAGTTCACCTCCCTACATTAAATTTTCTCTCTTACATAAAGCGTAACTCCACCTCCTCTTCTTCTCTTTCTTATCTTTCTGAAAGAGTTTGTAGCCATCCATTGCAATCTTCTAGTCACATAAGTTTTCTCACCAGGTTTCTGTTATTCCTACAATACCATAACTCTCAGAATGGACACAGAGCTCTAGTTCCTTCTGCTGGTTGCCTAGCCTACATGCATTGGTACACATACACTTGAGGTTGTAGTTTAGGAAGAATTCCTTACTACTCTGGAAGATGTATCTGCACAGAGGGAAATTCTCAATTGCCAGTGAAAAAGAGATGCTGCTTAGATATTGAAGACAAATGTCTACAAAAGACCCCGGTTTGACTTGGCCATCAGACCAAGATTTAGGTGATGCATATGGAGACCAATACTCTGACAAAGGCTAAAATGCCCAGCTACGGTGGGTAGTGATAGTGCAAGTACATGTATATCTTACTGGCAGACTGTTCTGACCACTGTTCCAGTGGAGGAATAGGGTCAAGCCATTTGTGCTGCTCATGTTTGTGTGAATGCTCTGTGTGTTTGCGGGTGCTGGTCAAGCACTGTGCGGCCAGTTTTGTCTGCAAAGCCAGCTGTGTGCACAGAGCGTGTGTGTACATGTGGCAGGCTGTGTGTAGCAGGGTGTGTGTGTGTGATGTGTATATTCCTTTCAGGGATCACATCCTCAGCCTTGCTGCTGTCTGGAATCAGGAACCGAGAACCACAGCAACCTCACCAATTCAGCAGGCTAGACAATTCAGCAACTTCTAACATGGCATATATGAAGCTTCAGATTGGTCTCATGCATAATACTATTAAGAAAAAGGGTATTTTCCTACTGCAAGTGAACCTGATACGCGGTAGGGATAGATGTGTCCTCGAGGAATGAATTAGTGGCTTAGCCGAGTTTTCTGTTTTACTACTTGTTTACTTTTTTTGCCTAGTTGCTATTTTCATTCACTTAGAGGTAAAATAGTTTATTTGTTGCTCACTGGACTGGCTTATCTTACTATTATTTAAATTAATGTGGGGATCACAGGTTGTTTATATGGACACCACTTCAGTGAAAATTATCCTTTGAGTAAGAAGTTTTAGTTTTCACTGAGGTCTTGTAAAAGGAATATAGATTTTCAGCAATCAGTATTTTTCCCTGTTACACCCTAAAAAATACTCAGAATCATTAAACAATAAAGATTACTGCTGGGATAAGTATAGCACATGTCTACATTGATCACCAAGGTAAGTTCTGAGTGGCCAAACTGTGAGAATCAAATTGCTCAGATTTTACTACATATTATACATAGCAATTACCAAAACCAAGCAAACAAAACCCCAAAACTGTTGTTATTGTTGTTGTTATTATGTCAATAGGAAAAGAGGTTATCTGGGCTTTGGCCTAAAGTCTTTTCTCTAAAGGTAGAGGACCTGCTTTTAAGAATTATGGGTTTAGTAATCAAAACAAAGCAAACAGAGAAAAATAATTTAGAAAGAAGCTTCTGAAAGGAATTCATACCTATCATCACCTACTCCATGAAAGAAAAGAGTATTTATCATGAAAGATAAACTCAAATCCTTTATTTTTTCTGAGGAAACATGGCCTCATGTTCCACATAAACCTTGTCTAATGCCCATACTATACAGTATTTTGGGATTTCTCAGGCTTTATAGCACAGAACTGACTATAAATTGCACAAACCAAAAAGCAGAAAAAATTCTATGGAGGTTAATTGCATTTTACTGAGTTATTTTTCAAGTCAGCTCCCTGTTCCAGTTCATTTTGTGAAACTGTTCAGGCATTATGGGTATAGCACAAAGGTACTACAGAAGAGGTATGAAGATAAGAGATGGCTAACAGATAGATGAAAAAAACTCCAAAACTATGGTAAAACTGTCAAAATCCTTACAGAGTAAATCAGCCAATTTTTCAGACAACTCATGCTGTCCAATTCCACAGTTTTTTCTTATTATCTGTAGTTTATTTTTAGTAATAAAATGGATGAGTGAAACTATTTCTAGTAAGAGCAAAATAAATTATTTATAATGCAATGCTTTCTTTTTTTAAGAAGTAACCATCTTTATGATGATAATTTGTCTTTGAGGGAATGAGGAAATTTTTAGGAATCTATTGTTATCTTTACTATTTACTGGGACTGCAGTGCCATCAGGAAGTGCCATCATGCTCATCAGTATACAAATGGATAGTTAAAAAAAAAGTCACGGTCCAAAGTAGCCTGGATTCTGACTCACTACCCAGGAAAAGGTGTTATACAGTACACAAATAAAGAGGCTTTCACAGTCGAAGCTAAGGGTATTTGTTCCCTTCTTTCTTTCTATATCTAATCCCAGTCTATTTCCAAGCCTGTCCATATATACAACCACTTGTTCTTAACAGAATATTTATATTTATAAATAAGTATTCGTATATTTCCATATAGATGTTTACCAAAATAATTTATACTTACAATCCTCGAGAAGCGTTCATGGTAGCATATATAATAGATGAAGACAAGAAATCATAGCTCAGTTAGAATGTATCACTAATCAAGCAATTGGTAGCCATTGGCAAGGTAGGAAGTAATGTAGCTTGATGCTGGAAGGACAGCCTCTGGAAATTAAACAATCTTTCAGTGCTTGGTATTAAAAGTGCTATCTAAATGAGTAAAATGTAATGCAATATAATTAGGGTGAAGCTGAGGTCAAGCATCCTTTAAATTGAGATTAAGCATATTATTCATGACAGTGTAGACATCATTAGACATGTATAATGTCCATGAAGAGCAATCTATGTGAGAGGATATCAGTAATTGAGCTTGACATCACCAGCCAGTCAATTCAGACTTCTCTTGTGATACATAAGCTATATAAATCTTTAGAAGCATTTTCTGCCAGAACTAGAAGCATAAAAGTGTGCAATAGCAAGTCAGGGACACAAATCTCTATACTAACACAATAATACATTTGGCTTTAGTTTGCAATTGATAAATGACACACAGAACTTTAACAGAAAAATCGGAGGTAAAAGTTGTAAGGTAAAGAAATAAAGGTAAGAAAGAAGAGGGTGGTAGAGAGGAAAATAAAGATGAATGCCTTTCACAGATACCATAAAACCCAAGTCAACAGTTTCAGGATGAAATATGAGAGAAGGAAGCATAATGTGAATAAATATGAGAAAAAAATATAGCGAAATTCAGTGCAGTTAACTGATGTAAATTAGGTAGTCAGGCTCTGCTGTAGTATTATCACCAGATGCTAGGAAAGTTTAATATTTATGTAAAATGATAAATATACCTTTGAGAATAAATGATGACTAGGATTTTTGTCCAAAAGAAACTAGGCTCAACTTTTTTTTCACTGTGATATTGTCACTTTGCTCATAGGTGAGTTTTATTGTAGATGTCTTGTTAACTTGTTGATGGGGTGCTTACAAAGGTGTGAAGGAGCATATACGTGTTGATAATTAAATATATATATAAAATAAAGACAGGTATTAGAACCACACAGGAGTTAGTTAAATTTAAAATGACAGATAGAATACAAAATTCTCTTTAATTTTCAGCATGATTTAATGTTTTTTTTTCTTTCCTTCTCTGTTCCTTTTTCTGTATTTATTCTCTTAATTAATATCTAAGTGAATAATTGAAAATGAATCAGTTTTCAAGTAGCTTTGGAAATACAAAGTTGAGATTGCTCGAAACATCATCAGCATATTCTGATGGAATTGAGTGAATACCAGCTCGTTGCATCTAAAACAGAGATTTTGAATAGTTGTATAACTACTTATGTTTACATGCCGTAAAAGTATGCATGAGCTGGATACAATATGACAGAATCACAGAATCACAGAATCACAGAATGTCAGGGATTGGAAGGGACCTTGAAAGATCATCTAGTCCAATCCCCCTGCTGGAGCAGGAACACCTAGATCAGATCACTCAGGAACGCATCCAGGCGAGTTTTGAATGTCTCCAGAGAAGGAGACTCCACAACCTCCCTGGGCAGCCCCTTCCAGTGTTCAGTCACCCTCACCATAAAGAAGTTTTTCCTCAAATTTAAGTGGAACCTCCTATGTTCCAGCTTGCATCCATTACCCCTTGTCTTATCATTGGGTATCACCGAGAAGAGCCTGGCTCCATCCTCCTGACACTCACCCTTTACATATTTATAAACATTAATAAGGTCACCCCTCTGCCTCCTCTTCTCCAGGCTCAAGAGACCCAGCTCCCTCAGCCTTTCCTCGTATGGGAGATGCTTCACTCCCTTAATCATCTTGGTAGCCCTGTGCTGGACTCTCTCCAGCAGTCTCTGTCCTTCTTGAACTGAGAGGCCCAGAACTGGACACAATATTCCAGATGGGGTCTCACCAGGGTAGAGTAGAGGGGGAGGAGAACCTTTCTCGACCTACTAACCACCCCCCTTCTAATACATCCCAGGATGCCATTGGCCTTCTTGGCCATGAAGCAACAGTGCTGGCTCATGGTCATCCTGCTGTCCACCAGGATCCCCAGGTCCCTCTCCCCTACGCTGCTCTCCAACAGGTCATTTCCCAACCTATACTTGTACCTGGGGTTGTTCTTGCCCAGAAGCAAGACTCTACACTTGTCCTTGTTATATTTCACTAAATTTCTCCCTGCCCAACAGAGTGCAGACAGAGTGCACAACAAAATGTATCAGGAAATGGATGGACTACAAAAACCTATACAGTTACATGACTCATTTTACAATAGCAGACAGATCAGGGAGAAGATATAGGGCTACTCTTGCAGAGCCACGGGTAAACTATGTAGCATACCTCTATTTCCCAGTGAAGACACTGGAAGTAGGCATATAGCTCTATTACATAACACACAGGAAAAAAGGCAGAGCAATGTCAGTAGCACCTAGCACAAAAAATGAAATCTCTACATCATATCTAATTATTCAACCAAACAGCATTCTTTCCAGCCAAGTTGTGTCTATGAACACATACTTTGCACACACACTTTGATAACTGTTCCTGAGGACATATGAAGGGATTTCTACTCCACTTAGTAGAAGAGAGTAGGTGAAGGATATTGACATGACTGTCTTCTAGCCAAATGACCAAGAGCTGCAGAAGGGCTCATCATTATTCATAAAATTATATACCTGAATAACCTGGAACCATTCTACCATGGAATTACTGCATTGGTAGATAATGGTAGAGGAACTGATGTAATTTATCTTAATTTCTGTAAGGTCTTTGACTCGATCCCATACAATATCCAAGTTGCTAAATTGAGAGATATGGATTTGATGGGTGTGCTATTTGATGGATAAGGAGCTGGCTGGCTGGTCACATCCAAAGAGTTCCATTTAATGGCTCAATATCCAAATAAGGATCAGTAACAAGTGGTGACTCAGAGGGGCACATATTAAGACCAATACTGTTCAATATCTATATTAGTGACATAGTGGAGGCGAATGTACCATCAGCAAGTTTGCAGATGACACTATGTTGAGTGTGGTGGCTGGTTCACTTCGGGGAACAGATGCCATCCAGAGAGACCTTGAAAGTCTGGAGAAGTGGACTCGTGAATGTCATGAAGCTAAATGAGGTCAAGGGCAAGGTCCTACACCTGGTTCAGGGAAATCCCCAGTCACAAGGCCGATTATATCCTTGGCTGCGTCAGTAGAAGTGTGGCCAGCAGGTAGACAGTATTGCAAACTTTCAGTACTTAAAGGGGGCGTACAGGGAGAAACTTTTTAGCAGGGTCTGTTGCAATAGGTCAAGGGGTAATGGTTTTAAACTAGGAGTGATGATTTAGACTTAGTTATCAGGGAGGAATTTCTTACCATGATGGCAATGAAACACTGGAACAGGTTGCACAGAGACATGGTAGATGCCCATTCCTGGAAACATTCAAATTCAGTTTGGACAACCTGAGCAACCACATCTAGTGGAAGATGTCCCTGTTTGTTGCAGGGGGGGCAGTTGGATTAGATGACCTTGAAAAGTCACTTCCAACCCAAACTATTCTTTGATTCTGTGGTCTTTAGGTGTAGATATGCCTGTTTTTAATTTAATATTTTCTAGCAATTTGGAAGTCATCCTGGTTTCAGAAGCTTTCCAGCACATGGAAAGCATTCCTAACACTTGTGTGTGTGTTTGGTTTGGGTGTGGGGTTTTTTGTCCCTACAGATTAATATTCATTTGTTGGACTGTTAACAACTAATATATATATATGTGTGTGTGTGTAAATATGGTACAGTGATCCATTTATTAGGCAGAATACATACAAATATTTGATAGCATTTACAGACTGTATAAGGGCATGTATATGTTTTTACAAAATAGTTTTAATGTAATATTTTTGCATTGTCACTGAGGTAATTGTAATATAGGATATTTTTTTTTAATAATTTGTCTATCTGCCTATTATTCAAATCAATCATCCTTGATGCTCATTTTGATATTAATCAAAGGCATTTTTGAAAGATGAAAGAGCCAGCATACTGTTTCATCCAAAACCAAAAGGAGAATCACCATAAATAAAATAAAAAAAAAAAACCAACAGTAGAACAATAAGAACAGATCCTGTAAAAAGGACATTGAAATTAATTAATTTAATCTATCTTGTGAGTATAAAAGTAATGAACTGTAGATGAAAACGTTTTGAGTAAACAAAACAAGAAAAGTACCAGCTGCCTTGTTGCATGACTTGAGCAAGTCAGATTAGATTGTAGGTCTTTATTACCAAATATCAATTCAGTGTTGTTCTGGTTGCAAACTACATTGTTCTTATTTCTGTACAGTCATACTTGTATTACGCAATTGCATAGAATGCTTAAGAAAATCCATGCTATGGATGAATATGGTAATTTGGTCATGTCTTCTGAGTTGAGTCAAAACCAAACACTGTTCCATTTCTTTTGCCTTTTTTTCAGTAATTATGAACATGAAGGTGACAATTATACACAACAGAAGTCTCAGTTACAGGTAACGATAGTGAAGCCCACTGATTTTAAATTTTTTCCATCTTTTTTTTTTTTTTTTCCCATGTGAAACTTTATCCTCCTACCACTTCTGTGGTGCCTGAGCTGCATACAGGACTCCAGCATAGCTGTTCCTAGGGTGCCCTGCCCCTCTTCTTTATCATCCGAGCTGTTGATTTACAGTTCAACAAATTGGTCTCTCTCAGTCTCCACCCCCTACTGCAAAAACCAATATGCTACTTCTGCCAGGTGTATAATGCCTGTTAGGCACTGCTAGGCCACTCAGTGCCTTGTTCTGTAGTGACTCCCCATAATTCCTCACGTGTTCATTTGGAGAAAGTTTTCTACAGAAACAATTTTATGTACATCATTTGATTAAATAAAGGGTCCACAAAAGGTCTCACATGGATGAGGAGCATGCCTGCATCGATGCACTGCAGAGAAAATATTTGGTATGAATGCACAACACAACCTTTGCCACCTGCATTGGTCAACTATAAGAATTTCCTTTTCCTCTGAACTAAACAAACATGCTTTGTTCTGGGCTATAACAAAGGTCTTGATACCAGAAGGAGACTTGTAAGGCAATCGTAATTAATCCTTAAATGAGATTAGAATTTCAGTTAATAAGGATGTCATCTAAACAAACCAGCATTTCAGAAACCTCACAAAAAGATGGAAACAGATATGTCCAATATAAGAATTTAAAACATTTTGCAAAAGTGTTTTTTTTTTAAATGCTCTTTATGTTCGCACAAATCCAAGAATTTTACAGCTATATGTTTAACATTTTTGTGTCATACAAAATATAATGTTTCTAGCAACTCTGTGCCCTCTAGCATCATACTTTGGATGCTAGCTTAGTACAGGCTCAAAAGTATTAGTAACAGTTAATATACCCCCAACTGCCTGTGTCTGTAGTAGCAGCAGAAACAACAGAGCAAAAGTCTTCCAACAATCCTGCTAACACATCTATAGCTATAAGAAAATTCAGTCCCTAATAATGTCCTTTATATTTTGGACCAGTTTCTACGACAAAAACTGTATCATGGAGTGCTTTTTCAATGAAAAGAAGTCCATAAGAGTAAGAAAAATAAATCCGGTTTTATTTACCTACCTCTGCTTCATTACTTAAAGGAAAGAGTGAAAAAACCCCACAGGAGCAGGTTGTCCAGAGTGGTTGTGGAGTTTCCATCCTTGGAATTATTTGAATCCCAACACCGCCTCCTGAGCAACTCACCTTAGCTGATCCTGCCTGCTCTCAGTATGGGAATGGACTACACAATCTCCAGAGCTGTCTTCTCAAGTCAAAAATTTCTTTAAGAGTGTATGCCTGGTAATTCATTTGTTAAGCAAGCCGGTGAAGTGGTATGATACATGTTTTTGCCAAATCATCAATGCAGTGATTGAGATAATATGAACTTTGTGCACCTTTATCCTCCCTTCTTGCTTGCTGTTGGCATTTCTATATCGAAAAACAGCCGTATGCTTGCATCCTACCACATTTTTCTTCATTGCCTTTATATTCTTTTACTTCCTCCTCTGTTTTAGGATACTACCTTTTAAGACTGTGTCTATATTTTTACAAGCATAGTACTACTTAAATATGTGCTATATTTTACAGGTGGAGAAGAGAGAAAGAGAATTAATTTCTTTTTTGGTTCAGAGCCTTAACGTCAGCTAAAGGACACAAGACCCTGACCAGAAGAAACCTCATGTATGATCTGTGCTATGCTTGTGAAATTTGCTGCGTTAAGCAGTCCTATGGAAAGGAAACAGGGGAAAAACAGTGTACATACAGCTCACAGTACTTAGAGAGACTGTTCATCAGGAGTACAGTGGCCATAACCTCTGTTTCTGAAAGATGCCTATGTCTATTTACATATATGTCTGTTTGCACACAGAAAAAAATAAAAGGGGTTAATTTATTAACTAGAAAAGTATAAATACAAAAATTACATTACTTTATGTTTAAAATTATGTTGGGGCGATATCAAAGGCTTCAGGAAACTGCTAGAAAAGTAATTCAAGTTCCAGGAGCTCTGTTAATATTTTATCTGAAAGAAGTTTTAGTGACTTGATCATGATCTGTAGTTGCTTATAGCAGAAAAGAAGATAGCTTAGCTCACTACAACACAGCAGAAGCTGCTATCAAACATTGGAAGCTAGAGAAATTCACCCTACATATAAGGAAAACATTTTTAGCCAGGGAGCAGTGAAGGCCAGCTAATCCCAAAAGGATGGGAATCCAGGAGCCAAGGCTGACCCTGCACAGATTGCATCCTTGCTAATGGGGAACAGTCGTGCAAAGACTGAATGCAGGGGCGGAGACAGGTAGCAGGGTCGATTGACTTAACAAGTGGTCAAACAGCTCTGGACGCCCTTCAAGACCTCCACTGGGAGCAAAAGGAAAAGGGATCAGGGACAAATGGGAGTAAGCCAAATCATAGGGCTGAAGGAGTATATCCATGGGACAGAAACAGGGTTCTACTTCTACAGTATTACTGGGGCAGGAACAGATGGCACTGGAGCTGAGATGAAATGAGGTCCTAGGTCCACATGCAGGGGTGGAGGAGGGTTCCAGGTGAAGCTGTTAATACCCATAGGGCTTTGACAAGATGTTATTGTTATGTCAGCCACGCTGTGCCATGTACTGTTTTTCAAACACATTGACCATGATTCTCTTGCTGACACAGCCTCCTCAGTGCTTACTGAGGAGCAGTGTTCTGTTTCACTGGCATTAATATATATAGAGTAACATTTAGAGCATTAGATATACTGTAAATGGATACCTTTATACAACTTTCAAATGAGAATAGAACTAATTTTTGATGCAATAGTATACAATTGATTAAGTCTATAAATGAGGGTGTCTTGTTTCCTGTCTTACTGATCATGCATTAGATAAATTCAGAAACTTTTATTGAGATACCGAGATTAAACCTTTGCACTGGAAAAAACAATTTTCTCAGCCAAGTGAAGTTCCTTGGTAATTCAGATGAGATAATACAGACATTTCATATATTTTCTCTTAGTTTGAAAAAAAAAAATAAAAAAATAACGAATGCAGAAAATAAAACACCATTCTGACAACATCAAAAGGCACAGGACCATTGCAATCATGCTTGGTTTTGCACTAGGGTTTTTCGTAATCCTTTATTATGACATCACAAATTTATAATACTTATTTATAATTACTTGTTGCATAAGAGATTCGTTTAAAGCCTAAAATTTATAGTGATCCTTCATGATAATATTTTTTTTATTTATTTTCTTCTTAATGAGCTTAGGATAATTAGAAAGAATGAGCATAAGCGAGGTATTCCTAGTCAATGCTTTTACTGATACCTTCTAATGCAAGTTTCAGATAGCTGTATTTTATTTTAAGATTAAAATAATCAAAATCCAGATCATATTCAGTTCACATTGCATGTGAAAAATGCCTGTGCTTGAATTTCAAATATTCCTCCAACCTCTTTTTTTTTTTTTTAATGTATCCAAATGCATATTTTAGCTGATTGATGTTAATTTATGACCAACACATATGTCAGGTTTGTGTTTGTGTGTGTGTTTACATTTCTCCACCTAGTCCTTAGTGTGTTTCTTTTGCATTATTAACTCTATTTAGTATTTCTTCATAATCTTCTCCCACTATATATGTTTTTTTCTCATTCTATTCACTCCATCAGGAACACTTCAGTAATTTCTTCCGAATGCTAAGTAATCAGAATTTATACCTAAGCACAGGTCTTTTAAAGGTGCCTGTTGATGTTTTATCTGACAAGTTTCTGCTTAGCCTTCAAATACCAATTCTGATTTTGATACTGTCTGGAATTTTTTAAAATGTTTTGCTCAGCTATATCGATACAATCTCATTTATAAATTTTGTTGACTGTGCCCCTGAAATGAATTTATTACTGTCAATGCTATTGCTAAATAAGGAGCACAGCAATATGGAGTTGGGATACTCTTTTCCAGGGGTCTAACTGCAATCATTCTATGGGTCTGTTTCAGAAGCCTTAATCAGATGCTCAGAACAGCAGCCATCAAGCAAGAAACACAATGTGATGTCATATTTGATATCAAGTAAGTGTTATGACTTTGAATCTCTGCTTATTGCCTGATCTGTGTGCCAGGCTGAAAGAATTTTCAGCTTGTCAGAACTTGTACTGCATAAGATGCTGAACTGCATGACATTTTCTATTAATTTCCAGCACAGTACATCCTACCTGTATGCAGTCCCTTATTATACAAATTTAAGGGTTGTTTTTCAATTATTTAAAGGACATCTTGCAAACCAAGAGTAGGCTTAAAAGAAACAGTGCTATCTTCTTGTTTAATAAACCCGCTGCTTTACTGCCTAAAGATCTCATCTTGCTAAGGTCATATGTTTCCTTCAGTTGCCTCCCTGATCTCCCGCCTTCTGTAGAGTCAGAAGCATGTCACTTAACTTTTCTGTGCTTCCTTGTCAGAGTTAAAAAGGAGAAAGAGAGACACTCACTGTTATGTCATAAGTTTTAAAGCTTGCTTGGACATTCATAACAAACCTGAGCTTTCTTTGTGATTAGATGCTACCTACTAATCTAATGAAGAATGTCAATGAAAATATTGTACCACTACTATCTTGTTTGCTTTCTAGCCATTAGCTAAATGTTTTTGTCAACTAGACCAGCATTATAAATATAACTTACTAATTACATAACTTGTCAAACAAGACTAGAAGGATATAGCAGTGAGAGAGATGTGTATAAAAGTGAACTGGAGGTGAGGGTAACTGGTTGGACAAAAGGCTGATATGACTGGGCCTCCCCGACTCCTAGTGAATGTACTTTACATTTTTCTCCATGTGATTAGTAGTTTTGATATTTCTGGGAAGAGTCAGATTTACCTCCATGCATGAACCACTGGACAATGCATGTGTAGAAATTCCATTGAGCTTTTTTTTTTTTGAGTTCCCTAGATTTATGTCAACACCAACCAGGTTATTACAAGAACTTTGTCACAGCATGATATATGTATAAAATATATTGAATAGAATTTCCAAGTTTTACTGCAGTCATCACCAGAATTTGTGATACATGAAGCTTTACTGGGGACAGCTGACCTCTCTGATGGTCTGACCAAGAAAATCTCATTACAAGACAGCTCTGTATATAGCAGGGTGATGAATGTAGCAAGGGTCATTTAGAAAACTTAAATTTAGGAAAAGCATTTATCAGTTAGGCAAGAGCTTATTGCATTTTTCAGTTTATTTTTCTGTGATAGCACTCTTTTCTCTACATTCTTCAGGACAGGACCAGTACATTTTTTTGACTGGAAGATGGCCAGTCAAAAATATTTTGTGTGCCAAAGTATTTAAAATTTGTGTCAGGATATACATTAGTAATGACACGTTAGAATAAAATGTGAGTGGTCATTACACTCTGGTGTCAGGGGAAAACCAAGAAAGATGGTAGAGTTAATACTGTAAGGTGGGACTAAGAGCTTCCTGCATTACATGCCTACAATCATAGCAATGACACTCATTTATCTAGAGTCTCTTTGGAACAAAAAGTGCTGTATTCTGCATATAATTTTAAACCATATACATTGCTTTCTATAAAGGAAATTTCATTTGATTTCTTCTGAGAATAGTTCAGCATAAACCAGCCTTAAACTAAAGATTATAATATATTNCCATTCGGTGAATATGAAGTACCAACAGTTTGGGAGAAGACCGTTCCAAGCTATAACTGGTTGGCACTGTAATCAGCCTGTCACATAATATAATATCCAATTTCTGCTGACTCCTATGAATAAGGCTCATAGGTTATATATATTCCAGCAAATAAAGGGGACAGGCCCTGTTTGTTTGTTGGAGAACAAGTAATCCAGTTTAATTCACCTCTGTATGGTTATATACTCTTCCAGGGTAAAACAAGATAGCTTCATTTATACTGTTTGCCCATTGATCCGTTATTCTCCTAAGCCATGCTTACCTATTTTCTGGAAGACTGAGATCTGTCATGGAATAAATCATGCCAGTGAGAACCCTAACAATTAAACCATGAGTGCTTTTTCATTGGTCTTTGAGTTAGTACAGCTTCTCACTGTTTTTTCATTTCATTCAATTCTTCCTTTGAAAGAAGGAAGAAACTAGTGATGAAATATGTTTGACATGGTCATCATTATATACATAAAGAGCAAAGAGCAAAAAAAAATCAGTTCCTCAAAATATGTAGCATAAAGGAAGCCAAATACATCATCCTGGACTGCAAATCATATTTGTATTCCATACTTCCATACCCCCTCCCCCCAAAAAAAATCCAACACTGCGCACTTTCTCATTTTTCTTCTCTACTTGCCTCTGTACTTCTCTTACTGTCTTTTGCATTGCTCCTCCATTCAGATGCACCCATGTCCATTATTTTTAATATCACATTCTACTAAAAACTTTTTTCTTCCATGTACTTAATTTTGGACCAGCTTCACACTTTGTTCACTTTTTCTGTCATTGCAGCCATTGTTTGATCTATCCGTTTTTACAAAGAAGCCTAATCACTCCTTAAATATACCTTCAGAAAATGATAGATTGCATATTCTCTGGTTTCAAAGAGCCTTTTGATTGCTTATAACTCAGAGATACTCCTGCTGCTAGAAACCAAATTCTTTGTCATAATACACAGTTGCATATAGGCATCTCCTATGCTGGATGTCTTTAAAAATTGCATTTCCTGCTGAGAGAAGTCACTCTTTTTACTACGGATTTCTTTTATGTGTTGAAGTTTGCTTAAAAGCATCCAAGGACTTCCCAGAAGCAAGTGTTTAAAGGCAGAATACAATAAAAAAAAAAAGATAATTTCAGCTGGCAACTTCCACCACTGAAAAAAAAAATAAAAATCTAAGGTGTAGGACCACACATCCTAGAATACTAAAAAGACTTAATCAAGGCAAACCAGCTATAAATCAAGGCTGTAATTCTGCAGGAACATATAGAAAGACAGAAATAATAAAATAAAATAAAATA
>VZTM01039939.1:2217-16202 GCA_013400555.1 Jacana jacana
ACTAGCAACCTCATCCAAAAAAGGGAATTAAATTTATGTCGGTGTTTTCTAAAGTATGATTATTAACCTCTGTATTAGTCCAGCTGGCAAGCAAGTAAAGTATATGCTGTACTTTAAATATTAATATTCTTTGGCCTTTTTTAAGCAAGTGCTGCCTTTGGGGCTGTGTTTAAAGTTATAAGGATTGGGTTCAGCTATCTTAATTAAAAGGATTCAATTATCCCAAACAAAGCTGACTCTGAAGACTAACAACAATTCCAAAATTGGTAAATGATCACTAAATAAATAACTATTGAATTAAGAATAATTTATTTTTTTCTCCTGGAAATCTTAGGTCCAAAAAAATTATTTATTTTTTTTTCATTAAATAATTAGGTAATTAAGGAACTATTCAACCACTGGAGTGACACTTGGTAATTAAAGGAACAGGACTGTAACATCATTGAGGTGGAAAGCATGAATATTCTATGAAACCTTTCTGAAAATTTTATCATTTTAGGATGAGATATTATACTGCAGCTTTGTTTGTTAGGTCTTAAATCTCTTAAAGCTTTTATACTACTACAAGGTCAGGCAGTTTATTTATCACTGGATATTGCTGCACAAGACTACATCTCCTAGACCACTGTGTCCTGGACTAAATACCGTGCCCTTCAGCATAGCCAGCCTACCTGTACATCCTTCAACACACATAGCCTGTCCAGCTCCTAGAACACACTTGAAACCCCCTTTTCCACCTTGGAGGCCTCGCTGCAAGGATCCTGGCTGTCCTCTTTGGATTCTCGCTCTTTTTTCACCAGTTTCCCAATCCCATGTTCTGTTTAGCAACTAGGATATAGTGTACATGCATGCTTATAAATATTCATATTAAGTGCTTGAGGAATTTGCCCTGCTTCAGTAGGAAAGTAAAGTCTGATGAGGGGCAAACTTACTGCGAATGGTTCATGTGAGGGACGAACAGGTTCAGTAGACCATAGGAACAAGATACGCTGATAGGGGACAAGGAATCATCTTTCTCAAGTGCTTCCTCAAATTCTACTTAGAGCTAGAAAGTTTTATTTGGGAAATACTTCCATGAAGAAAAGCTCACCTGCTCCAAAACCCAGAGACCCATCAGGCAAATGACAGGGAAGGGAGGAAACAGAAGAAGTAGACTTTTCCTCCATTCTAAAGTCATGTTTTCCCAGTAACGGTTTCACAGGGTCCCATTTTTCTAACTTGAGCTTTAACTGTCCAACAAAGTGCAGCTGGTGATACATGGCTGTGCTGGAGTGACAAATTAGCTGATGATTNCCCCAAAGCTTAATTGGTGTCTATGGGGAAGCTGGCATTTAGGATGCAAAAAGAAACCAACTCAGGAATGAAAAAAAAAAAAAAAAGGGTATGACAGTCCTGGGCTATTAGCTGACTAACTCATGCCAGTGTGAGCCAGTAAGGACCCTAATTGCCTTGATATAAATCCTTTCCCAAGGCAGTAAAAGCTGTAATGAGAGCATACTGTGTTGAACTGAGATTTTTTTTCTTAATGTTTTTTTAAATTTACTTTCCAAATGTAAGTTTTTTTACAGACAGCTGTCTGCAAAATAAATCCCGTTTTCTGTAACAGATTTTCTTCAAAATAATTCTTCTCCTGCAAAGTACTGATTTATTGACTCTGTTTGGACCGATATGCATTTTCTTGCATTCTAGAGAGTGACTCTAACAAAAATTGTCATGAGAGCTATATTTTCAGTGGGCCCCATGCTTTGAAGGGGTTCAAAAGGGACCTTATTAGTTCTGCTGTACTGAAAAGCCCCTGAGAAGTTTCCGGACAAGTAGTTTTATACCAACTGAATTATGACTTTAAAATAATGGTTTATTAAAAGTTCTACATATTTTTGTGTAAGATCTTGTAAAACTTTGTGCAACTGCAAAAATTTGTTAGAAGAAAGTATTTAGCAAAACCCTGATCCTATTCTGTGCTTTGAAAAAATCATGCCCTTCTGTATACTGGGAATTCATCTTCCTCAAATCTGTATGCTGCTGAAAAGAACAGAATATATTTAACTGCCTTTTTTCTTGGAGAAAATAAAGGAACATCTTCAGTAAAAGCAGGTCAAAAAGAGGTTAGAAGTTACAGCTTTGGGAGGTACTTTATGCTAATTCAGACATTAGCCTGGAATTTAGCTCTTTCTTATCACAAAAGTGCCCTTTAATTTATCAGTAATATAGGGCTATCCAGAGAGAGAACAATCTTTTGTTCTCTGTTAAAGCTATTGTCTTACAGGAAATAGAGGGCTTGTGTTAAAGTCTTGGAATTTTTTGCACAAATATATGGCATAAAGTACAAACAGTCCACCTTGTAGTATATATATTTTTAATTCTTCCAGAATAAATTGTTGTTCATTTTGAAATCTGTCTTAGCACATTTCCAGCTATCTACCAGGTGATGATACCAAGACTCTAAGATTTCTTTTAAAGGAAATTGAACATGATAGGCATCATGCTGGAGTTTGAAATCAGGTTTAAAATAAAAATGAAGTACCAGATGTGGTTTTAACTAGATTTCATTATGCCTCGTTAAGTTTTTCATAGACCACTCCCCAGTAGAATATAAGCTTTAAATCCACAAGGCAGCAGGGTACAATTAGCACTCTTAGAAGGAAGAAGTAGAGAAGATGATACTGTTGGGCCTGGAGGATTGTATTGATCCACCTAATGCCTTGCCTACTCCATAAATCTTTCAGTGGTGTCATTGAGCTTGCAATTATAGAACATGATTACTTATGCCAAAGTTTCATTTCCCCTATTACATTACAGTCATAAGCAATCGTACTGAAAATCTGAGCTATTGTGCAATTCATAGTGCACTACCCCAAAGCACATGCAAATATAATTGTTCTTCTCTTTGGGTAGAAAGACTGATACTAAAGTATTAATTGTCTTCTAAATTGTGTCTTTCTGCTGCACAACTTGAACACTTGAGAGTTTCAAGACCTGATGTTTTTCTGAAACAAAAAAAGTAACTTTATGCTCTTGGTATAGCCTATAGACAATAAAATTGTAAATAGGCAACTTGGTCTCGTAATTTCAAGTTTGCTGAAAACATTTAATATATTATAGAGACTTATTGACTGTTATTATAACTGTACAAACTGTGTTGATGCTTCAAAGTATGATGCCACCCATTCCTTTGGTATGTGTAACAAATGCATGCAGAACTCAAGTGCTAATGAATTCTTATACAATATTAATATAGAATATCTTAGGCATGTAGGGAAGGCAGCAGGTGGGTCTAGGTGCAGAAGCCTCAGATAAAGGAAGCTGAGTGCATGCTGAAGATAAGGCTCCTTTTCAGAGGGTTAAAATTAAAACCCAGTTATTTTGTCCCCCAGTGTCATTCTCTGGCTGCTTGCTCCTACCTACACACAGTACTGCCCCGTTAATTATACCAGTGCTGGGTTTTGTCACACTGTAAGTTAGATTTCTAGAGTCAACAGGTTAAAAACAATCTTTTTCTAATCTAAGAATTTTTTGATGTAGATCCTATCAGTTACCTTGAGAAAAGAGGGTATCACAAGTCGCAGAGCTGGCATGACTGAGAAGCATTAAATCATGTGGAGTCACCAACTCCACTAACTCCCATTTTGTGCAGATAGTCAAATCTGATACAGAGAAACAAGACTTCATACATAATATTATGTTATCTCACCGTAGAGGTTACTAGTAGAGTGCAAACTCCCTTGGCCTCCAGACCCAAGTCTCTCTCTGGTTGTCACCTGAGTGCATGGAGGGCCTTTTCAGGAAGTGGCACCTGGCTCAGACATGAACTCTTCCGCTCTAGAGGCATCTATCTTCTGATTGGGAAAACCAGCTCTTGTATTCAAGTGTGTTCTTGCTGTCAGTAGTGTCAGGGCAGAGGTGGCGAGGGAAAGGAAGAGGTTGTCCTCCCAGAAACATGTAACTGAGAGTGGTGGGTGCTAAATACTGCTGGAGAGGCACGATGTAAGGACGCTGTCCCTTCATTTGGTTTCTGCTACATTGCAGGAGAACAGGTTTATACCTTCATAGGAAATAAGCACCATGATAGAAACCCGTACTTCTTTCACCTCTTTCTCTTCCTCTTGGGAAAAGCCTGGACAAAATTTGAATACAGCTAACTTGCCAGATAAAAAAAAAAAAAAAGCCAATAGTTTTTTCAGTAAAAAAATCACTGTGTACTGCAATAATTTTATCTGCTAAAGTTAGATTGGGGTTTTTTGTGCATTAAACATTGCAGAATGCATCTTTTGGTATAAAGACAAAAGCACAGCCAAGCTGCAGATATTAAATGCGGCTCACATTACAGTGTTCCTGCTAGCTTAATAATAGCCTAAAAAGTTAATTTAGCATTTAATTACTGGGAGGATCACAGAAAGAAAATAGTAATTCTTAAAAATATACGAAGTCTAGTGCATAAATGTGTATTGAAAAGATGAGAAAAGGTTAATGATAAGAGAAAAAGAGCAGATACGCAATAGTATTAGTGTTAGGTTTTACAGAGCAGAAACATTGTCTTAAAGAAGGCAGAGGAAACACTCAAGGGAAAAAATATTGTTTTAATATGAGAACAAGAAGCAGAGAAGAGAAACTTAAAGGTATTTCAAGCTTGTAAACTAAGTAAATTAAGCAGGAAACAAGGAAGACATTATATCTATTTCAGTTGCCTGCAACAGAAAAATTGAAAATGACACTGTCAGAAGCCATCATCTCAAAAATCAGATATATCTGAAATAACTTGATGTCCCAGATTATAGCATGAGAACTTCAGGTATTAACTTTAAAAATTCTGTCATATTCTTTTTTCTGTAGTCTTTCAAACACCATTTAGAAAACAGTCAGGCACAGGAGCTACGTTGATTAAAGTATGTGTGTGAAAGATCTAGAGGTCATTAAAAGCATAAAATTACTGACACTGCTGCAGAATAATTGTGGACAAGATCCTTGCATCTTTGTATATTACATATGATAGTTCACTCAACTTGATGTGAATACTAAGGCAAATACTCTCAAAGCCCTAGCCAACTGATTTTTTTATTGTCTAATACAATGAAAATGTAAATAAACTTTGCCTCTTGCAAATATTATAACCATTATTTATTTTATTCTAAGTTTATATACAGGCATATATATATTTCTCTTACTCTGTTTTTAAAAACTTGCCAATTTCAATGTTAAAATTCACCTGACATTTATTACCACTGAAGAAACAGTCATGCACTGTGATTTGTGCCTATTTCAGCATAGAGGCACTCCTATACTTACATACAGGTGTGAATATAAAACAAAAAACAAACAAAAACAAACAAACAAAAAGAATAATTTGATCAGAAGACTCTGTACTTTGCCGGTGGCTGGATTACTTTCTTTTAAAACTTTTAAAACTCTGACACTATTGTTATTTTAAAAACTTGAAAATATACTGACAAGGACTTGAGAGACAAACTCTGAATGCTACTGGTCTGTGAATACAACTAAGAGTATTAAATTTCTTATGTTGGGTGGGTTTTTTCCACTTGATACAATATTTTCCCCTTAAATATCAGTTCATAATTGATATCTCAGATGTCTACCCTCTTGCCCTTGACTGAACTTGTAAGCAGATGTTTCAAATAGCTCAGAAAATGCTGGGTCATTGAAAAAATGGCCAGACTGCTGAGTTCCTTGGCACAGTGCCATGTGGCATCAATGACTGCTTAGAAAGGAAGCTGATTTGGTCATTTTCCATAACTTTCAAAGATGAATATGTAACATAGCTTAGTCTCTCCTTTATTATTTTGGCAGAAATGTGTACACATCAAGATCAGCGTCTCTACTGAATGTGCACTTTCATTCTTCCAGTAGTGTCGAACTGAAGACAGATCTTGAACAGAACAGATCCTGGACATCCAGATCTGGAGTAGAGAGTTTTTACCTTGCTGGACTTGATGGTACTATTTAGATGAGCTTAAATCTGCTAAGCACCAGCTCTGCAATATTTTGTCCTGGCATGGTGGTATCCATAGTCCAGTCACTGTCACAGGCCTCAGAGACATGACTGGATTTATGTTTTGGCTCTGAACTTTTCTGTGGCCTCAGGGTAAGTTGTTTCATTCCTTTCACAGTTTCTCTCCCCGTAATAATGACGGACATTAGGGATTATGGAGCTTCATGCTTTGGTGTCCTACAGCTCTGGGGCAATAAATTGATCTTGCTACCAGATTTAGCACCATCAGCATCCCATTTTGGATCCCAGCCTGGCTCCCTGCTCTGCCATACCAACCTGGAAGCTGTGGTGCAGTGCTCTCTGCCCTGACATCAGAGGTCTAAGCTGGCCCTCCCCTGCAGGTTGCAGTTCACAGGGGAACTGCTCTAGAGCTTCAGGCATCCCGCAGTTGCAGAAACACAACCACCACTGATTAAAATTCTTACTTTTCTCAATCTTATTACAGGAGCTAATAATGAAGATATACATCTGATTTTATAACTGAAAAAATATGGGGTCTTACTTAATTTTAGAAGTATTCTATTTCAGTGCTGCCGAGCATGGGATTTGGTTTTAAATATCCATCTTGGAATTAGTTTGGAAAAGACTGATTTCAATCTAGTTTTGATAGAAACAAAATAGAAAAATTACTCCAAGTTTCATATTTTGGCTACTCCTATCTAACTAGCTTACTTCTCTTTACCATGCAAATCTTTCAAGGTGATGATAAAAAAATCTAGACAGATCGAATGCTTACCCTTTCTCCTTTTTCTTAAACTAAACTTCCATGAACTGCAAGTTGGCTGAGATTTTTTTTGTTTTCAGCAGAATTAGACAACACAGGCACTGAAATTACTCTCTAAGGTTAATTTCCAGACTGTACACTTCCTCAATCTTCATAAGAACTCTTGATCTTTTAATGGCATTCTTTTTTCTTAGTACTGTTGGAAAGGGAGGAAGAGAAAGGAGATTGAGCTTTGGTGTTATTCAGTGCTGGTTTTTTTCCTTGGCAGTCATCAAGTTACACCCATCTGTTATTTAAAAAAAATACTTTTTCGATGAATGTAACACTGGAAAAATCTCTAGCTGCTGAAGTGGTATTATAAATTTCTTCCTTAGATTAAGTTGATTAACAGAAGAATCTGTTAAGCCTGTGCTTTTGTAATTTTAAATACCTGCTGTGTCCAGCTTCTTTGGCAGTTTTCCATTTTTCATACAGTTTCATGCTGAAGCTGACATCCAGAATATGGCTATGGGTCAGGTAGGTAAATCTTCAGAAAAGAACATAAAACAAAACTAAAATGATTGGTTTTGGAAGATGATTCTTTTTTTGTTAGCTTTTAATATTTATTGCTGCACTATCATCAATATTTTTAACACAAATAAACACAAAAAAATTAACACCAATCTGTTTATCCTAAATATATATCCTTAAAGAGAAATGATGGGTGTATTCAAATCAGTGTATTTTAAAATGAGTACTTTATTATCCTAATTAATTTGCTTATGCTGACAGTCTATCTTCTAGAAATGTAATCCTGAGACTTTTAATAACAAATGAACAGTTAGATTCCCATCTCAAATAGCTAGACTTCATTAGTATTGATTATCACATCTGTGTTTGTGAATGTATGCAAATATTGCTCAGATAACTTGATTTTCTACTGACTGGCACCACCAGTAAATAATTTGGTGGGAAAATCTGAAATTTATTGGCCTTTGCAATTAATGGACTTGTTCAGCCTACAACTCTGCCCGTGAATTTTTTTTTTCTCTATTTCATATAGATCAATCATAGGCGCAAGTAAGGAAAAGAAAAATGTATGAAGAGTCCATCAGTACCTTTCATGTTTGTATAAAAATTTCTGTAAAGTCTGAACTAGCCAGCCTAGAATTAGATAAGCCACCTGGACACTCCAGATTGTCCCTACAATAAATTTTAACATATTCTGCAGAAAATGAAGCTGTTTCAAATGAGTAGGAATCATCATATGTTTATTTTTGAACATCTAAGCAGATCTTCTGAGTCGGTTTTGTCGTGTTATAGGTAAATATATATGATAAACCAAGAAATTACTACAAATATTTTATTTCATGCTCCCTTTGCTTCTGGCTGTTTACTACAAATCAGATTACCTTCTGACCTATGCAAGCAGTTAGTTCACTGTTAGGATCTTGGTGACAAGCAGAAATAACAGGCTATGTGATATATCCCTTTTGTGTTATTTTTACTAGTTTTAAAGTACTCATTTTTCTTTCTCTAAAATAGAGTGTGATTTTTCAAAGAATTGTAGACCTTTTGATATAAGAAAATCAAATCCATGTATGTATGCTGCAGCAGATGGCACAACTTTTGTAAAACAACCAAAAAAAGCAATTCTGTTCTTATTGACTTTTTATTCTGTAGATACTATGAATTTATTCAGACAGGTTGCAATGCTCTACTGCAGTGATTATGAAGTACATGGCATTGTGTGTGATATTTTGAGCAGGAAGAATGTGGGGTGCTTTGGATTATTTTGGCTATTTTTAAGTCTTTGCATTAAAGATATGAACTGAAATGGTGAATTATTTTATGAGCTATGAATGTTGAATAAAAAAGGGAAACCTTATCCAGAAAAAAGTCTTTGCTACAGTCTATTTCTTCTGCATACAAAAAATTCATAGACTATCTACTTGCCAAAAGACCTTTCCAATGTCTTCCAGGAAAAGAAATCGAGAAAAATATCCATACAGTTGTCTACATATTCCATATCTCCCATAGCTTCCAAATAGCAGTATCGTAAAATGCAGAAGGATAAAATAAATGTGATGTTACAGAACCCACTTAGAAAAATGCTTGAGTGAATGTTTAAAATAAAACGTACTTCCAGTAAATTTTTCATGCCAGAGGTGATTTCTTTTATTGCGTTTACTGATATCTGGTTTTTTAGTGCCTCGTTTTTCATTAAAGAAAGCCGTAGAAACATTATGGCCAGAAAGCTGTAGAAACATTATCTGAATTCTCATACAAATAATCCTGTGAAGAATGCTATGTTAGAAATAGGAAAATAGTATCATTTAAGGTGAAGGACTTGCGTGAGTTTATATTGTGTTTCAGAAGTAAAGGAAGGAACATTTCCCAGGAACTGTCATTCCTGTTCAACATTTTTGATATATAATAACTGAATACATGTCAAAATGTGATATGGCACCTTTTTTTTTTCTCCTTATACGTATATAAATGATCTTCTGTATAAATTAGCATACACTTGGAAGCTTTAATGATTACCTACAAAGTTTTAGCATAAATAAAGGATCCATTCTCACCTGGTATCTTGAACCAAATCTCTTAAGTTTCTCTGCATTCTCCCTTGTAAGTGAGACATTTTCTGTCATCCTACCTCTTCAGGTCTTCAAGTCTTTTCAGTCTCCATGTGTGTGAGATTTCTTCCTAAATACCACTTTTTGTGTATTGATTACCTAATGATAAAACAAGCCAGACTTCTTAAAAGGCTATATTAAAAGTTCTTGTAATTTTTTCTGCATGCATCTGCACCACAGTTTCATGGAATAATATATTCAACTCCCTCCTCAGTGCATCTGAGTGAAGTGTGTTATCACAAAACTGACTAAAGTATTTGGAGTGTTGGAAGCACATCCTTAAACCCAGTGGATTCAGCAACTGACATGAATGAAATATTTTAAATGTGAAGGAAGTTGTAAGGCTTTGCTTTTGGTTATTACTTTACCAATTACTTATTGATCCTGTCCTCTCCTGGATGTGTTATATACTAATTGCTGACAAGAAAAAGGAAATATTTGCTTGATTGAGATACAGATTTACTGAAAGTACTCTGGAGTTCTTATATTCTTCTCTTTTTCTTTCTCCAATTAATTCCTTTCAGTTTGGTGTGCCATTATGAAGTGTATAAAGCTGTTATGATTGTCTTCTCAGTACCCCAGCTCTGTTGGAACTAGTCCAGATGGGTATTTTTCCAGAAGGTAATCAAATAGTAAAATCATTTACTTAAGATTTCAAGTGATTATGTCCAGATTTCTAATGTTCTTCAATAGCAGAACTACTACCCCAGCTATGATACTCATTAATTCAACGGATGATGTAGAAGATGCTTGTGTCTCATCAATTCTGCCTGCCAGCACATCAACCCTCTACTCTTACACCTGGATTACAATAGTCTCTGGGACAGAAGACATTTTTTTTCCTTATATTGGAGTTCTGAAAATGAAAAATAAAAAAAAAAATTAAAAAAGCATTTATTAAGTTACTATGGTTTGGAGGAAAAAAACCTAAATAAATATTGTTGTATAGGTTCTTATTTCATGGTCAACTTTCTGCAAGCCAAGTACTGGGGGTTAGATTTACAAAAAGGAAAGCAATTCAAACTCTTTTTTCTATAGCAAATACTTTTTGTTTTAAAGTTACAATGCTCAGTAAAGTGAGAATTATCTCTCCAATTGTGTTTCAGCCACAAAAGTGTGAAAAGGAAGTAGAGTATAGCTCAGATATGCGTGACTAAAGTAGATTCTAAAGTGCTCTAATAGCCACTTATAGTCCCTATGCCTACAATGAAAATAATGGGATTCACAACCCATATTCTATGTATAGAAAGATGATTGCTTTTATACAATTACCATACAATTTAAAATGCAGAAATACATTTTTACCCCTTATTTTAACTGTTAGGGACTTACATGATAATTAGTAGGGTATAGAGACAGTCAGAAAGGAACTAAACATGGATATCAAACCTCATAGGAAATGACATGAACTTCTAATTTAATAAGGTAAAAACCAATGTGATCAGCAGGGGAATGAAAACCTCTCTGCATGAAAATGGCAATGCTTCCCGTGCTTTGTGAAACTCAGGTCTGTTGCTGTTTGCTACTCATGGTTGTGAGCATAGATTGTAGATTGAGATCTTGTGAGTAGGCTTCTCAAGCATGAGAACAAGACATCTGTTTTTTGAATGTTGAAAGGCCTTGGTGATAATGTTAGATGTGGGTAGCACTGTTGTATTTTCACCAGACCAGTGAATTGAATTAACGGTGCATGGGATACAAAGCTGTGTATGAAATTCCATAATCCCCTTCTGTGGGTACATATCTGGCAGGGTATGACTTTGGAAGAAAACTGGAATGTGCATAGGCAGGTGTAGCATGTTTCATTATATCATGAGCTGCAACAGATCAAGATTCAGTGTGCACTATGAGCTGTACCTTCATGAAGCATTGAAGCAGAGATATTCTGTTGGATAAGTCTCATGGATTTTGAAGCTTGAAACCTCATCTAGTTCATTTCAGGAACACAAATACTATTTTTGGTGACCCTCAGGGAGCATCAATATTCTCTAGAGTGTAAGATGAATGTTTCATAGAAACTTGAAGTACAATGAATGTAATATGTGCTGCAACATTGCATAGAAAGTATGACAATGTATAACATGAGGCAGTAAAACACATTTCCATCACAAATTCTTAATTTCAAGAATATCTAAAGAATATTTAATCCTGAAATATGCTAGGCAAAATCTCTAACCTTAAAAACAGGCAAAATATTTTTTCTGTATTCTCAGTACAGTAGTCCAGTCAAATCAAACTTACATTTTTGCAATTGCATAAATGGTTCAACAGTCTATTATAAGAATCATTTCATTATTACCTCATTAATTTCATGTTAGAAATTTATGCAAGGAATTTCATTAGCTGCTAATGCAAGAGAGAATAATTCTTGATGTTGTTGATGTTAACCTTCCTCAATTGTTTTCACTCCTATTTATGTTTATTGGTAAATACTGAATACACAAGAAAAACAAAAATCTAATAGAAACTATGATAGAACCAAGAAACTATTACCTTATATATAGAGAAGTATATGATACACACAATGAATCTGATTTATAGTAGATGCTTCTGACAGACCACCTTCTATTTATAAATACTGATTGATGCATCTGCAAAAAGTGCAACAAGCTGAAAATGAAAAATACCTAAGGTAAATTTTAAATATTAAAAGGTAATCTGTACACACTATTTTACATAATTTCATAATTTTCATCATTTACCAATATTCAAGGCAGACCACGTCTGGTTTATATGCTTTTAAATTAAATTAAGAAGGCATCATTTTTAAAGTTATGAAGAGACCCAAACATGAAGATTTGAAGTGCCCAGTGCCAACAGCTGCAAATCAGCAAGCCTTTTCCTTTGTGTTTGTGGTTAGTGAAATTGCTCAGGCAAGTATCTAACATAATGTCTGTATGGTAAGGGTCACTGGGCTTTACATTTAAAAGAGACCGCTTTCCAGTCCTGTTTAGAATTTATCAATCAGAAGAGATACCTGAGATTACCTTAGAGGATTTAGCCACAATATAACCCTGAAGGATTAAATTCCTAAACCCATTGTGCCTCCTGGCTCCATGCAGGCTTGAGAGGTTCTGCAGGCAGCACTCTTCCTTTGCAGTCTAAGAGCTGTCTCAGCCCAAGCCTCTAGGCTCCACCTCAGATCAGTCCCAATTCTGCTTTGTTTCATCTTCTGCCCTGTTCCCCTGAAGATCCAAAATGCATATACTCCGAGCAGAATTAGCAAATGTTGGGATTGACCACTTAAAGCATATGTTTGCTTCTGACCTTTCCTTTTCAAACTGATCTGCTAGGAAAGTATCTGGTGATAGAGCATATGCCTTAGAAACTGGTGTCTTAAAGGACTAAGTTACATTCCCCCCATGATCTTCTTTGTGAGGTAAGTATGGGTTAGACGGTAGGTAGAATAAGGAGAGAGTCCTACTTCCTTTTCAAACCAATACCAATTTAATGAATAATGCATGTATAATCCTAGACCTAGGGACAAAAACTAAAGACCCCCTACCCTCTCTGTGGTGTGACTTCAGCCTTTCATTTATTCCTGGATTTTTCTCTCTCAAACTCTTACCTCCTTATGAGTCTTGGGATTCAATTCTGTACAGCCATCCAGTTAAATCGGAAGGAAAGAAAGAGGCTTCATCCTTTTAACTTGCTCTAGACTCTAGCAACTAGGGTGCTTTCCAGATCAGAGAAGTTTTGCATTTAAGTTTAGGAGTATTTAAAACAAATAACAGAGTAAATAGAAGTATCTTATTTTCCATGTTTACTCCTCAAAGCAACCAGTAGCTTTTTATCCCAGCTGTATTCTTAAAAACTGAAGAGGCGAAGCAGTGATTCTAGTGATTCTATTCTTTCACAAGATAATGTGTAAAGAATGCAAACAATGGAGTTTGCCAGGCGGTCCTACCTAATTTCAGGACNGAACTACAAGGTTTCTTAGAAAATTTAAGGCTCATGAAGACGAAACCAAAATAAAACCCTTGTGTCTCTTGAAAAATTAATACGCATTATATTATTTTTTAGCAATTTATTAAAAATAATAATTTTCATTTTAAATGTATACCAGATATATTTAAAAGCTAGGAAAAAAATCTACCAGAAAATTTTAGTTCTTTATATAAAAGGATGAGACGTTGCATACACTCATTGCTATTTGGACAGTTTATTAATATGGGGCTCATATACAATTATGAATATAGATCTTCACTCCACCCATGCCCCAAGCTGCCCAGATATAAGCAAACTTAACTGCCAGCTAGTAAGAGAATTAGCTCTACCTGTTGTGAGCCCAGGCTAAGCTTTCCCTAGGAGTAACTGTGTTAGCTTGGGCTTTTCACTTAGCTTAGCACTGGCCATAGTGTAGCTTCTGGAGCGCAGCTGGTTTGTCAGGAAGGCAGAGCAAAGCATGACACTACACCTTTAGTGACAGTATTGCTATGTGACACACATTCTCAAAGTCTGAATATTTTATTTTATAGTAACCTGTGAAATGAAAAACATACATGATTCACATAAATTAGAGTAGTTCAAACTGCATTTTAGTGAGTCTTGATTGATGCAAGACAGCAGTAATTAATCATGGTGGGGCAATCATGGCTTTGGAGTTACCTGCAAAATCTGTCTTCAGGAGATAGTGTTA
>VZTM01039945.1:2627-13374 GCA_013400555.1 Jacana jacana
ACTATTGTGAATTAATTGTGATTGTGAAATTAACACTCTGATATGAATAGCTACAACACACTACCTTCTGTAGGAACCACCAAGCTGTTTGCTTGGTTGAAGCCAGCTCCTTTGTCCGTCATTATTGTTTGAATGTGTGCATCTGCAGTTTCAGTTCTCTTGTCTTTTTATTGTAAGCCATCGCTTTCAGCATGATCTGAATTTTAGAACAAGAAGGGCGCTCAAATTATAAATTCAGAATCCTGAAAAGATTTTTCAGGAGAATATATCAGTGTAAACATGAGCTCTGTTAGCTGCTCAAGTATGACGACTTCTTTTGCTCTGGCAGCTAAGAGGAGGCATGTGTGGAAGGAGGTGGCCTAACACCTAGAGGCTTGTCTAGATGGAATCATCACAAAAAGGCACTTTAAGTGCCAGCTGAGGACCTGAAGTTGAGAGCAAGCAGTGGAGACACCACCCCTGTGTTGAAGAGGGTGGAGCTTTGACCTTTCTAGGTATCTTCTGTGTGGCTCCTCAGTAGGTTAATGCAATCACATGGGAAAGGAGAGGAGCAGCCATCTATAACCATCCATTTAGAAATGGCTTTTGAGTGCAGGCACAGGCATCTGCGTGGAGTAACAGGAGTACCCTTTTTACTGTGCACTAGTTGATCCGTTTGCTGCTGGTGTTTCGAGGTGTATATTTAGGATTAAGAATCAGAAAATCTCAGTTACTAATTCAGCTCTGAGAGGCCCCAGTGTCTGGTCTCAGACAGGTCATGCTAGTTTTTATCTTGATATGCAAATATTTACAATGAGAAGAACATCTATTAACATCACAGGATGTTGTGTAGATGATTTAATGGTTGTAGCAGTCTGAATTAGGTAAAGTGCTGTGATAATGCCACTAAGATGGCTCTGAGCCACCAGTATGATGCAGCTGTGAAAAAGGCTAATGTGCTTCCACGATGCATTAGACATATTTTTGTAGAGAGAGGGAGAAATGCTAATAGCATTTCATAAAGCCTTCCTGAGATCTCATTTGGAGTATTGTGTCCGACACTCTTCCCTTGCAGTGAACAGAGAGATGGACTTAAATTGAACAGGTGCACAGCCAGACTACTAGGCTGATCAGACTGACGGAGTATTTATCTTTCAAAGAGCAAATTGGAAAGCTTTTGCCATTTAGTATAGTCAAATGGAGGTTGAGAAGGAATAAAGTTATTCTATGTAAATAAATTATGGGTAAACATCACCAACAAAGAACTGTTTCAGCTGAAGTATACCCAGTTTTATTGCTATTGATATTATAAATGGGTCCTGAATGAATTTAGACAAATTTCAAGAACTTTCCTCACCGTTTCTTCTTGAACAGGACACGGGGCAAAGAATCTGAACAGTTTTAATCCCGAGTTTAGTAAACTGCACAGCAGATTTAATTTTGGAATGAATGTAGAAAGTTATGAGGCAAGTATTGGTTTTGAAGTGTTGAGATCTCCAAAAGGCCCGAGGGGAGACTGAAACTGTTTGTTTTCATTATATTTATTTGGCACCAACAGTGCGCTTCAGCATTTTCAGTGGTTGCTTGTGGATTGGAAGTATGTTTTTTCTGCTCTTCTCCCAAACCCTTTAATAACGGTTTATTTTAGTTGTCCCGTGTTCTCCCCACCACAGAACTGATTACAAGATCTGGGATCAGGAATGAATAGTTCCCCCTTGGGAGACAGGGGATAAAATAGATCTTTTTATCCCTTTTTATTGTGTGATGCATGGTCTTCTTCCTGTGATTGTTTAGGAGACGTTGTTACTTGGCAATTGTTAAAAAACTGTGCAGCTATTGCAAAGACATAGGATATAGACAGGGCACTCAAGCTCCATCTGTCTATGGTATTCTATAATTATAGTCTTTCCTATAGCTATTTTGCCTTTTGTTAGGCATTGAGAGGCATTTTGTGGTGTTTAGGGCACATGGAGCAGATATACTATGGAAACTTCAGAACCGAACGTTCATTGTGTGGTTACCTGCAATTGCATATCCATCCCGAAGGAACCACCTCTGAATTATGCTGAGGCACACATTGAAACACCCTGTTGGTGATCCAGATGAGGTGTTGCATTCTTTCTGCTACTAAAACTTCGCTCTTTGGTGCAAAGTAGTTTTTCTGTCATGTTGTTTGAAAACTATTAGTATTTATCATCTTCTGTGCCCCAGAAGGTTTGTTCTCAGTAAGTGACACCTTGCATTTTGGTTATCCCTCTGCCTTTGCATTTGCAGCATTTCTGTGAGAAAGTGGACTTCCAGGGAAATCAGCGTATCATCCAAGACCTCAGATTGAAAGGGAAAGTACGGAAGGAGAGTGAGATGTGAAACTTTTTCACAGGCTCGAACTTCAGTATTGAGTCAAGTAACCAGAATGTGGGCAGGAAGCAGAGGATGATAAAGAGCAGCACTTCCATTAGGTTGTCTTGTTTTTCAGCAAGCCGTGCAGCCTGTGAGACGGGTAGTGTTTATAACACATTCATGGCATAGCTGCTTCCTGGTAAGTGTGCAACAGGAAGAAGTGTTGTTCTTAAATTAGTAAGTGAAAAAGCAGCTGGTAAAGGATGAGCTATGGCTTTCTAGATTTAATTCTGGACAGGATTTAAAGAGAAAGTTTCTTTCCAGCATTTCAGCAGAGGCTCAGATGAAAAAGTAGAGGCCGACTTCTTATATTGCTGGTGTTTTTAGGCTTAGGCCCTATCGTGTTGCCTGATTTTCAGTTGACTGTGAAAAGGGCTGTACGCTTTAGGTGACGTCATAGCGAAGAATTCATTCTTATAGGAAGCTACTATAATATAAACCTGGGTATTTATAAAATACGTGGTTAGGCAGTGAAGAACTCTTAAGAAAGTGAACTAGTTAAGTATGATACTATTCCTGCTTTTACCAATAATTTGCTGTGTGTTTTTATACAAACTATTTGAAGAGGACACAAATAATATTGAATAGCTCATTAATTTTATAATTGCAGCCAGCTGAAAGTCACTTTTATTTTTTCCCATAAAAAGACTAACTCTCATTTAGGATGAATTCTGTTTCAAAAATGGGTTCACAAGTGTGTACTGTAACTTTGCTGACCAAATTTAATTGCCAGTCTTTGGAAAATTTTAGCCATAATACTTGTAGGATAGTAGACAGTTAAAAAACTGATGTGATTTATAATTTGCTTTGAGATCACAGATGAAAAACATGCTGGGGAACACATTTTAATGGAAGGAGCTTATACTGCGGTAAATTTCTTTCCTGTTCAACATCTTACAGATTGTCAATCTGGGGAAAAAAGCACTGAGACTTTGTCTTTCATGGACAAGTGTGTGACAGCATCTGCACTGCTTATATTTAAAACATCGGATTATCTATAATACTTTCAGATGGTCTGAAGAGAACTTCTAGCAGTGCCCTTCATGATGAGTTCCTATAATTAATGGTTCCTCAAACTACCAGGCCTCCAGCACTTCCTCTCTCCCGCAGCTCTCTGAAGTGTGAAGCTCAAGGATCAAAGAAATGTTAACTATATTGGCTTTAGGCTGTACGAAGTATAAACCCAGATCACTTGTTTGCTGAAAAGTTCTAGGACTTGTCTGTGTGAGCAAGTTAACTAGCATCAGCCACACTATAATTGCTGTGGCCATAACACTGAAATCCTCTTACTCTAGTAAGAAAGATGTTTCAAATTGAGATGGTCTTCTTTTGGATGAAGGTTGTTAAGCCAAAAAGCTGTTTATTATTACTAGAAAAACCCTAACTCCAGACTCCTTCATGGGTGATTTTAACTAGTGCAGTGTATGATTCTGTCAGCGTTATACTGGTATGTTTTCTGTGCTGAGAAACCATTAGGTAGTAACAATTGCTTTCTCCTTCAGTGGTGCGCATCCCGGGGAGGCGCAGACACTGGTTGATGTGATTAGGTGCAGCTGTTGAACACAGCCAGTAGCACAGGATGGGGCAAGTCTTGGCTTCATACAGGTAATTTGTGAGGGAACATGATGGACCTTCGTTTGTAAATGGTTCTCTTGACCTTTGTGGCAAGGAGGTATGTATGGGTGAATGAAGCACCTTTTTCATGCCACTGGTGATGGAAAGTAGAATGTAAACACCATGGTAGGAGGGATGCCAGGAGCTTGTGAGCCAGAAGAGAAAATAAACAGAGGAGAAGGGTTCCCTAAAGTGAATGGAGACAGATACTGAAATTCTTTTTCTGTCTGTTTGGTCAGTTTACCAGTGGGCTGGTTTGTTGTTGTTGTTGTTTTGGTGTTGGGTTGTTTGTTGGTTTTTTTTTTTTTAATTCAACATCAATCTACTACTAATTATTACAGATATTCATGTTACTGTTGCCCTACCTAGCAAACAAATGTGAATGCACTGATGAATAGGAGAAACTGAGAGTGCCATCTTTTGAGAAATGTCTAGGATCACCAGTGATAATTGGCTTCTGTATGAGTTACAGCCATTGGATTATTTAGCCTAGTTCCAAGGGCATGATTCATATTAACAGCCCTGTTTCTTCCACAGGCTGTGACAGTGGTGGATTTGCAAGGTCAGGCCTTACTGATGACTGAATCTCCTTCTACCTTTAATACCAGCAGGCAGTATTCCAAATTGAAGAGAAAGAGATAGTGCAACGTTAAATATATTGGTGTGACTGTGTGAGACTTGTTCAGAAAAAAATAAGAATAAATGCCATCTTACATTATCCTGACAGGTACCTTTTAACGTTGAGTTCTTATCAGCAAGATCCAAGTATTTTGAAAGGTTTTATTTCCCTGTTGGATTTGGGGTCAAATAAAGACAATTAGATACCAGCTCCAGCGGTGAAGTGTACTTAATGCAGTGTGGCTCAACAGAGGAGTGAGTTCTTTGTAAACAGTGTGTTCATTGATAATATTGCACATATACTTAATTTTTATGCATTGGGCGCACAAAGCGTTTGATGAAAGGCCGCCTTGTACTGTACGTAAACATTATCCATCATTTGTTATCTAAATATAAAATTTAAGTTCAGTCTGCTGTCTTTATTTTGGATAAATCAGGGAGCTGTTTTTTCTTTTTAGTTTCAGTATTGGAAGAGTCAAGACATCATAGAAATTCCTCTCTAGCAGACACCTTCTAGCACTGAGTCATTCATTTGTACTCGTTAACTGAAGTGTGCTGTTATTAAATGGCCACTCAGTAATACAGTAGCAGCATAAGAGGGATATGTGCTTTCTTCACTAAATCTACATAGTTTCTGTGGAGACTGAGATTTTTAAATCAAGAAGGGGATTCCTGATTCTCTTTTATTACAGGCTGTGAGAATCCTAGAGCTTAACCTCCCAGGCTGTATGTGAAAATTTCACCCTGAAGAAAGGGTGCTTCCCTGCCCCGCCTGAGCGAGCACTTGCTCCTGCTCTCTCGCACATGCTTGCAAACACATGCACGTGCTAATCAGCCTCCTGGGTATCTCAGCACATGGCACGGTGAGGGATTCAGGATCAGACCCCATTAGTTGTTTGGGAGGAGTAGGACTTTGGACGGCAGCAGAGCACAAAGGTAGATAAGAGAGAACCGAGACCACTGTTGTAACCCTGAAGGGATGGGGTTGCATTTGATGGAAGAGGAGCCTAGGTCTGGTGCTCTGTTAGAGAAGAGGAGCAATGTGACCCACTACTGTTTTATTACCATGAAAAGGGGTAGTGTAGTGGCTCAGAAGTAAAAATGAAGAGAAGCTGACTTCTTGCACTATTTAAATGCTATTCATGGAAAAGAAACGCAAGGCACAGAGAAATCTACCAGCATGTGAAGCAAAATGGCATGTGGTGTGCCGTGAAAATGTGACACGGGTGTGTATTTGAATGAGCTGGGGCTGGAAGAAAAGGGAATTATACTGAGAATAACCTGAGGAAAACAATTAACAACAGACCTGGATTTAAATCCAGTGCTACCCTTCTAGATTTTTATTTTTCTAGAACTTTTATCTTTTGGGCAGTCAACATGCAGGTTATACCAAACAAGACAGTAAATCTTAGGAAGCTAATCTGAAAGATTAAAGTTTTCACTGAAATCAGTTTAGTATTTTGTTATACGTTCACCTCTTTAAGTTACCAGTGATGAATTGTGTTAAAGCTAAAGAAAAGCTCCCTGCAGCATTTGCAGCACATGTGGGTTGTGCCCCCTAAGTACTGATTATACTGTGCAGAAAGGTGACTGCTTTCTTCTTTATTTGAAACTTGTGTTGTATTTCAGTGAGGAAATTATGGGGAAGAAGAATGAACAAGCGTAGGAAGATGAAGGGAAGAGGAGGAGTTCTGTGAAGATAGGAGATAGGAACATGTAGAAAATATGGGAAAAGAAAAATTAGGTAGAAGGGCAGATTAGTGGGAGAGCTGACAGGTTGAAGATACTGATATGTAAATCCATGCTAGGAACAGTCCTACGGCGAGCTGTTAGTTTTCATTGATACAAGAAGCAGAAGTAACCTTATCTAGATTATGGTTTGTGTTACAACAACTACCTTTTGAAAAGAAGAGGTAAATAAGAGTGATGTCATGAGGTAATCCAAAGATTTATTTGCATGTATTGAAAGGGAGGAAAGATGTTCTTAATTAAATTCTTGTCATATTTAATCTATTACATAATTCTGACTTCTGTTTGTGTTGATTTAGTTCACTTTCTGTTGACACAAACTCTCAAGCCAAATTCTGAAGATATTCTAAAAATAGGATTTATGCAATATATCCGGTGTCTTTTAATTTGTTTCATTATTTTACATCTTGGGGGAATCAACCTCCCCCAACTATATATAATCATCTTAAATTCAGCCTTAACCCCCTTAAGCCCCTTGCCCACAAGAAGGGGGAGCTGTTTGAGGCAAGACAGGAAGATATCTTTGGTTGGTTCATACTTCGTGGCAAAAATAGGTGAAGGTATGCTATTATTTGCTTTCTTCCAGTGGAATAAAGAGAAGCACACTTACCTTTAGTAAACAGGGCCAAGAAAACCCCATTCTTAATAAAAAACCATTCCTCCGTTCTCCCGCCAGTACTTCATATATTTGATTGAATCAAGGGCTGCTTTGTCTTCAGAAAGAACGGCTTAAACAAGTACTAGTAGTTCCGTATTAACTGCAATGTGGAATGATTTTAGATTGAGTTTTAGACTGTCTAACTTTGAGTTCTTTGTAGAATGATACTAAAAAAACCCAACAAACTAAGAGTAGATGGTGTTAAACTAATGTCAAGATGAAGAACTTACAGTCCACAAAGCCTTTATACAGCTGCCTTGAAATCTAAATATACAGGTGTCTTATGTTTTTCGGTAGTGAGGGATTTTAGTGCCTAAAATTCTATTTCTGTGCAGATACCAGTGCTGGTTTGGCTTGCCTTCTGCCCAAGTCCTTCTGGGATCCTGAAATTAAGCGTTCCTCCTCATTAGCCCTCATACAGATCTCTTTAAGGCTCATCATTGGAAATGAGTTCAGCACAAAGCATAGCAACCATGGTCATGGCACACTAATCACAAAGACTCTGTAGGAAGTAGAAAGGAAATATTGGAAAGATAGGGATTTGGTTGTTGAGAACAATTCTGAAAATTGCTAGGGCAAGAGGCAAGTGCCGAGGGCTGAGTGAGAGAGTAAAACAGTGGGAAAAACACTGAAAAGTAAAAAGCAATGTGGAAATAGCTAACAGATCTGTGAAGGGACAGAAAGATGACAGATGACGCTGAGGTTCAAAGGAAAGCTAGTATGTGAGAGTGGGAAACTGATGGGAAATGAGATTCTGGTTGTGAGGACGGGAGGGAGCAATATATAATATAATCATCAATGAAATTGATGAGAATGAAGCAGTCACTCTAAATCAGGAGAGAGAGGAGGGGCTGAGATCCGGAATTGGAGACTGAGCCTGATAACAAGGAATGTGATGGAGGTGGTAGCACATGCCCCAGGGATTGGCAATGGTACAGCTTAGATGGAAGGAGAGGTGGCCAAGTTTTGAGGAAGACGCCTGTGCATCTGTATCGAACAAGATGCAACTTCTTTTGAATGGTTACTATGTTTAAAAGAGCTGGAAATTTAAACCAAGCTCAGAAAGCTGTCTTGAAGCATGTTATTTGATTTACCAAGAACAAGTGCTGCAAAGCTGGGAAGGTGAAGAACTAAGGTTGTCTAGAACGTGTCAGCTGAGCTCCCTTGGACATTCACACTATGACACAGTTTTAAATTATATGATCTTGAAATTATATGGTCTTTTCAACTGCACCAGAAGCGTAAGGAAGACTGTGCAGCAAAGAAGACAGCAAAGTAAACCTGCTTTCATTTGTTGTAGAAATGTTAAGAAAGATTGGTGAATGGGGCAGTGCACTGCAAGAAAGGAAACATGCATTGCCTAGTTAAGGCAGATGAACACAGCTTCCCCAGAAAAGTTTTATATATACATAAAGGTAGATACTCAGGTACATGAGTTTTAGGGCTCTCTGGCTGAATGCTAAAGTTTGTAATGCTCCTCATTGCAAAGTTTAATGCTCTAAGTTCACAGTCTATGGGGATGATATGATGTTCCTCACAGGAGACTGCAGTGCAGTCTGTGGTTATCCTGACAGCACCAAAGCAGAGCTCTGTGTGAGAACTAGCTTTTCTGTCCTCAGAATGCTGTTCTGAAACAGCGCAGAATGACTTGGAGCAGATACAAGTGTAGAGCTGTGCTGTGACCATGTGTAATTCAGTTAATGTGTACGTTTTCTGTACTCTCTTTTCTTCTTGCTACTGTATTCACTGAATGAGGTCAGGGTCCTGTGGAAAAAAAATGGCATGTCATCACCTAATACATAGCCAGTCAGACTAGATATGAGCAAGGGGGCCCAATTAACTCCATATCCTTCAAAAATAAAAATAATAAATGGGACTTCTGAAGTGCTTACCTTAAAAATTTGCTAGTTTCTACTTCATCAGACACCTTTCTTATTTTAAGATCTTTTTAGTTGTTGAGGATGTTGATGTTTATATATAGCTTGTTGACTTTCATCCTTTTAAATGGCATGTTTTCCATAAACTTTTCTTGGGAAAATCTGGATGCGCAGTTAGAGGAAGCATAATTACAATCAGTTTTTTAATTTCCGTTGACTTCTGGTAAAATTTTCTTTGAAAAACTGTACCTTGCTTACTTTTCCAATTATGTATTTAATTGCATGATGCAGAAGATGATAAATAATTTTCTTTTGTTCTGATGTAATTGTAATTATACTTTAGGGGACCTAATTCCATCTTTGTTTTCTTTCTAATCTAGTTATATTGTGACCATGGTCAAAAGTAAGACTGCAGCTCCTATTTAGAGAGACTAGGTTCAGTTGTTGGGTTGTATCAAATGCATTACTTCTCTACTCTGTTATTGTTGGATGGGTTGCTCTAAATGAGATGGTCTAATTCTGGAAAATTTGAATACGTGCAGGTGGACTTTTGTGTCGGCAAAGCCACGCTTATTTAATTGGAGCTCCATATGTCTGCAAAAATTGATTCCATATGGTTGAATATGCTTCTTTAATTCATACTAGTGCCAGAAGAAAGCAGAATAGCTTTATTTTTTGAGCTCCTCCTTAACTAAATGACACTGCACCTGTACAGAAACCTTCTTTCACTTTTTAAAGTGGTAATTGAATATGTAGGATTTTCTTGTTTTAAGGTGGCTTAAATCTGTGGCTAACAAAGCCTTAACTGTGTTGCTGCCTGTTTGTACTCCTAAAAACAAGTGATGAAATGTACCTAAATCATGCAGTCCCATCTTCTGCAAGGTTTGAATTTACATGAGGTTTCTCATGGACAACTCTTTCATTTAAAGTTGTGCTGAGCCAAAAAACCATTTATATATGTAGAACTGGTCAAATAAAATCTAGTCTTTTGACAGGGGAAAAAAAATCTGAGTTCACTTTTGGTTAAGATGGGAAATAATCCTTTTATAAAAGCTGGATATCTGAATTTTTTTGACTTGATGACAATTTGAGGCCATAAGAATGGGTATAATCCAGAGATGAACGTATGACGAGTTATGTAAATTGGTTTTTGTCTGTTTTTTATCGTACACAGGTACCTAAGGATAAAACTGGCCTGAAGGCAAAATCTGGGGGAAACTGGGGAGCTTGACTGTTCCTGCACCTGAGTAAGTGAATGTTTAGCTGGAAATCAGCTTTACAAAATGTTAAGACTGTTAAATATTTTTCAGCAACTCTGTGCCCACTTACACTCTGTAACTTTAGACAGTACCTTGGCTTTTGAATTGAAGATCAGAAGTACTAGAGCTGGGAAGGGAATGTTGTGTGGAGCCTTCTGTGCTTTGCCTTAGGTTTGCTTTTTATTGCTACTCTTGAAGCCTTTATAAAATTAAACATAGATTATAGGCAGGGTTTCTCCATATTTTGCTGTTTGCCTTTTAAGTTAATTAACTTGAGACTAATTTCTGAGTGTGAACAACCTCTCTGTTTCTTAACATCAGTCTTTCTGGTTTGTGATCACAAAAAGGCCCTGAGATTCAGCAGGACTGAAGTCATAAGAAGAGGTCAGGTTAAGCATGACATCATCATGGGATGAAGGCTCAGATGACAACCTCGTGGTGGCCTAAAATGGTTGTCTTGGAAAGGGTAAATGTTTAAGACAGAAGGTATTGTCTTGGTTGGGATTGCTTTCATTAAAATAGGTCCCCAGCCAGTCCCAAACTCAACCTGCACAGGTTTCTGAAAAGGCAGGAAAAATATTTCTCAGTTACCC